>BSBK01000127.1:1282500-1714351 GCA_027943335.1 Chamaecyparis obtusa
AGTGCTAGTGGAACTTTGGGTTCCATTAATGATGATTTTGATCAAACACTTGCAGCTACTGGAGACCCCATTGATCCAGATTTTTTTGATAATCCATTTGATTGATGAGCCATTGAACATTGAATCATGTCTCAAACTTTAATGAACAATATTTTGAAATGTCATTTTGTAATTCAGTAATATAATTCAATGTGCTGATTTTCTTTAGAATTGTCAACATAGAATGATAGATCAATGATCAAGTATGCTATTTGAAGTTTTAATGATCAAGCATCATAGATTCATACTCATAGTATGAAATGATTTAGTTTTAGAATTAAGTATATTTCTCTTATATTTTTTGATATATAAATTTATAATGCATATATATATATATATATATATATATATATATATATATATATATATATATATATATATATATATATATATATATATACACACTCACGAATCCTCACGAATCCAAAACGGGAAAAAAAAATTTCACGAATCCACGAACCGGATTCGCGAACCCGAATCCGTCCCCGAACCCGAATCGGCAACTAAGGCTTAAAGGGGTAGACCAAGGATTTAGTCAATCATTTATGTTTATAAGGTCTTTAAATGACCATTTGGATGTAAAAGGAATAGTATTTAGGAATTTGGTGCAAAAGAGTATAAAAGTTGTCAAATTGACAACTTTACTTCTCAAGTTGACAACATTGTTAAGATGGAACCGACCAAGATTGGTTGGATGAGTAGTCAGGAGAAGTTGCCATCGGTTTCCAAGAAGGGGATGGCTTTATATATGTTTGTAATGATCGAACTTGAGGAGGAGAGTCAATGTGATCAGTTCTGGTATCAATAAAGTTGGTTTTTCTGCACAAATTCTTACTCTGTTCAGTTATCACAGTCTGTTGTTAGTGTTTTTTCATGAGGGTAATGGTAACTATTCTGTGAAACCCTTATTTGGTTTGATGAAGGCTTGAATAACCTCAATTTTGGTCTTTGTTTCAATCATTTTCATTAAGTATTAACAGAGATACCCCAAATTTGGTGTGACAGTCAAACCCTCAGTTAGGGTATACAGTGACTGAGAAGATGTAGCATCTCTCATTCTAACACCCATGGAACCCTCAAACCTTGGAGGATGAGAGAAGGGGGACTGTACTTTATTCCTCTAAGAGTTCAGAGATCCATGCAATAGATAGCACGTGGAACCAATGAGAAGAAGGTCTGGTTCTGTCTCAGACAAGACAGAATTGTAGAAAGTGGGATATGGTTGAGAGTTTGAATAAACAAGTCCATTTGTATGGAAAGAAAAGGGTCAGGAAAGGTGTAAGGGTGAGTAGTGAGGGATTCTAAGTAAGTGGAAGCAAGGGCACTTAGTTAGATTCAAGTTTGGAGTGACTGTCTCAGTGATTGATGGTTAAACTGTTACTGTTTGACAGTTAACAGATCAGAGGTTTACTTGATGACATTGTCATGTCACTTGGTGGGAATAAATGTCAGTCTGATAATAGCCAGGGTTCTGTGCTTAAAGAACTGAACTGGGTTAGAAATCTATGAAAGGGGTACTGTGTACTTTGGGACAGTCACATGAAATTGTCAAATGTGTTGACAGAGTTTGGTTGGGCATTGTGGAAGCCTTGTAAGGGAATGGAGGATGTCATTTGTATGTTGAGTGGATGAGGGGTCCTAGTTGGGGCTTGTGAAGGTTAAGGTGTGCTGCTGTCATAGGTGAACAGTCAAAAAGGGTATGGAATCAGTCATGAAAATGAATGCAATCAGATATTGTGTTCGGAGTTTTTGTTGAGTCAATAAGTGGTTGTTTGGTTGGGTAAGAGTGGTTGAGAGTTTGTGTGGATCCGTGAGTTGGTCCTATTGAGGAAGTTGGAATAGTGAGTTGAGTTGTGAGTGATGATGTGAGAAGTTGTATCTACAACTTGGAAAGGGGATTTGTCCTAAGAGACGATGCATGTTGAATGGGCCCATGATGCTCTGCATCAGTATATCAAGCTGCTGCTAAAATGGTAGAAGAAATCTCTATGAAGATGGTTGGTTATGCGTTGGATGATAACAACAGTATTCAAAAAATTAAAAATTATAATAAGAAAACGTTCCAGCTTGATCTAATTTCAGACAATTTATGTTATGCAGGGCATTAGATGTAAGATATACTTCAATTTCTAGGACCTAAATGCAGTTTAAGACATCAAATAAAAGCTCTCAAGAAAATAAAAGAAATTTATCTTGTGGAACCCCCAAAATACAAAAGGAACTTGCTGCAATTGCTGAGGAATTGCTCTATGAAGGTAGAGATAGACACTCCCAGTAGAAGAAGAAACCTCACCAGTGTTTGAGAGTCTGTGTGATGAACCCGTGAAATGGGGTCACCTGGCCTGGATGGCAGTGCTGGCTACCAACTGTGCACTCGTGTCCTTTAGCAGAAAGATCAGATTTGTTTTGTAGTGTCAACCGATCAGATTTTGTTTTGTAGTGACAACCAACTTCTTGAAGCTTCTTGAAGAAAATCAGATTTTGTTTTGTTTTGTTTTGTGTCGTCTACCAACTTCTAGAGGGGCCAAATCAGATTGTTTACTTGTCTTGCACTGCAAGTTAATAAACCACCCCAAGTGGGTACGTATAGAAGAATCTGCTGTGTTTTTTGGTATGATAAATATTTTGGTTTGCCTCTGTGCACAATTTGGGTCTTGGGACAGAACCCCCAAGGGTTATTCTCTGTTGTGTTACTGTTTGAACTCTATATTGAGTTCTATGTAATCTGAAAGCTTAAATTACTGCTGTGAAGAAATTCTGTATCAGTTTCAATAACAAATATATTCCTGAATTTACAATTATTTGGGTAAAATTTGTTATTTGATGCTCTGAATCTGCGTAAGCATTATTGACTATTTCTTTTTCTTGAATCAATATTGTGCAATCATTCTTTTATTTTTGGAGTTCAAATAGTTTGGAAAAAACAAAGTTTAGATCATACAGACCTTAAGGCCTTTACATAGTATTAGAGGCAAAATCCTGCCAGCCTGTGCAATGTTAAGGATGATTACAGAAATGGAAGAAAGGGATAATGAAATTGCAGCCTCTAAAATTGTTGGATGGTATAACAGATATTAAAAGATGAAAAATCTTCTAACATTTCATGAATATCTAAGCCTGACAGGGAGTACTACACCTGTGCATAAGGAGGTTATCACAGTCTTTGATGAATACTCAAATGAACCAGAGAAGGTCAAGGCTATTGAATCTTTTGACAGGTATTGTGTAAGAAAAAGGGAAAAGGAATTGGATCTTGAATCAGGAACTCAATCAAAGTCAAAAGAATCATTCTTTGAAAGAGGATGTTGTTGCATATAGCCACGATAAGATAAATTCATATTACTAATGCATATATCAATTAGAGAAATTCATAATACTGAAGCATATATCATTGATCAGATTAAAGAGACGTGTGCATATATATATATATATATATATATATATATATATATAGATTCGATTTTTTAAATTCTCTTTATAAACGGTATCAACCCGATAACATTAAGTATTGAATCGTAATTGGTATTGGAATCGGTATCAACCCGATAACATTAAGTATTGAATCGTAATTGGTATTGGAATCGGTATCAACCCGATAACATTAGTATTGAAATCGTAATTGGTATTGGAATCGGTATAAACCCAATAACATTAGTATTGAATCATAATTAGTATTGAATCGGTGTTAAGTTTCAATGCTATGTATTACCAATGGGTGTGACAATTAGTCACGCCTATGATAGGCGTGACTCCTCAAGGAGTCACGTCTATCATAGACGTGACCAATCACTATCAGCACATATTTATACTGATCGGACTGTTCAATACAAGCACCGAAATCAATAAGTGCAAAGTACATTGAACAGCAACACAGTTTTATATATTCCTTCATTCCAATTTGAGCATAGTTGAAATACAAGTTCATTTCATTTACATGCAATCAGTTATTATACTCCTGCAAATAAACATCAACACTGTTAGAATCATCATATATATATAACCAGCATTGCATATATATATAGAAAGAAGAAATTGAAATTTGAATAAGAAGTTTGCCTTGAATTAACAGAGGAAGAACCCAAGATAACGGGACTTCAAACAATGAAGAGTGCGTTAGAGACTGAAAATAAAATGTTAAAACCAAAGACAAATGAAATGAAGAGTCATGAACATGAAGCTATTCAACTCTTTGAAGAGTACCAAAGCAAGCCGGAAGGTTCCCTTTGATGAATTCTCAAGTGTGGTTGTAATCTTGAGACCTAGTAAAATGACTTTGGTGAAGTACATCAGAAGAATAATGAAATAAAAATCAGAAGTCATCCTTAAGAAGGGTTAGTGAAAGAAGAAAAAAGAACACATACTAAGGTGAATCATTTTACTAGTTCAGTGGATGACGAAAAGTTGAGCAAAGAGCTTTATATTGCAGGAGATAAACTTTGTAACTTGTCTCCATCAAAAGATGTTTTCTCAATTTGTTGGAGGAAGTGGTGAATTGTTTGCATACAATGGATCAGTCACCTTCCCAGTTGATTCAAATAGAAATGGTTCTAGTATTGACTTTCTTGGGTGAGCACAAGTCACTAAATCACAAAGATAAGGAGGTAAGACTTGTTGTTACTCATTGCATAAGTGAAATTATAAGGATTACAGCTCCCTAGATTTCTTATAAGGATGATAAAGTGAGGGAGATCTTGCAATTGATCGTTGAAAATTTTATTGGTTAGGTGACATCAGAACTCCTTTCAGTAAGAGGGCTAAGGTTGTAGAATTGATGACCAAAGTTACATCTACAACTACTTACAACTTGGTATATACAGCGTTTTCAACAATGTGAAGGGAAGCATACATGTAGATGTCTTCCAATCAGCCAATGTGATGAACTACAACTGATTTAGAACCTGAATGAAGAATCTGTAATTTAAGATCACTGAGGAGTTGTTGATTAGATATGCAAGATGATTAAATCAGTATTATGTTGTCATTGATGTCAACTAGCTTGACAGTACTTATCTTGTAAGTTACTATACCAACACATCTGAAGAAAGGTGAAAAAGATGAAGAACAGAAATATCTACATGAGGAAGATGTATATATCAGATGAGGATAAGGAATACACTGAGTAACTTGTTGATGAATCTATGACTTGATGAAATTGACTTTATTATGTTGCATTCATCTATGATGAAGAATAGAGCTGAAAGACACAAAGCAGTGTTGTCGGTAAATAAAGCATTCCAGTATACACCGACGGAGTGTAGTGTATACTGAGCGTAGTGTTAACCGAGCTTGTGTTCACCGACACATTTCTTTGTTAACCAAGCAGAACAAAAAGGAATTAAATGATCAGTTTAGCCGATAAAGTGATGAGCTGTAAAGTGTATGAAATCGAGGTAACAGATAAGGTTTGTTATGAAGATCGACGGCTAACATAATTCAAGAAGGATCTAATGGAGCAGATTGAAACGTGTTACTGACACATCAGCCGAAGAAGGTTGAAGCAGCAAAAAAAATCAATGAATAAGATTAAGCGGCAAAATCTGATGGAGGAGAAGAAAACGATTTACTCGTCTATATAAGAGACATTGGTTCCATTGTTGAAGGACGCCGGAAGAAGAAGATACTGCAGAATTATTGCGTGAACAAGCTTCATGCATTCTGATCATACTGGTTAATAAGAACTGAGCTGCAAAACAATCACCGAGCTATAGAGAGTAATTACCGATGGACAGTAAGTTGATATAGTATTGAATCTGAAGTGATATATTGATCAGAAAGATTTGAATGAGCTAAACATTGATCTGTAAACTGCAATTGAAGTTGTTTCAAGGCAAATCATCTATTGTTACATATTTAACCATTGTACACAGTCAAATCTCTTAACCGAGTGGACTAAGAAAGTCTTTTAACGTTTCATTCATAGAGTGAACATTGTTATCCTGTCAACCCCAAAGTCACTGTTGGTTGGACGATAACTTCTGGTCTAAAATCCTCTAACAAGGTCACACCTAACAGTGTGTTTGTAAACCTTTAACAAGGTTGGGTCTTCACCGACCTCACTTCAGAAGAGTGAACATTTTTGGGTTGCCGGTCCCAGGTGGTTTTTCCCTTCATAGGGTTTCCACGTTAAATCTCTTGTGTTATGTGTTGATTGTGATATTTGCTTGTTATCATACTTTGCATATTACATGTTAGATTTGATCGGTAACTACTATAAGTTTTAGACTGACAATCGGTAAAAACACAGACAGTGAAAGTATTTTATGTTTACCGAGTAGCAGAAGTTGAAGAATTTGTTTTGGATTATACATTTTGTTTTGGGACACTAGATAACTGATTCACCCCCCTCTCAGTTATTCTAAGACAATGATGATGACTCCACATCTTATGTGAGTGTTGATGCTTATGTTGATCGGAGTGAGATAGACACTACATATGTCGTGGATCCTGATTAGAATGGATCTAATTTTGGCTATAGTGTTGTTCTAACTTCACCTACACAGTCGTGTATTAAGGATGGCATTAATAACATTGATGGTATTGATGTTGACCTCAAAAACAAATCTGATTTAGTGTTGCATGATGCTGATCATAACTCAGAAACTTTGTATGGGGTCAATAGGTCTCAGGAATCCTATCATCTAGCAGGACATTTGAAGGTAAATGAAGACCAAATTATTGAAGCCATTAAGCATCTTGATGACACCCATAAGCTAATGGAATAAAAATTTCCATTAGATTTATAGGCACTTAGAGAAGAATTAGTGGTAACGAAGAGTAATTACATACAACTACTTTCTAATAGAGATCATCTTTTCATGCTTGGTGAGATCTCTCTTGATGCACTAAAAGGGAAAGAAGAGGAGGTAGATAAGCTTATTGATGAGCTTAAGGTTGCCCAGGATTCTTTGAAGAACACTCAAATCACCCTTCAAGAATCAAAAATTCAAATTTGTGAGCTTTGTGAAGAATTGAGTTTGGCTCAAGCACCATCATCCACAGCAGAAATCCAACATCTATGGATGAGAGTGGTAGCACTCATGGTTTGAGGGGAGAACCCCTTATGATGGACAAGCACAAGGAGCTTTCAGATTTGCATGGGCTTGAGAATAGGTATGATTCAGAAATTACTAAGTATACACACAACTTGCATCATGGAGATCATGAGTCACTTTTGGAGAGCCATTTGAAGGCTCAAGTCATGGACACGGATGGGGTAGTTGAGCACACACCTTGGGGATCAGCCACTATGGTTATGCCTACATGTAGAGATGGAGACATGAGCGACTCACATTTGATTAGGCCTTTAGCTATGTACAAAGAGCTCAAGGAGATCAATGGTGTTGAGACACAACCCCATCATGTTGGTGATTACCTAGTGGAGTATGAAGCGGTCCTAATATTAGGATTTGAGACGCATGTCATGGGGTCACTTTCTTTGGGTTGGTAAAAGCTTGGAACTGGTGAGTTCCAGCAGATCTATGCTCCAATTTATGGAGATGATCATGAGAGTTGAAGTATTCCAGCCAAAACTTGTTGGGTTCCAATTCAATCATTGTTATTAGGAGGCTATTCTACATTGCTGGTTACGAAAGTTTCAGATTGTAATTTGATGACAGCAGTTGTTGGGATAGATTGGAATGATTGGGATCAATACTCCAATGTTGGATATTGGCATGGTGACGAGGGTCCAACAACACACGACATTAGAAGCATTTCTTACACCATTAGGGATTCACACCGATGGATAGTTAGCATCAATGACATGATGAGAGACAACTATCTCTTCCATTTGAGGGAGTGTGATAGCACAATGACTTGGGATCCAAGGAGTCGCATTATGGATGGAGTGCATCTCTGGTTGTTGTAGATTGATGACAGTTATATTAGAGTGGCACAGCAAATTGGTGGAACCATATTACTGAAATTGATATGGGATCCTAGTACTCAGACTGGCATACAGGTGCAGATAACATTTGGCATTGGTGGTATGGTAAGATACATCTATCTCCTGATTTTTAGTGTGGGAGGTAGAATAGTTTGGGATCCTGAAATGGGTATGTTAGGTATGGTAATTCATTGGGATCAAGATGCATTATTTCACAATTAGAGGTATAGTGATGTTTTTATTAGAGAGAAGCAACAGAAGTTTAAAGGAGATGTACAAGGGAAGACATACCAAGGTTCTAAATTAATTTGGGATCCAAGTATTGATTGGTGTATTTGGAGTCACTGTAGAGTTGAAACATGTAATTGCTTCAAGACAAGCAATCTTGGGGAATACTGCTACAATACAACTTATCCTATGTCAATTGTGATGTCTCCCTTTAAAGCATTGTATAGCTATGATGCAACTTCCTTTGTGTATATGATCCTCGCCGATAGTAGAGTACCTAGTGCTAAGGATTTGATTCAACAAAGCAAGGATATTCTAGGAGCCCACAATGAGAACTTGCGACAAGTCTAAAGTCAGTAGAAGTTATATGCAGATAGACATCAAATAGAAAAAGCATTTGAAGAGGGTGATTCGGTGTTTTTAAGGCTATAACTTTTTAGACAATCCTCTATGAAGGGAAGCAGAAAAGAGAAGTTAAAACTACGCTTTTATGGTACTTACCAGGTGATTAAAAAGGTGGGATAGGTTGCTAATGAGTTAGAATTACCTCTCGTCATCAAGATTCACAATACTTTCCATGTTTCATGCTTAAAGGAAGCCCTTGGGCAGCAGATCGACCTGTCAATGGAGCTCCCTCCGTTGGACTATGAAGGAAAATTGGTCCTTGAACCTGAATTTGTTTTGGATGTAAGGGAGAATAGATTACGTAACAAGGCTATTCCAAAATACTTGATCAAGTAGAAGGGACTACAACCGATAGATGCGACCTAGGAAGGAATTGAAATCTTCGAACACCCCAACCTGAAATTGCTTGAGATCAAGCAATTAGGGGACGGTGGACTTGTTGATGTGTGTTTTATGGCCGTACCAACTGTAGAATAAAATACCAAAGTATATTATCCTCTCTTGAGCAAAATCATGTATATGCTAAGATTGCGAAAGATCATACAATAGACTCCAAGGTTATTTTATGACAGTTCTTGACTGTGGATAAGCTCAATGTTTGATGTGATATGTTGGTGTCACGAAGGGACTTACGTACTTGTTCTCAAGATGAATCAAACAACACTAGCTATGGGAACTATTCAAAAGATGTGGCAGTGAAAGTACCTTTTTTATTTTATTTTATTTTTTGGGGGGGAGGGATTCACGATATATGTTGAAAGTAAACGAGAGTAGGGTTGAGAGATCTATTCTAATCCTAAGAACTTGAAAGATGAATACTGCTACAATAAAATCTACCAAATTTTGCTTTGCCAAATTCAACTACACAAAGTTGGTGCAATCTTCAAGGGTTGTGCAAATAATTTTCATATAACAATGAACATCATAATAACAAACAATGTGCATCAATGATGGAAGTAAAGCATCCACATAAGGGTTCTGGACCAACCTTACACTACGCTTAGGAATCACCTAAGAACAAAAGGTATGAGCAAGATGATTCAACCATAACACTTTTATCAATCACATTCATCTAAGTACTTAACAACAAATCTACTCTAAGTGAGGAAACAAAGAGAACATGCAAGCACATCAAGAACCAAACCTCAATGACAAAACTATTATCTCGATAGCTCTTAGCAACAATCTCAAAATTCCTTCCTTCACAAATGAGAAGTGAGGCCTTTATATAGATCTCAGATTACAATGGGTGGCCCGGATTGAAACAAAACCAACGGCACAAATATTACCACCTCAACCCTAATTAGGATTAGGGCTTGGAGAGTGAATCTACAATTAATGAGATGGGCCACTTGGACCAATTAGGAGAAGGGTGTCCACTTAGTGGGAGAATGGGCAAAGATGACCCATAATGGCCGAAGTTTCCCACTAAGCATTAAATAGTCATCTACCAAGAATAGCTTGTCATTTATTCCTTTCCTTCAATGCAGAGAATATGGAAATGTCAATTTTGCAAGGTGGTTGAGTGTCATTCTTGTTAACCATTATGTCATTGTTGAAGTCTTTCATACTTGGATTGAATCTCAGGAACCTGAATGTTTTCCTTGAACGTCTACACTGGGAATTCTTCTTCCTTATTCTTTCTTAACTAGGATCTTTGGATTTCTGAAGAAACTTCAAGATGTTGAATTCTTACTCCTACACTTGTACTTGGAACTTTGATATTTGAGGTCTCAAACCTTGAATGCCTTGAAATGGATTGCTTGAAACTTGGACTTCTTCAACAGTGGAACTAGAATCATGGGACTTGAATGTCTTCCTTGAATGTCTAGAACTAGATTTCTCATGTTTTCCTTGTACTTCTTTTAGACTAGATTTCTTCATCCTGCATCTTTCTTGCACTAATGTCTTTCATCCTCTAACTTGTCGAGATGCCATATTTCATCAAAATATTTGCTTGGGAAGTTTGATTTATGTCTCTAGTTACTTTTCTTCCATGGGTGCATTTGAGATCTGAGTAGGGAATTTTCTTAGCCAAATTTCATTCGTTCCTTGCAATTTCTTCCTTGAGCATACATGAGCTAGGTAACCGGATTTTGAACACTTAGAAAAATTCCTTAGCATAGGCAAATTCACACCCATTGGTGCAAATTAGACAAGGAGGCGGATTCTTGGTCTTTGAAGAAAATCCACGAACATGTAGAATTTGTGCTCTTAAGCACACTTAACAGATGGAGACAGATTTTCCTTACTTGGAAGAATTCCTTGCAATCAATGAATTCCCTCCCTTGCGCATGAATTAGGCATGGAGGGGGGAATTTTCCAGCACTCTGCCATTTTTTTTCATCTTTCCTTGTTCTCTCCAACTTGGGTGCATATTAGACAGAGGAATTTTCCAACGCTTAGCCATTTTCAGATCTTTCCTTGTCCTCTTGAGTGCATTTGAGACATGAAGGAGGAATTGGAATTTTGGAAAAAATTCCTTGCACTCTAGAAATTCCCCTTCCTGGGCGCAAATGGAGCATGGAGAAGGATTTTTCCATTTTGAAGAAATTCCTATTTCCTTGGACTGAGAGAATTCCCTCTCCTGTGTGCCCTTTGAGGGTGGAGGATTTTCTCCACTTAGTGAAATTTCATCTCCTTTCCTTTTCTGGATGTTTTTCAAAGATGTTCTTCAGACTTAGCTATTTTTATGATGCTTTTATTGCCTTTCCACTTTTGGATATTTCAAGGATGTTTCCAGACATAACCATTTTCTGATAAACTATCACTTGCTTATTCTTTCAAATATAGAACAAGATACCCTTTTGTCTCTTTATTAGTCGAAGCTCACCTCTTGCCAAAATAGACCTACCAAAAATAGACTTTCTAAAAATAGTAAGTTGTTCCAAAGTCAAAGTAAGGCCAATCTAGAATGCGGTGAAATTTACTGAAAATAGACTTACTAAAAATAGTAAGTTGTTCCAAAGTCAAAATAAGTCCAATCCGAGATGCAATGAAACTTGCTAAAAATAGACCTAAAAATAGAAATTTCCAAAAATAGCAAGTATGTCAAAATGTTCAAAATTTCACAGGTATTCTTTCTGAAAGTTCAAGTCTTTCTCACACTTAACCTCATTCACTAACAAACACAGTTTCCATTCAAGGAGCCAAAAATGGACAACACTTCTCTTCTAGACTTAGCCAATTTCACCAATTGTCACTTGAAACATGGGGAACCTTAGGGGATTAAGCCGAAAACTACCAAAGAACGAAAGCCAAAAAGACTAGGCTTACAGCAAAAAGAGGGGATCCCCATTTGCAATGGGGCAATGTGTGAAAAGGTCACAACAGGATTGTGATGAACACATGAAATGGGGCCACTTGGCCTAGATGGCAATGTTGGTTGCCAACTGTGCACTTTTGTCTTTTAGCAAAAAGATCATATTTGTTTTGAAGTGACAACCGATCAAATTTTGTTTTGCGGTGACAACCGACTTCTTGAAGCTTCTTGAAGAAAATCAGATTTATTTTTTTTTGTGTGTGCCTTCTACCGACTTCTAGAAAGGGGTCAAATTAGATTGTTGACTTGCCTTGCACTGCAAGTTAGTCAACTACCCCAAGTGGGTATATATAGAAGACTCTGCTATGTTTTTTGATATGCTGAATATTTTGGTTTGCCTTTGTGCACGATTTGGGTCTTGGGACAGAACCCCCAAGAGATCACCTCTGCTACTGTATGTTGTTGTTCGAGCTGTATATGGTCTTGGGACAAAACCCTTAAGAGTTATTCTCTATCGTGTAGCTATTTGAACTCTATATTGAGTTCTATGTAATCTGAAAGCTTGAAATAATGCTGTGAAGAAATTCTATATCAGTTTCAATAACAAATATATTTCTGAATTTACAATTACTGAGTAAATTTGGTATTTGATGCTCTAAATCTGCATAAGCATTATTGACTATTTCTTTTTCTTGAATCAATATTCTGTAATCAGTCGTTTATTTTTTGGGGATTAAATAGTACAGAAAAACAAAGATTATATCATACAGACCTTAAGGTCTTTTCAGTCTGGAAGGTATAAGATAAGGATTTCCATAGAATTTTTAGGTCTAGTGTTTGAAGACTTCATCATCTGGACGGTTGTATGTGTTAAAGTAATTATGTAGTGATTCTAAAATGGTTATTCAATTAGTGAACTTGCCTTTCATAGTTAGTTCTTTTTTTAAATGTTTCTTTTTAGTCTTTTGTTTCTATTTTAGAAAATCTACTCGTACTCTCTATTTAAGGAGCTTTCGTCTCCTTTGTAGTTCAATCAATCAATTATCATTTCATGGTATCAAAAGAGAGGTTGGTTTCTGTCAAATTTTTCCAATAAAATGTGTGGTTTAATTACCTAGATGTCTTGACATTTCTAGAATCTTTGGCCCATTTTTTTAAAACAAAAATTGTCATGTTTTTTTGGCAGACTTTTTATAGAATAAAATTCGTAACTTTTCCTGAACATTTCATGACGAAATTTTCAAAAAAAAAATGGAGTGCATTACTGATTTTCCACAAAATAATGGTGTTGTCTTACAGCAGTGTTTTTAATGATTTTTGAATAACATTGTGATTTCTTGCAGCTTGTTTTAGGTCGCACCTAGGGTTTCTAGGGCAAACAATGATCTTCTACAAAAGTTTACAAAATCATGGGTATTGCTCCATTAGATGATTTTTGGCAAACTCATTTTTCAAAAATGTGAAGTTTTTTGAAGCTAATCTTGGTGTCTCTGGATAAAGGGAGGGATAGCTTTGTTACCCGACATGATGTTGGAAGGATTACAGTAAACTTGGTCATATCCAGAAGTTCTGCAGCACCAGAGAGGGTCTCAGCAGCAGGCTTATGTTGCAGAGCATTCTAAAGAGAAGGGGGCAGCCTTCTATGCATTCATGGTCAAATGACCTGCAGATTATGTCAAGTCTTTTCCGGGGTAGTTGGTAAAATGACCATTAAGGGAGGGTGTTAAAGTAATTATGTAATGTTTCTATAATGGTCATTCATTTAGGAACTTTCCTTTCGTGGTTAGTTCATTTTTAGAATGTATCTTTTCAGTCTTTTATTTCTATTTTAGAAACTCTGCTTGTACTTTCTATTTAATGAGTTTTCATCTCCTATGTAATTCAATCAATCAATTATCATTTCAATATGCTTCTGCTACAGTGATCTGTTGAAGATTTCAGCATTGGAAGGGTTATATGCTGCTACTACAGTGTTGCTGATCATGTTTGAGGGTTTCTATGTTGGGTTCCAGAACTTCGAAGAGTTATTGTGCATCAAATGGTGTTGGATCTGAATTTTTTATGATATTTCCAATAAACCATAACTAGACCCTACATTTGGAGGAGTAAAATCAGTCAATCCTAGGCCTAAATGCAGTTATACAGATACAGGTTTACATAATAATCAGACACCAACAATCATCCTTAACATTACACAATTCATATAAAGTTCTGCTCCAGCATTCTAGAAGGTTAAATCGGTCATGTAAGGTGCTGCACCAATTAACAAAAGGTTGTATCAGACATTAATAGTGTTGTACCTGTCTTTGAGAGCAATAGTAAGTCATTCGGAGTGCTTTATCAATACTCATATTACACAACATCCATCATGTTCACTTGTGGGTTGGTTTGGAAGAGTGGTAATTCTGAAAATCCATTTTCCAATTTGCAAATCAGTGTTGTCGATTTCTAATCAAATCTAAATGTGATTTAAAACAATTTAAGGTTTGTGTGAAGTTTCCAACTTGGTAGTTGCAATTAGCATTTGTATTACAAGTTTTTGTTGTTGTTCCAGTGGTGTGTTCAAGAAAAAACAGAAAATAACAAAAATGATATTACAGCATTCCTAGATAATCTTGTTATAGGTGATCTTCTATCCCTTGTAATCTAACACATGATGATAATACAGAAGAGCAGCTTGATTAGCTATCAGGTCTTGATAGTTGTGATAACACCTTGATGCTCCTCCTCCTCCTACACATATATATTCGTTAATTCTTTGGCTTCTAAGATTCCTAATCCAGATTTAAAGGCTTCAACTTCTTTATGAAAAACGGAGAAATGCTGAGAGGGGCAGGGGGTGAATCAGCGTTTCAAACTTTAAAACAAAACAATTAAAGAAGAGACACACACATGCAAAAGGGAGAGAGACACAGAATTTTATCATGTGGAAAACCCAACAGGGTTAAAAAACCACGGCTTCTCTAATCACTTGGGCAACAACCCTTTTACACTGAGAGCTACAACTCTTACAATAATTCTTCAGAACAGGCTCCAACCTGCCTTGTAAGGCTACAACCTTACTTCAAGAGATTATGATGTGACAAAGAACAATTTCATTTTCTGTCTTCACTGTAACATGAAGACGTTGTTACAAGCAAACTCCTTCATCAGACATATCACAAATGAACTCCCTCATGTGGTTTTGAATCCTCTCTGTATTAAGTTTTGCTGAGTAGTATATCTATTAGACTCCAGTTGTGTGTCTTACTCCTTGACCCACACAACACCACTGTTATTTTAATTTGCTTCACGTGGCTGCTAGAATTTTTAATTCACAGTCCCTGTCAAAAAAAACTTATCACGCTTCCTTTTGTTTTCCTCTCACACGGACTGTACCCCCTCTTCTTCTCAGTTCTTTTTAAAAACACAGTACATGCAATATTTAACTGCATGACACCCTACATCACCACCAATTAGAGACTATATATTTTTGTTCAAAAACTACTCGCTATGCACAGAACTTCAAACATTCCCGGCATATCAAAAAGGATGTTCACAAGCTTTTCACAACCCTGCTACAATCCTGTTTTCCCTTTTTCACAAGTTGGCAACATATCAACACCTTACTGTAGGTGTCCTCTCATTCCCCGACAGGTCTGTGCATACCCTTCACATGAATAGGACACCCGATGATTGCTCCAAAACGGTTACACTACGTCTTCAACTCCGCATTTGTCTCGGCCCACTTATTTATTTGCTTCACGTTATTTCCTTTTCGCAAATACGCACAGCTAATTCTGGAGTTGTTCGTTCTTCTTAGACATGAAAAATGAGAACCAATTTCATAGCGAGCCCTGTGTCCAGACACGCCAGTTCTCAAATTAGCTTTGCGCATACACTGCAGAGCCGTTTCTTTTTAAAAAACGTTCATTACCCTTGCCAGAGTGAATGTATATATGCACACACGGCACTTGTGATTTCTCAGTCACATCTACAGCTTCAAACACTCGATGCCTAAAGCACTCATGATTTCATACACCTGTAGCTTCATTTTCTTTATCATACGCAATATCCTTACGTTCCAGTTTTTAAACTCTTAGTCAACCAACTGCTCCCTCATGATTCAAAAAACGTTAACTCCACAATAGCCTAAATATGCGTGTCTTACGTGACTGTAAATGTGTTTTTTATATAGCTGCAAGACCCACAGCATATTGGGAGTTGTTTGTTTTGTAGTGGTTATCGCACTGTTAAACCGTTACATAAAGACTGCATCACGCAAACACATGGCATGGTTTTGTAATGAGCAGGTCATAGTTTCGAGAGTCCTCCAATTACCATTTTCGAGAGATTTTGCTGCCAAACCAGAACACGTGTCCTACTGAAGGTAAGATGAAACATGTTTTTGCATTTCAACTAGCAGGCATCCCAGACATTTGCACAAAAGACAATCTGTTGATCGGTACAGCTGAAGTTCAACACATGTCATGCTAGGGAGACCGACTGAGGCATAAAACTCAACACATATAAACTTACAAACAGCAATGACAAAAATGTAACAATCTCCCCCTTTTTGTCATTGATGGCAAACCAAAGGAAACTCAATTGAAACAACCTGAAACGAAGCAACTCCCCCTGAACAGCTGAACCAAATGAAACATCTAAAGTGAATCTGATACAGCTCCCCCACAAAAACTGAACCAACTGAAAGCACTCTGAACAAATTCCAAATCTGAACCAACTTCCCCAGAAGATCTACTCCCCCTTTGTCATCAATGACCACGCAACACAAAAAGACAAACAGCAGCTCAAAAAAATGTAGCAATGAAGAGCATTCGCTGAAGACAAACCATTCATTGAGGTGAAATAACACCAAGCTTACTTCGAAGATACTCAAAGTGATCTCGGGGTAGAGGTTTTGTAAACACATCAGCTGGTTTCTCTAACATTGACATATCTCTAACAGTCTCCTTTTTGTTGATCTTGATAAGATTGTCAAAGTTAACATGCCGAAACCGCTTGTGCCAAAGCCAAGCATCCTCTACCTTGCTCAAATAGCATGTCTCATCATTAGAATTATCAAGAATGTAGAGATTAATAGCTGCTCTAGTTGTTTTAGCTATGACTTCAATTCCCTTTTTACTAGTGCAAGCATTAGAGTTAAAACTAAGATCATAACCTTGATCACATAGCTGGCTTACACTTAGCAAATTGTGTTTCAAACCTTCTACATAAAGAACATTCTCAACAATAGTTTCATCATTATTAATTAGGACTGTACCTATACCAGCAACCTTTGCAGAAGAGCTACCACCAAATCTAACTTTACCACCTTTCATTTTCTTGAGAGAATGAAACTTGTTCAAGTCACCTGTCATATGTCGGGAGCAACCACTGTCAACATACCATATATCCTTCTCACTACTAGCTAGAAGGGCTGTTTGAACAACAAGAGCTTTAAGAGGAGTCTCTTGAACCTTTCTTCTCCAAACCTTAGTCACTTTAGTTCTTTTAGGTTCAACATTATAAAACAAATCTGCATTATAGTTGTTACAAAATCTAGATCTATGCCCAAACTTATTACAGTTGTAGCAAATCAAGTTGTACTTCCTAAAACTATTTCTTTCATGTTGATAATAATTCTTGTACAGAACAGCACTACAATCAGTTGCTCTATGTCCAAAGTTATTACATGCAAAACAATACTCATAGAAAAAAGGTTTATTTACCTTGTTAGGAGTAGGCTGACTACTTTCCGGTGGTGGAGTGTTTGATTTAGATTGCATGCCAACTCTTTTATCTTTGGTGGGTCTTTGAGAACCAAGAACATCATCTAAAGTGACTTTAGCACTGTTGAAGGATAGTTCTTCACTAGAAAGCATAGAAGTTTTACCAATGTTCCTCATAGCGACAATTTCAACTTCCAACTTGGCAATGTTTTCTTCCTTTATCAAAGAGCTGAGATCAATTCAAGTTCGAGGTCTACTTCGTCATCTTCATTTTCTTCAGAACTCACATCACCAATCGCCACATCATCAATAGCCATGAACATGACTTCACTTATCCTAGAATCGCTTTCACTGCTTGAAGAATCATCGCTGTCATTTTTTAAAAACAGCACCTTCTTGCCCTTTTCAGATTTCCAATTCTTCTTGGCAAACCTCCTAGATTTTCGGTACTTGAATTCTTTTTCATCATCGTTGTCTTCTTTATCAACCGGACACTTAGAGGTAAAGTGACCAAGCTTTCCACAGTTGAAGCATTTCAAACCAGATTTGTCTTTGTTTTTGTTAAAGCCTTTTTTCAGCCTTCTAATGAGGTAAGCTATTTCCTCATTGGAGTCCTCATCTGAGCCTTCACTTAGATTATTCTCTTTGTCCTTGCCCTTTTTAGAAGCCTTGAATGCAGATTCAGTTTTAGAAGGCCCTTCAACTGTAGTCCTCATCTCATAGGCAGTCAAGATACCATGTAATTTGTCAACAGTTAGAGTGTCCAAATCTAACATTTCTTCAACAACAGAAACTTTAGCATCAAGTCTCATGGGAAGAGAATGAAGAATTTTCTGAACCACAGTTTTCTCTTCAACCTTTTCACCTAGACCTCTTAAAGCGTTTGACAACTTCATCAACACGAAAAAAATACGTAGCAATGTTCTCACTGTCCTTCATGCGAAGACTTTCAAAGACAGCCCGGTGAGTCTGCACTTTAGCCTTTCTGACTTTGTCTTCACCTTGATATGCCTTGTGCAATTTATCCCAAATCTCTTTTGCAGTAGCGCAGTGCATGACCTTTACAAATTCAACTTCAGATAGACCACACAAAATTGCATTCATGGCCTTAGCATTATTCTCAAATTCCTTCTTACCATTAGCATCTGCAGGAGTAGAAGGAATAGTATAACCATTTACTAGACTAAGATACACATCACAGCCAAGAGAAATGATGTAAGTTTTCATGCGAACACTCCAGAAAGCAAAATTGTTTCCATCAAAGAGAGGAGCACGGTTTGTAGCAAGACCTTCTAAGGCACTCATGATGGACACAAAGATCGAACTCTCAAGCTTTTAAGCACGGGAAGAGAGTGACTAGCTCTGATACCAATTGAAAAACAGAGAAATGTTGAGAGGGGGAGGGGGTGAATCAGCATTTCAAACTTGAAAACAGAACAATTAAAGAAGAGACACACACATGCAAAAGGGAGAGAGACATAGAATTTTATCACGTGGAAAACCCAACAGGGTTAAAAAACCACGGCTTCTCTAATCACTTGGGCAACAACTCTTTTACACTGAGAGCTACAACTCTTACAATAATTCTCAAGTTTTTACTAGACTGAGATACACATCACAGCCAAAAGAAATGATGTAGGTTTTCATGCGAACACTCCAAAAAGCAAAATTGTTTCCATCAAAGAGAGGAGCACAGTTTGTAGCAAGACCTTCTAAGTCACTCATGATGGACACAAGGATCGAACTCTCAAGCTTTTAAGCACGGGAAGAGAGTGACTAGCTCTGATACCAATTGAAAAACGGAGAAATGCTGAGAGGGGGAGGGGGGGAATCAGCATTTCAAACTTTAAAACAGAACAATTAAAGAAGAGACACACACATGCAAAAGGGAGAGAGACACAGAATTTTATCACGTGGAAAACCCAACAGGGTTAAAAAACCACGGCTTCTCTAATCACTTGGGCAACAACCCTTTTACACTGAGAGCTACTAAAGACTGCATCACCCAAACACATGGCATGGTTTTGTAATGAGCAGGTCACAGTTTCGAGAGTCCTCCAGTTACCAATTTCGAGAGATTTTGCTGCCAAACCAGAACACGTGTCCTGTTGAAGGTAAGATGAAACATGTTTTTGCATTTCAACTAGCAGGCATCCAAGACATTTGCACAAAAGACAATCTGTTGATTGGTACAGCTTAAGTTCAACACGTGTCATGCCAGGGAGACCGACTGAGGCGTAAAACTCAACACATATAAACTTACAAACAGCAATGACAAAAATGTAACACTTTACGTATGAGTCACTATCCTAAGGCTGAAGATTCTTGCGTACCAACATTGTCCAACTCATCTCTGGGTGTTCATTATCAAACATCTTGTGTGGACATGTTATCATGGGATAACCAATTCAGCTGGATGGCATACTTTGAGATATCTCCATCTCTTGTTGCTTCGAGTCTCACTTTGCAGCATGTAGTCATAGTTTTCCAGATTTGGTACATTTTGACAACTACTTGACAGATATTGTTAGTTTGTTTTGTGAATCTCATCTTGCAAATTTGACAGACACACTTGAGGATTATCCATTTCCTCTTTAATGGCAGCCCCATGAATAATGTTGTCACACTATCCTTGTTTTTGGATCATGTTATTCACACGCACATGGTCCTTGCTTGTCACCTCCTTCAATTGTTGGGCTTCCACTTGATTTCGCTGTGGAGTACTTCCATAGCAACATGGCAACACTTAAGCAGAGATCCAAGACAACAACATCATCAAACATTTTGCATCTATGCTTGGTATTGTTTCTTCCCAAGGGGAGGAACATTGTACATCGTTATTGGATCGTCATCATCATCCTTTGTTAAGAATACATTGTGGGGGGCCTACACAGTCTTTTGCTTTCTCTCCTATATGGGGAACATTGATTGTCTATCAGTAACAACAGTACTCTTTAGGGTCATGTTGAAGTCTTTTATTCCTTCTTTCACTAGTAAATGTTCATTTGCATCTTTTTTCTTAGGAAGAAGTATTCTTTTCCTATAATTTGTTCTCCTTTTAATCCACTTGTACAAGACTTGTTTGTACATGGGTACCGAACATGGCCTTGTAACCGAAACCAATCTGTCCATCCATGCATTCTTACATCTTTGCATTTTATCAGACTCCCAAAGTTGGACTTAAGCAGGGTGTTGGTGTGAAGATGGTAGGTCCTATTCACATTTGCATACTTAAGCTTACTTAGGTCATTTACTTTTTATTTACATTATCATTGAATAAAACACTTGTCTTGACCTTCGTAAGTCCTCGATTTTCATCTGTCTTTATAACAAGGATTTCATCATCATACATTGTAACAGTTTCATTTAAAATCTACTGATTTCTCTGACTTCGTAGTATTTCATTGCTTCTCTCTTCTGTGGAAAGGCTTCTTGGTTTCAGGTGATACTTGGGCTACTGTGGGATTGATCAACTATTCTTAGATTCAGTGTTCTTTACAACAACAGATTTACCAAGATAAACAGTAAACTTCCTTAAAGATGTTCAATTTTACACTTGCTTGCTATTCTGACATGGTCACTAAATTAGGACATCAGATTTCATTGCCCCACTAAATCCCTAAATCAACTAGCATGGGTCAACAATCAATTATTAATAATGAGATTCATCACACTGAAATCTATCATCATTCTAATTCACAGATAAAATTAGCAAATTTTAAACATAAATTTAACACTGATTTAATGCTTAGGGGCCTAGGGCTGGTTGCTCTGAAAACTTTAGACTAGCCTCAACTATACTCGAGAAAATACATCTTAATAATACATGTCTTGTCTCTAGTTAGATTCACATTAGATTTGGCAAGCTCCCAGGAAAAGCTGTTCAAGCCTATGACAGACGAAACAACACAATGCAGACATCACAATGACCTGACAAACCTGACGAGGATGAGTTAAGAGGCAAAGAGTTAACCAAATGCAAACTGAAAACAAATTTCTCTATCTATTTGTGTGTCCATTTCTAACTAGTTTAAAACTTATAAATAACTAGGCCAAGAGTTGACTCTATTCTTTTTAGTGGCAAATCAAGCCAAGCTCAGCAATGCTGGAGCACTCGGAAAGATTATCATGAATATAACTCAATGAAAGAGAGTCGCAAATGTGATTCCATATTTAATCTTTGATATTCCAATAGTACCTAAATTGAATATATTTTCATGGTCCTGTTAAATAGAAGAATAATTATGACCTAAGAAAGCCTCATAAAAATAAATCAAAACTTCATTCCTGATCAACTTGCCTCGCTCATGCTTTAACACATTCATATATGTACAAATACAGAACCCCTATCACTTCATATAGCAAAAGAATATACTAAAGGCAGTTCCTTACTCGAGCACGGAAAAGTATAGTAGCAAAGAATAAAATAAAGGAATTTCCTTACCCAAAGCACTGAAAAGGCCATTCTTTCAACATCAGAGCACAGTGAGCATATGTCTGCCAGTTACAAGAAACATTAAGTCATTCCTATCCAAACAGATCATTTCCACCTATCTCAATTTATAGCCAAACTCTACATTTGCTAATTGTTCTAATACATTAGAAAGATATTCCCATTTAATGTCTTACCTACCTTCAGTGAGCGGTTTTGGAAGCATATCTATTCTACGCTCAACCAAGTAAACAGATGTACCCCGCATTGAAGCTTCTTCATCAAGAGGTGTACCAGGGTGAACAAAACTTGTGACATCAGCAATATCTATTTATCATATTTCTTGTCAAAGAAAATTCAAGCACTAATCACCAAAACCAAAGCTCAAACAAAACCACAAAAAGCTTTCTGTTCTTACCCTACCTGCTCCTCAACCAAGAGACTAACAAATAGAACAAGTAAAATAATTAAACTTCAAAACCGCCAAATCAATCATGATAAATCATAAATGTGCTTTGGCTCATTAATCAATACGATTGAAAAAGGGCATATACATGACAACAGCACTCAAAACTTATGCCTCAAGGATAAAACTATGTTCCATGGCGTTTTGGGGACGAGGGGATGGCAGGGGACACGTTTCCAGGACGTTTCCTAAAGAGCCAAAAATAGGGGACGGATATACGTGTGTATGTGAATTTTTCAAAATATATTAAGAGATTATATGTGAATTTTTCAAAATATATTAAGATATTAGAGAGAGAGAGAGAGAGAGAGAGAGAGAGAGATGTGTCAATAATTGATTATTAACAAGACAATATGCAAATAAATCACCGATTCACGAGTTACAACAGTAGTATAACAACATAAATGATAATAGCAGCAGTATAAATCGGTATAACAGCATTATAACAATAGTCTCAAACATCAAACCATGGTCTATCAATATAAATATCGAAGTCAAAATGTCTCAAACATGTATCCAAAAGTCTCAAACATCAAAATATAACAGGCTACAGGCACAACCTATGAAACTAAGCCTCCTTCTAGCTATCAAATATCCAAAGGCTCAAAATCATCTTAGTCACTATCTCCCTCTAGGAGCAATGGATCATCCAATGAATGTTTAAATTTTAAATTCAATGGCCTTCTATATATGTATGTATGTATGTATGTATGTATGTATGAACAATATTACTGGAATTTTTTTTATTTGCAATAATTAAATATTTAAAAGCTATCAAATTAAATTTATAATTATAATATATTTTTATTTAATATAAATTTTTTAACATATGTTTATTATGATGAAAATTAAAAAAACATAAATTAAATATTAGATTTATAATTTTAATATATTTTAATATTTATAATTTAATATATAAAATTTTAAACATATTTAATCACGAATTTCATTGTTGAAAATTTAATCACGAATGTTATTGTCCATAGGCACAAATTCGATTGGCAAAAAGAATTTTAAAAAAGTGTTTTATTTAATTTTTAATGCAAAAAATCATCCGAATATTTTGGGGACGGATCGGGGACGTTTTGGGCATCCCCTAGGCATTTCGGGGACCAATCATCGTCCCCAAATGTCAGGGGATGTTTCCTACGGTTTCCTACTGTTTTTTGAAATCGGGACGGCTGGGGGACGTTTCCTTTTCATCCCACTGTCCCCAAAAACATTTCGGGAACAGAAAAAAGTCCCCTAGGGTCGGGAAACACATTTCTGTGTAACAAATAAAATTCAGTAACAGCGATTGACAAATGTAATTTGAATTGTGGTCGACATGCTGCATACTTGGTTTCCACACATGAATAAAAATATATTTGTGATTTTGTATGAGATGCCCCTGCTGGTGATCACCAGATTTCTCCTTCGAACGCTACATATATGGGATCTTGACCAACCACATCACACCAATATAGCATTGCATTCATTATTAAGCTTGACCTTGTTGATTCATGCTAGCACTTGTGGCATCCACTATATTTTTTGTATGCATACATATTATTGGGAGATTGTTTGTTTACTGCTATATAAACTCAAAACTTATGATCAAAAACATGGTATCAGAGGCTAAACATACATATGATTGTGTGATTGTTCGTTTGTTGCTATACACGCCTAAAACTTGAGATCAAAACATGGTATCCGAGGCTAAATCATAAGAATCAATGAGATATCATCAACTGCATCAATTTGTTGGTAGCAAGGATCTATAGTTGCTCATAAACATGGTTTCAGTACACTTACCAAGGCAAGAAATTATTTAAATTATGAGATCTCTGTCAACACCCACTTTTTTTGAAAGAACGACATTTTTTTGAGTGATGCAATCAAAGTGAATACTCATAATCTATTGTGATTATTGATTTTGTAAAAATTAGTTAATCTCTCATACAGATTAAATTTTCAATTAATGTCTGCCCTAGCTGTCTTTTTGTAACTCATAATAAGTTCACTTAAATCATTTTGAAGAAAAACTCTGAGTCTTCAAAAGGGTTCTTTTGCAAGTGCAACCCCATAAGATAAGTACTCGAGGTTTTATTGTTACCAATCTGTGTTCATAAGTCCAGTACTATTTTATATATATGATAGAGGCTGTTTGTAAGATGCAGAGACTATGATGAATATGTCAAGATTCATTTACGTGCATGGAGGTTTTGGTTCATTGGCCATTTTAATGTGCTGCTTTTAGACAAGAGTTAATCAAACCCTCACCCCATCAATCAATTATTTTAATAAGATTCCAGAAACACATTTGTTTGATTTTCATGAATATAAATGCCTTGCCTGTGGGTATAATTTAATTTCACCTTCGACCATGTCACATGTAACTATCCATTTATCACTAGAGAAAGTTCATCTTTCACCCTTATATCCCAAAGAAATCAGATTAGAGATTACAGTAAGTTAAAATATTTCATTAAGCATGATCGGTACTCACATACTATTGGTAATAAAGTTACTAACATCCATTTTCATACCCCTGCCAATGATTCAAGTATTCACATAATTGGCACAATCTGAGAAATGTCCACCTGTCTTCAACACCAATGTATTTCCTAACTACATGATGTTTTTAGGATTCAACTCCTTCAGTCAGTTGCATTAAAGAGAGCAATTGCACAAGTATTGCTCTTAAGGATACGGACTCCAACTTCAAAATTGCCATTTGGCAGTGCTATACAACTTAATGCATCATCAATATCCCTGCATCCTGTAATCACCGCACCCAACACATTCCAATATTATCAAGCTTGGCCCATAAAATTAAAATCATTGAAACAATGATAAGAAAAAAGGAAAAAACCGATTCACATTTTGCTAGGCTTAGCACTGCAAATACTGACCAGGTGGATCCACACTAAAAACTCTAATGTGACGCAAGTCCTCTCTCTGAGGATTACTCAGTTCTTCTGGTGGTAATGTCCACGGCAAAGGCGGCAAACAAGCCAGAACTTGTTCAGAAAACGCTCTTGTATTGATGTCATTCTCAATTAACAAAACCTGTTACAGGATGTCAGATTTGAGTTTTCCAATGTGTTAATAAAATAATGCATCTTTGTAAAAGGCTTTTTATGTGCTGCATAATGTCAATTATACTCCAAGAAAAATGCGCAATAAATACGTTAGCTGCAGAAAAGTATAGATGTTAAATTCATCCTTTATCTGATGACTCAGATGTATATTTGAAATTTAGTGCTCAGCTACTTATTCTGAAAATTATATTTTTCAGAAGAGCAAGAGTGATGGAATAAATAAGAGCCTTTTATATAGCTTTGTCATTGGATAAGATTGAACTAGCTTTGACACTTGAAAACGAAAAAAACGAAACATGCCTCAGTTTCTGTCTCACGGTCACCAATTTCTCCAATCGTCCGCACATAGTGGCCAGATGGATATCGAGACATCCGATCCCACAAGTCAACAGCTACAATGATTCTTTTGTCAATGAGATTTCCAAGTTGCCGAGTTTGGATCCGAATCTTGGGTATCCTTCGATCAGTAGAAACAAATAAAGCATGAACAATTCCGCCACCACCCGCAGGCATTGGCATTGGCTCCAGAGAGCCGCAGTACCTAGCAAACAAAAGTAATTGATAAAATATCACAGAATATTAAATAGACAACAAATACAAACTTGAATAAAGAGCAGTTGGATTTTCAGCAATTCTAACAAAACAAGGTATGTAAATATGAATTTGGCACACAAAATAAAATTCACTGTTCTAATATTTAAAGCTATGCTTTATGCTCTTGGTATTGGTATGAGTGGTGATATAGTAATTCAGTATTTTGTGTACTTAAAAAAGTGATTGGTATCCATACTATAGCTTGACAGGCCAGTCCACATTTTTGTCCATGGCCCAACAAAGATGATAAAATTTTCAGAGATATACAAAATAAATTTCTTGTAATATCTCTCTGTGTTGCAATTCATTAGTTTCACCATTCTCACTGAGTCTCTAAGAAGAACTACCAATTCATCCATTCACAATTCAACTTTTGGAACTTATAACAAGCTACTTACCATCACTTACAATGTTCAAGAATCTGGAAGCTTTTGTGAAAGAAGAAGAAATCGAAAATACAAAATTCTCAATACCTTCAAACTATATGTAATATAAAACCTTTTATTACCAAGGAAAATAAAGTTCATGGAAACCACAGATGACACAACACTGGCCCAGATGTCCTCGTCAACTACCATGAAAGTGGACGAGCATATGAATTCCTGTACATAATTGTTGTCTTCTCTTTCAAAGGCTGGCAAGACCCAGCTCTAATACCATTGTAATTTCCCAAACAGAATATTTTGATCTTCTCCTGATTTACCATACAATTGTAATATCCCCAATTTGTATTTTTGCAATTTTCTGAAGTTTTGGGTCAAAGAAACTTGCATCTTCTTTCAAAGGTGCGACCAGCTAAAACTCATGTGATTCATCTTCAATAGCTCACGGTAACCAGTAAATGATACTATGTTTCATTTTGCATAGCCTAGCATATGGGAAATACCTTATGGTAAGTTCTTATTGCTACAATCGCATGGTTAAATGCTGTAACTGCTGTAAGCACCTTTAATTATATCCAGCAAGGCTACGATCAGTTATTCATATGGTATGGCAGGCTTAGGCAAGTTTAAATTTGGCTTGTTACTCTTAAATAATGGTGTGATCCTCGACTCTATATAATGTGTTGTTTTTCATCAGAATACTTATAGACTGATCACTGCAAACCAGTTATGAATTGTAGGTTTGAAAACATATTTCTTTAATCCCAGACCTAAAGGGTTTTTATCCTCAGCTTAACTGAACTGGAGTTCCATGCTCCACATGGAGTACAAATCAGCTAATAATTTGTTTTCCCAATATGCCTCCTTGCTTGGCCTCTCTTAAATATATTTTTCCTTTGAGAATCATAGTTCTTCACATTTCCATCATGACTCTTCATTAAGATTTGAGAGGATTTGTTTAAGAATAAACTTAAATTATAAGAGACCTTATTTTATATATTAATTTTACTTGAAAGGCTCTTTATTATAATCTCACTTCATAATATCACTTAAGCAGCCCCTTTTGTGACATTATGATCCTCTTAATTTATTATATAATCCATTGCCCTAATGCAAAATTCCCAAGGCCCATGGGAAATGCAAGATGCATTTTTTACTTGGCTTTATTTCAAAGAGGGGATATTACACATTTGCAGTTCAACTTTCAGAACTAAAAGAATGTAACTCAAATGCTCAAAATGTCAATCATTATTTGAGTTTTATTATAGAGATTTCGGGAAAAAAGAATACAGATTACCACAATTACCAAGTTTAAGAACCTGGAAGTGTTTGTGAGGACAAAAGAAACAGAAAAATCCAGAATTCTAAACTAGCTTCAAACTAATGTAATCTAAAACTTTTTATTACCAAGGAAGATAAAGTTGACAGAAACCACACACGAGGCAAAAGTGGCCCTACCATAAATTACCATGGAACAAAGAATGATCAGTGCCCTTATTGACTACCATGTAAGTGACAATACAAGATCTAATGATGTCCATAGGAAACAACCTGCACTAAGTGGGCCTTGCTGGGGCATACCTATAGGGCACAAAGAACATTTCCCAGAAACCTAATGAACCTCTAGAGAGTAGAAATTAATGATGTGGATCTTTAAACTGCCAGAACTATCGGCAAAGATAGCCAGTGACCCTTTATGCAGAAGAATAGTGATCCCATCTACAGAAAGAAGAAGAGGATGGAGGTACCCACACGATTTCTTACATAGGTATACCTAGTCTCACAGATCTATTGCCACCTGTGAGTGACTATAGCATCTAATGGATGCTTAATGTCCACAATGTTTGAAACAGGTTAAAAGGAGGTAATAATTTGTAGTGCTCCAAAAGGTTGAATGTGACTACTGCCTAAAGGAAAAGAGCCAAGAATCCCAGTTCAAGGTAGCAGAGAATTAAGTAAATGTTCCAAATCTTTGTACAAGGACTATACCTTTCTCAAGTATCACTGTAATGGGACACCAAAAATTTCCGTGTCCATTTGTCTCCACTGCTTGGAGCAAACAAATTTATGGATCCTACTGCCTCAAAGAATATAGTGATTGATCCTTTTCCATGACTACTGAGAGCCTACTTTCAACTGACTAATAGGAAATTTGAGGCCATAGTTCAATGAAATTGAATATAGTAAACAAAGATTATGGTGCCTTTGATGGGCTACAGGGATTAGATCCAAACACAGAATATTTGTCAATACAAAACCACTTCATTAATGATCCAATCATGTATTCAATCAACAGAAGTTTTGCACTTTATTTTATTTTATAAAAGACATTCTCCCTTAAAATATATTCCTATTCCCCACTGTCATAAAAGAAGATCCATAAGCTATAGGAATTAAGGTCAATTAGTAGGACCATTTGGCTCTCATGTTGGAGAGCATGGTAATTCCCCCCAAGGACATCTAAGCACCAGTAGGATATGCTAGAGTGATACTCCCACTCTAATGATAGTATGGTAGTCCAACAGGCGATGGTGGAGAAAAAGCAAAGATGAATTAAAAGTAGTTGCCATACAAGAGGAAATCGAAGGAGAAAGCACTCAAGCTACAAGAGCAAAAATGAAGAAGCAAAGTAAATTCTATATAACAGGAGAAAAAGCAAGAAGAGGTGTTCAAGTCCTAATATTGCCACAAGGGAGGAATAGGAGTTCAAATGTAACTGCAGAGATGTCCCTCACTGGTAGAGCAATGGTCAAAGTGATTACCCCACAAAATGAATTGTATGAGACATGGGTCCCATGAACAGACCCTTCCAATTCAAGGGCAAATAACCCAATGAGAAACCCTACTAGTTAATCTCAAAAAAATGGAAGATTGATAATATTTAAAACTCACATTTATCAAACATAACCTCCTCTTCTCTAAAGGAAAATAAGTTTCCTTAACCAATATCCTAATGGTAGCGTTTTCTTGATTGAGAGTATCCTAATGGGTAATGGGTAGCAAGGAAAACAACCTAACATTAGTGGAAGTTACAAGTATTGAGCAAAGAAGCATAAAGATCCTTTGTACTATCTAGAAAGAAAGCATGCAGCCATTTTTTCTCTAACAAGCTATTGTTAATTCATAGTACTCTAGTAGTATACCTACTATGAAAAGTAAAGACTAGGAAGCCTGCTCTGCCCCTCTACCCTGTACCCCTCAGGTCTCGGTTCAGTCCAAACCAGGTCTGAGTCTAGGTCCAATTCCATGTGGGTTCGGACAGGGTCTGACCCACATATTGTGGGTTCGGCGAGAATTTGGTGGTCCGCAGCAAAACCAGGGCCATTTGCGCATGTTTTGTTAATATTATTTTTACTTTTTTAAAGTTTTCTTTTTGCCTAAAAAGGTCAAATTGACCCCCCAACCCTAGTTTTGACCACTAAAAACTTTAACAAGGTGAAACCTTTTTCATTTAAGCGATTGTGACTGAAAAAAAAAGCTAATTGTCTCCATTGTTGAACTTTCTTTTTTGCTTGCCACTGCTCAAGGAGAGTTGAAGACTAGTTCTTACATACTCTAAGTTGGTTTGTGTGCTATTCCTACACGATTGCAAGTGCTAATAACTTTTCAAAGACATTGACAAGGAAGATTTCAGCAAAAGAGGTAGGATTTTGTCTGTTTTTTTTCTTGCATTTTTTAACAAATCAAAATGAACTCTCTAGCTTTGTTTTATTTTTTCATTTTGGTTTGTGCCTTTGTGCCTATATATGTTGTTTATATAATGGCAAGTACTTCTAGCTCTGGGAACCTGTCCCAATTTAAAACAAAACCTGACTCTCCCCTATGGAAATATGTGGAAATGGTACAACTACTACTAGGCAGAGCAGGTTACACTTGGATTCATAGTCATTACAAAGAACAATATAACAGCTCATAACATGAAAGCACATTTGTGCTTTATCCCTCAAAAGGGCATCAAATTTTGTGCAGGCAAAAAAGTAAAGGCTTTCTTGCACTAGAAATAGTAATGAAGAGCAAGTAAAAGCACACGACGCAGCTCAAAAAATAGGTTCTCATCCTTGGGAAAAGTCTAAGAATGGATTGAAAACCTCTCCATCAATTTCCAATCTTGAACTTGTAGAGGGTCATCCATTCTTCCATATGCCTCAAGAACAACCAATGTCACATAAGAGAGCAAAGGGACCCTTGAAAACAGCATTTCACAATGAGAGTAGAGAGATTGTTGAGCACAACATAGCTAGATGTATCCATGCTAATGGAGTGGCATTTAATGTTGTTTGTAGTCGGCATAAAAGGCCTATTGTTATATTTGATAATATTGGTTATCCACCAATGTATTAATTGTCCATATTGAGTTTGTTATCATGTCAGGTAGTGATTGTGTCGGTTGGTTGATGGTTGTGGCCCTCTTGGCAACCATCGGATCCTCTAAATATGTTGTGTACCACCGAGGAAGGAGCAGCGTATCGTGGGATGAATTGTAATCCTTGGCTAACTATCTCGAGTCTTCTTCTCTATACCAAATTCATACACTAATAAAGATATATTTTACTCCTATATCTCATCCGCACTACCATCTATATTATTATGTCATGTATGTAATTTACCAGGCATAGCAGAAAACATTTGGCATCGTTGCCTTAAAAGAAATCAGGTCAGCATTGTGTGATTCATGCCCTTGGATCCCAATAAAGGTGAGAAGAGACCACAAGGTGGTCAAGACCAAGTGATTAGGTGATCTTTAAGAATTGCAGAACAAAGAAGATTATAAGAAAAAGTTGATGAAACATACCTTGCCAACCAAACAAGCCAATCGTTTGTACAGATGACATCAAATGAGGAGTACGAAGGTAATCTTGAACTGATGAACATATTGCACAGCATTGAGAACCCATCCATCTCAAGAGAACCCATCATTAGAGGATCTAAACTATATACCCTTTGGAAGGAGGGAGTACAAGTACGAGTCAAGGCCTGGAAGTGCCCGAGGTGTTGTGTACCCTGAAGATGGACGTGTAGAGGACGCGCAAGGAAAGCACCGAAACGTCGTGGTCGGAACAGTACACCCAAGTTTGACACACAAGGGGGGGCAATCAAGTGAGAAAGATGGTGACTCCTTTGACAAGTCCAAATCTGGATTGGCAAAAACTGTCAAAGTTCACAGGGAAAGGGTTGGAAAACACTACGAGGCACTAGAAGAGTTGAGAGGCTATCTAGGCAGCAAACAATCAAGATGACAAGGATTATTGGCTAAGAGCATTTCCAACAACGCTACAAGGTACAACCATCGAATGGTTCACAAAACTATATACTTCATCCATAACTTCTTGGGACGCACTCAAATGGGTGTTTGAGGCTGAGTTTAAATTGTTATGAGACAACAATGAGATTGTCGCTGAAATTTACAATACCAAACAAAGAAGGAACAAAAGTGTATGGGCTTCCAATTGTAGGCTCAAGGAATTGTTGGACAAGTTGGAGAATCAGCCAGCCAACAAGTTGAAGAAGAGGTGGTTCATCGAGGGGTTGATTCCCTCCCTGCGCAAGATGAAAGTAGTGCCTCACCCTCATATGTCAATGCCTGCAATCGGGTGATGGACATCAAGACTGAAAATAAGACATCCTCTCGAGGGAAGAGGAAGACGCATGATGATGATAGCACCGAGGGTAGCAGCAATGATGAATCAACAACAGTCCAGGCCCTACAACAAGACATGATGAGAATGATGAAAGAACTAAAAGCTAAGAAAGGGACTAGTAAAGAAAGTAATGAACTATGGTGTACGAAGTGCAAAATTGAAGGGCACACGAAAGGCAATTGTCCTAAAAGGGTGTTCTGTGAGATTTTCCAAGTGATGGGTCATTCAATAAAGGAGTGTCCATATAATTTAAAGACCCGAAATATGCAAGTACTCTTCACACACGGAGAGTCTACTCTGTCGAAACCACAAAATGTATCGCCAAGGGTCATGGAAATTATTGTCGGAATAAAATACAGTAAGACTCAAGAGGATGTCCTATCATACAGTGCCGACAATGTAACGAGTGGGGTCACTTTTCACGGGAATGTCAAAGTGGGCAGAATAATGAGATTTTGTTGTGCAACTAATGTGGTCCAGGGAACCATGAGGACACTGACTACCCAAAGCAAAAGGGAGTAAATATGTTGGACGTAAAAGACCTAGAGGAGGAGGTGTTGGCAATCACTAGACTCCAAACCAAGAAGGCAAGATATCTTGAGCCTTGTATAGAGAAGGAAAGACTTAGGGAAGCGAGGTTGACGTTGAATAGAAGATGGCGAAGGAAAGAAGAACCTCAAATGATGCCATCAGTACTAGATTGTGGTCGAAGTCCGAGAAGGCTATCATGAGACAAATGTTGCAAGCCATCATACCCATGCAAGTATCCAATCTTCTACAAACCATGCCACAACTAAAGATGGACATTACCAATGTACTCGATAACAACACACTCAGCCATGACCATGGCAAGCCGATAGAGGAACAAAGAAACAATCCCATCACTGACCCAATATTGTTGGCGGTAGGCATTGGGAGGAAACCTGTTGTAGTGGAGATTGAAACAAAGGGCCAAAAGCTAAAAAATATTATTCTCGACGAAAGCTCCAGCATGAATGTACAATCGGAGGAGACATGGAAGGCACTCGGCAAGCCAACACTCTAACCACCAACCTTCCATTTGGTAGGTGCCAACTAGCACGGCATCATACCACTTGGGAGGATCATGGCACAAAAGGTCACCATTGGCACTCAACACTTCTTTTTGGACTTTGTTGTCATTCCGCTAGAAAAGAAGGTGTACGATGCCCTCCTCGGAAGGGGCTAGTTGGTCACAACAAAAGCAAATCACAATTGGAAAACGAACACGCTCTCTATCGAGAGTGACAGGAGGAAGTGCATCATCAACATATAGAGCCAAGCAGTGAGCCAAGAGTTGGCCTCGAAATCAAAGTCTGAAGGCAAAGACTTTGGATAGAGGAAGGACCATGGAACCCAACAATGAAGGGGTGTTAGAACTCGAAAGTTGCTCAGAGGATGAGACAAGTTCTTTAAATGGACTATTCTACTAGCAAATGGATGACTATAAGGTACACCCGTCAGCATGTAATTTTTTGGAAGCTACAACACTTGGTGAACATCAGAGGATGATAGTGTGTGATACATCAGACACTATGGAGATAGAAAATGAAAGGAAAAAGAACAAAAGAGAAAAGGTGGAAGGAGGAACTAACAGGAGGAAATAATTGCATCTGTATGGGCTAGGTACGGCATAACACTTGTAAGAGACACTATACACCAGAAAAGGAAGGGAAACGGCCCATGAGGGGAAGTCGTACAGCAGTTGCAGCCACCACACACAAGTTCCTTGTCAGTCGTACGAGAGAGCACAATAGCCAAACGGGGAGGCACAACCCTATAAGGAAGCAAAGACATCAAAGGTAGCATACAAAAGGGGTTTCTTGATGAAAGTGTTGTATTGACAAGCTTGGGAGATAAGAGTGTCATACATGGTTTATGTTGTACATGAGTTGCAGGCAAAAAATGAACTGTACAAACCAGTACGTATGACCAAGGAAAGATTGCAAGTTCCATATGCCAAAACACAAACTTTACTACAAAATTTTCATGCGTTCAAGAGAGAACAAGCACCGTACAGACAAGAAAGACATAGAAAAATACATAAAGCTATACAGGTTGTACACAATGAGAGGAATCAATAAGCTGTATAACAAAAACAAAAGCAACAAGCTATACAGGAAAACCAGGAGAGAGAGAGGGAGAGAGAGATGTTTGAAGAAAGGAAAATCCTATATGGGAAAGAAGCATCGAGGGTGTACGTGGAGAGAACACTATATAGCCCAAGGCCGTACGGGATATTTGAAACTGTACAAAACAAGTCCGTATGTAGGTTAGAGACAAGGGGAGCATGTCGTATGAGAAGAAATTCGTATAGGAACTAGATCGTACGTTAATGTAGACGAGCCGTATAGTGCAAAAAGCCAGTTGTACAAGGAGCCATACGGTGCAAAAAGCCACATGTACAGGGAGTCGTACAGTGTAAAATGTTAGTCGTACAAGGAAGAAGAAAGGGTATCATTCAAACTTTACAGAGCAAAAATCGTATGTGGAAGAAGAGAGGGTGTCGTACAAGCCTATAAAAAGCCATTTTGAGACATCATACGAAGAAAGTTAACTACAATAGCAAGTCAAAAAAAGTTGCAAGCCATACATGGTGTCACTTGGGTCATTCTTTGAGTTTCAGTACTTTGTCTAGCAAATAAGACATTGGGCACGGTGAACTACATTTTTCGGCTATATCAATATTGTTTTCGGCATCTTAAAAATTCAAGAAAATGATGCACGCCATGGAGTTTTATGTGGTTCTGAATGGTATTGCCCCTTGACCCTGCTAGGGGCACTGCCACCAAACCCTTGCAAAGGGTGCTGCCCCTTGACTACACTGGGGTGCTACAGTTCATTATCTACACTCTTGTCATTAGTCTTCCTAGATATTACTTAATGTATACTTATCGTCAAGAAGACAACTTTTTCTTTTGCGGGCAATGATATAGTCGGCATAAAATGCCTATTGTTGTGTTTGATAATATTGGTTATCCACCAATGTATTAATTGTCCGTATTAAGTTTGTTATCATGCCGGATAGTGGTTGTGTCAGTTGGCATATGATTGTGTCCCTCTTGGCAACCATCGGGTCCTTTAAATATGATGTGTACAGCCAAGGAAGGAGCAGTGTATCGTGGGATGAATTGTAATCCTTGGACGACCATCTCGTGTCTTCTTCTTTGTACCGAGTTCATGAGCTAATAAAGATATATTTTACTCCTATATCTCGTACACACTACTATCTGTATTATTATGTCATGTATGTAATTTACCACGTATAGCAGAAAACATTGTTCGCTTGTCTTATTGGAAAAAATGGTGAAATTGATTAATGAGGCTTCAAAGGGATTCAAGGGCAGAGTTATGAGAAGGTGCGTATTTCCTTATAGAGAGAAGTGAAACATGTAGAAGATGCCTTGAAGCCCATCAAGGATTTATGGATCAAAATAGGGATGTCCATAGTATTTGATGGATAAAAAGATGCAAGAAATCGCCCTTTGATCTATGTTATTGCAGTGTCCCCAAAAGAGGCAATGTTTTAGAGAGCAGTGAATTGTAAAGAGTAACTAAAAAATAGTCCAATTAATGCCAACATCCTTTTCCACGCCATTGAGCAAGTTGGCCCTCAAAATGTTGTTGAAGTAGGAACAAACAATGCCAAAAACAGCAGGGCTGTTGGATTATTGGTTGAGGAGCACTATTCACACATTTTTCGAACATCTTGTGTTGTTTGCTCACTCAATCTAATGCTGCAAAAAATTGGCAACAATGTTGAATGTATCAAACAAATATATGCTGATGTCAGAGAGATCTAAATGTTCATCACCAACCACCATACGTCACAAGGCATATTTACACAATTCTCAAAATTGGAGCTGTTGAAGGTAAGTTCAATTATTTGAACATATTTTACTTCAGTAAACTTTTTAACTTTATTAATTTAATTTTAATTTTGAATTTTTATTATTTTGATTTTGAAATAGGTTGTTGAGACCCATTTTGCCTCCAACACACTTGTCTTGAGATGCCTTGTCAACATTTGTGAGGCTCTATCTAAAATGGTAATCAGTGTTGATTGGAACACATGGAGGCAATCTAGCACTACAAGGGCAGGAAACATTAGGGCAATGATACTAGATGACTCTTGGTGGGGATCATACTATGTACCTCATGAAATTTATTGAATCTATACAGAACACAATCTGTTATACTGACACGGATAGGCCTTGCTTGGTGAGGTATATGATGGAATTGACTCAATGATTGATAAAATGAAAGGCATAATAAATGAAAAAATACCAAGTTCTCGAAGAAACATTCTTCAAGGAACTACAGAAAATCATGGTGGAAAGATAAAACAAAATGACTACTCCTTTGCATCTCCTTACCTTTGCATTGATTCCCAAGTACTATAGTCGGCAACTCCTTACTGACACAAGAGTTGTCCCATATAGAGATCCCAAAATTGCTCAAGGGTACAAGGCAACCCTTCGCAAATTGTTTCACAAAGACATATTGTAGTGTCCCCTTTTATGGTTATTTGGACACTACGTGAATTACAAAATTCCTTCCTCAATTATCTATTTAATGCAATGTGATAGAGATGCAAATGTGTGACTTACTGTATGTATGAGTGCAACAACAATGAATTACAGTGATAATGAACTATATATATGACTGGTAATTCCAAATGCCACAATAATGAAATATGACAGGTAGTTCCAAATACTATTACAATGCAATGATAATGCAGTGATAATTATATCAACATGTACCAATGACTGGCAATTCCAAATGCAATAATGAATGCTTGGCAGTTTGGAAGTAATGTTGTAGTTCAAATATATATATATATATATATATATATATTGGTTGTTTCTACTCTAGCAATGTATTTGTATGCACATAACCCTGTGAGCCGTCTCTAATCTTCGATATAATATGTGCTGCAAGTTACAGGATAAATAATATCTGGCAAAGGTATGTCGTCTCAGATGTTCTGATATTAAATATGCAAATAACTTTGTACAAGAGCCGTCTCTGATATATCTTTGATATTATATGCTCTTTAATGATGTCGTCTCTGATATGCAATTGATATGCTTGCACCGAAGGGGTTGCTGTAGCAACCATCTATGCTCTTATCATCGAGCAGAGTCCACAAAAGGAAATAAGGTTATAAAATCAATTCTTCTTCACCTGCTTTAGAGAGCCGACCGGCTAATATAAATATGTGCATCAAGTTATGAAATGGTTCGAGTGGAAAGACATCACTCCTCATGTCAAATGATAATTATATTGTTCACCCAATAATCATTCATGATTATTCGGTGAACTAATCATCATTAATTGCCAGCCTAATAATACTACCCGCTTACAATGATAAAACATAAGCCCGATATACATATCGAATATGATGCATGTTAAATATATCCATACGACGCATGCTAATTATTGTATCAAGCCCTTGATATGTATCTGCTAGAACATGATTACAGTGCTGCTTATAATCATCAGTCTTTTCCATTTGTCTCCCCTCGTCCAAGTATTTGTGCAAGTCACATTGGGTAATAAGAGAGTTAAGGGTTATGAATAAAATTTGAAGCACATACTCAAGAAGAATTTTCAATATGAAAATTGAAGCATGTACTCAATAAAGCACAATAGGCTACACTCCAAGCAGGCCGAGGACTTGGTCTATGTGCAATCAAACTTGCAGCTCCTACACACAAAGAAAATACCTACAAACAAGGGGAAGCAAAGGAGTGGAATATTGATGGAGAGCATGTCGAACTAGATGATTCAATTTCATGCCATGCTGTACCTGGAGTTGATTATCACCATGAGCTGCCAAGTGATCATGAGACTAAGAATGCTAGTACCGCTATCAATGCTTGTGCTAGTGCCAATGCCAGTGGCACTATTTTTAATGTCCTTGATCCCTAGCAAATCCTCTTGTCTTTGAAACATATTGTCTAATGTTCGTATGGAAGGTAATGCGCAACAAGGTAGTGACCGTACAGTGATTGGTCTTGAACCATACTGCAGATTGAAGTGGAAGTACGGCAGGCAGAATCAACGTACGGTAGAGTGAAGTGGTCGTACGGTGGGTGAGGTGGGCGCATGACGGTCTTCAAGTCGTATAGTAGGGAAAGGTCGTACGGTGGTGTTGATGCCTGGGTCGTACGGCTGGGAGGGTCATACGGTGTTGTTGCCTAGGACGTACGACTGGGAGGGGTTGTACGGTGTTGTTGCATGGGCCGTACGATAGGAAGGTCCTACGGTGTTCGCAAATGTGTGTCCAGTCTTGATACGCCCAGATCTATTAATCCTCTCCTTCGGGGTGTTGAATTAAACTACTCTGTAAATGAATTTAGTGCTCAATACAATTTTGGAACAAGTACTTGCAAGAGGAAATAATAATATAACTATTATTATTGTGCTTCAAATTTGCCAGATCCAAAACAAGAGAACAAGCAAAATAGGGTGAGCGTTGAATCCCACCGAAACTGCAAATACCAAATAGGGAGGATCTTTCACTTCCAAAATGGCAACCAACAGAACTCCAACAAGAATTTGCAATTACAAATAAAGTATCAAAACTCAACATGAGAAATTCATCCTACACGTTGGTCATAAATACCCATCAGACATCTACCATGGGTGCACAAAAAGAGCCGACACGGCAACACCTACGCCTACGCCAAAATAAAAGATGGGCCCGAGATAAACTAAATCGATCAAGACCCAAAATACAAATATTATTATTTATTTAATGATGGGAACATTACAGTCCTCCCGTCCCAAAAATTGCTTGTCCTCAAGCAATCTTAAACTAGGGTGTTCCAAAATCTCCTCGCCCTCCCAGGGGGCATCTTCAAGCAGTAGATCCTTCCAGTGTACAAGAAATTCTTTGACTGTGCGTGTCCTCAGCTTCTTCTCCCTAATGTTGACGATCTCGGCTAGTTCTAATACTAACTTCCCTCCATCGTCGAGAGGTGGCAGATCTGCTGAGACCGTGACATGTTGACCCATAGCTTTCTTCAGGCAAGAAACATGAAAGACATGCATTCGGCTTCCCTCAGGTAGTTCCAATTCGTAGGCAATCTCGCCCACCCTCTTGGTCACACGGTAGGGTCCATAGAACCGCGGCCTCATCTTTTCTTTTCCAAAAACCTTCAGAGAGGACTACTTGTACAGTTGAAGCCAAGGTACACCAAATCCCCAACTTCAAAACTTCTCTCGAGTCGATGTTTGTCAGCAAACATTTTCTATTGATTTTGGGCCCATTGAAGATTTTCTTTGAGGGTCCTCAAAAGTTCTATTCCCTTCTGTAGCCAGTCCTTGGCCTTCGGTGCACGACTGTCACCTAATGCCACATCCACGAACGAAGGGGGTTTCATAATCGTACAATGCTTTGAATGGTGCCATCCCAATCGACATGTGGTATGTGGTATGTGGTATGTGGTATTGTAACAGTGGTCTCCTAGATGTAGCCATCTGACCCATGCTCTTTGTTGTGTTGAAACATAGTTTTTGAGGTACCCTTCCAACCATTTGTTCACCATCTCCGTCTGTCCATCAGTCTGTGGGTGATTACTGGTGCTCGACGACAACTTCGTCCCTACTAGCCTAAACAATTCTTTCCAAAAAAGTACTGAGGAAGCGGCTATCTCTATCGCTTACTATGTTCTGAGGGAGACCATGCAGGCAAAATACTTCCCGAAACGCTACTTGTGCGGCCTGATACTTGGCGGAAACAACAAAGAAGTGTGCATACTTGGTCAATCTATCAACCACTACAAAAATAGTCCTTTCTTTGCACCTTGGGAAGCCCGGAAATGAAATCCATGGAGATGCTATCCCACTTCTGCTCAGGAATTGGTAAAGGTTGAAGTAGACCCACCGGTAAGGTGTGTTCGGATTTATTTTCCTAACAGGTAGTACATTCCCGGACATACCGTAAGATATCATTCTTAAGACCCTTCCATGAAAACCTTTCCCGAATCTGCCTGTAGATCTTCAGGTACCCTTGATGCCCAGCCAAGGGCAAGTCGTGTACTCCCTTAATATTTTCTCCTTCAATTTGGACTCAAGTACCAAATAAATTTGGTCTTTGTAATAAATGATGTCATCAAATACTTTGTATTGGTCGTCTTGCACTTCACCTTCCAACAATTGGCATGCAAAGGTGTTCTTAGACACCTTTGCATTGGTCGTCTTGCACTTCACCTTTGTAATAAATGATGTCATCAAATACTTTGTATTGGTCGTCTTGCACTTCACCTTCCAACAATTGGCATGCAAAGGTAGTACATTCCCGGACATACCGTAAGATATCATTCTTAAGACCCTTCCATGAAAACCTTTCCCGAATCTGCCTGTAGATCTTCAGGTACCCTTGATGCCCAGCCAAGGGCAAGTCGTGTACTCCCTTAATATTTTCTCCTTCAATTTGGACTCAAGTACCAAATAAATTTGGTCTTTGTAATAAATGATGTCATCAAATACTTTGTATTGGTCGTCTTGCACTTCACCTTCCAACAATTGGCATGCAAAGGTGTTCTTAGAATATTCAACTAAGAGATGTGCCCTCCAATCTGCCGAAATTTGGGATAAAAAGCATATGGTCGGCCTTCTTGATAACGCGTCAACCACAACATTATTTTTCCCTTTTATGTACTCAATGTCAAGGTCAAAGGCCCTGTATTTTACTCACCCATTTTTGTTGTCGTTAGTTCAACTCCTTTTGTTCCAAAAAATGCCTCAAGCTGTTGTGATCCATACGCACTACGAACTTGGCTCCCACAAGGTACTATCGTAATTTTGTCAGAGCATGCATGATGGCGAGCATTTCTTTATTGTAGATGGAGTACAACCTTTCAACTCCCGAGAGCTTCCGACTCTCAAATACAATCGGGTGGTGGTCCTGCATCAGCACAGCCCTAATGCCTTCTCCCGATGTGTCGCACTCCAAGATGAAGCCCGAGAAAAATTTGGCAATGCAAGAAATGGACAAGAACTCAACCTCCTTGAGCCCTTCGAACGTTTGTTGTACCCACTCACTCCACTGGAAGGACCCCTTCTTCGTTAGATTGGTAAGTGGCACACTGAGTTATGAAAATCCCTTCAGAAACTGTCTGTAGTAACTGTACAACCCAAAGAACCCACGTAGTTCCGAGAGAGTTTTTGGAGGTGGCCAATCCAAGATAGCCTGAATCTTTTCTTGATGTACCTGAACTCCTCGGCTACTGACAATGTGCCCCAGATATAATATCTTTGTCATCCCAAATTCACATTTAGATCTTTTGGCGAACAACAGTTGTGACTCCATAATCCTGAGCACTTTTTCCAAATGCCTCAAGTGCTCCTCTAATGTCTTGTTGTAGATTAGTATACCATCGAAGAATACCAACAAAAACTTGTGCAGCTATTTGTTAAAGATGTGATTCATGCAAGATTGGAAAGTAGTTGCCGTGTTCGTCAAACCGAACGGCATGACCGAAAATTCATAATGCCCATAATGACAATGGAAAGTTGTTTTCTCCACATCTTGTTCTCTCATGCGGATTTGGTTATATCCCGAACGGAGATCTATTTTGGAAAAATAGACTGCGTCGTGTAACTCATCCAACAATTCGTCGATCTTGGGAATAGGATACCTATTCTTGATGGTCTTCTCGTTCAGCGCGTGGTAGTCCACACATACGCAACGTTCTGTCCTTTTTAACCAACACTACTAATGACGCAAAAGGACTAGAGTTGGGCCTAATCCAACCCTTGTCAAGAAGTTCTTGTATTGTCTTTTCAATCTCGTCCTTGAGCCTCTTAGGGTGGCAGTATGGCGTGGTGATAACAGGTTTGGCGCCAGCCTCCATCTCAATAGTATGTTTGAACCCATGGTGTGGTGGTATGTCGGCGAAGACCAAGTGATGCTTATCCAAAACTACTTGAAGTTCCTCATCCTGGTAAGAAGCCCTTCGTCCCTGTACAGATTATAGTGAGATGAAACAATGTGCGGCCCAGACCACGTTGTCATGTCTGAGGATTGCATCCATCCGTCGGGCTGAAATTTCCTTCGGTCTCCATTCGACATCCCTCTCAGCACAACCTTCTTGTCGTCCACTCCGAAAGAGAACTCCATTCGTTTGAAAGTCTGTGTATTTGTCCAATGTTTCCATCCACTGAATGCCCAGAATGACTTCCATGTCGTCCAGATCAACCACGAAGAAATCATCTGTCACGGTGCGGTTTCCCATGGTAATGCTTAGTTGCGGAACCAGATGGGTACATGTCAAAAGGTTTCCTCCAGCCACTTTGACGTCAAATCCTTGGTATGCCTCTGTACGCAAACTCCAACAGTTGACCAATGATGAGTTAATGAAGTTGAGTGTGGCTCCGTTGTCGAGCATGACCACAACCTGCTGCCCCTGGAGGGTACCCCGGACCCGGAATACAGTACACCTCGGAGTTCCTTCCAGAGCCGCAAGGGCACCTCCTCTCTTCAATAGTGTGGCAATCCTTTCTGCGCAATTAATGTTTACCTCCCTAGAAGCTTGATGTTCATCCCCTTCGAGCTCAGGTCCCTGCTCCTCCTCGCCATCGAACAACACCTCAATGTAATCGATTTTTCCTTTGCCAAGGCATCGATGTCCTGGTCCCCATGGCTCCTTACAATTGAAATAGAGCTTCTTCCTTCTGAGCTCCTGTCGAGTTGCCTCATCCAACGGGGGTTTCTTAGGTGGGGGTATGTTGTCTTTCTCCCTTTGAGCGAGAGGTGGCTTGGACTGTGAGTAATTTTTGGTGGAAGAGGAAGAAGATGTCACCATGTCACATGCCTTCTTAATTGCCTCCGTGAGTGTGATTGGGTTGAATCCCTTAACCTAGCCTTTCAAAGGTTCTGTCAACCCATCCATAAACAAAACAACTAATCGTCTTTCTGAAATATCTGTTACCACGACAGAGAGTCTTTGAATTCTACTATGTAACTATTGACTGTGTCGGTTTGCTTCAGTTGAGCCAACTCTTTGAAATTTAGTTCTGGATCTCTTCCGTCAAAACGGTCTATCAGTCTCTCTGTTAATTCGGCATAGGATGTTATTTGATCGTGGCCGAGAGTAACCATGCCATGATGCCACCATTCATGGAATATCCCTTCTAGATGCAACAGAGGAAATTTGATGGCCTGATCCTCCAACATAGGGTTGAGATAGAAATACGTGTCTGCCTTCTGCACCCATGCCCAAGCTGTGGTGGATCCAAACCCATCAAAAGATGACAAACTAACTTTGCCAATCTTCCGTTTGAGATCGTCATTATAGTAGCCACGCTTGTTGCCGCCAAAATATCTCATTCTCATATCAGTATAATCTTTGTAGGATATATGTCCTTCCATATTTGTGTTCCTTCAATTCTCTCGAAGTTGATCTTGCATTTCTTGGAAAGTTGGTTTCTCTTTGTTTTGTTCTTCCGCCCGTGGAGGGAAAGTAGGCATTGACAGTCGAGAGCGTATGATTTGGGGGTTTGCCTTTCCCGAGACAAAATTGTCACTTTGTTCAGCAGATATCTTGCCTTCAGCCAATTTTCGCAATGTCTCTTCCTTGAGACGCTGAGTGTCATTAATTTGTGCCTAGTTCCTAGTGAGCTCTCTCAACAAAGCCATGACATCGACGGCAGGATCTTGTGGGTCCACCATTCTACCAACTGAGTGATACCTTCTTCTCTTCCTAGTATAAACTTGCATTCACTACCCACAAGCTGGCAAAATCACCAGCTCTGATACCATTGTAATGTCCCTGATCACTAGCGAATCCTCGTCTTTGAAAAGTACTATTTAATGTTCGTATGGAAGGTAATGCGCAGCAAGGTAGTGACCATATGATGGTTGGTCTTCAACCATACTACAGATTGGAGTGGAAGTACGGTAGGCAGAATCAGCGTACGATAGATTGAAGTGGTCGTACGGTGGGTGAGGTGGGTGCACAACGGTCTTCAAGCCGTACGACAGGGAAAGGTTGTATGGTGGTGTTGATGCTTGGGTCGTATGGCTGGGAGGGTCATACGATGTTGTTGCCTAGGACGTACGGTTGGGAGGGGTCGTACGGTGTTGTTGCCTGGGTCGTATGGTAGGAAGGAGATTGTACGGTGTTCGCAAGTGTGTGTCCAATCTTGATACGCCCAGATCTATTAATCATGTCCTTCGAGGTGTTGATTTAAACTACTCCGTAAATGAATTTAGTGCTCAATACAATTCTGGAACAAGTACTTGCAAGAGGAAATAATAATATAATTATTACTATTGTGCTTCAGATTTGCCAGATCCAAAACAAGAGAACAAGTAGAATAGGGTGATGCTCGAATCCCACTGAAACTGCAAATACCAAATAGGGAGGATCTTTCACCTCTGAAATGGCAGTCAGCAGAACTCCAATAGGAATTCGCAATTACAAATAAAGTATCAAAACTCAACATGAGAAATTCATCCTACACGCCGGTCATAAATACCCATCAGACATCTCCTGAGGGTGCACAAAAAGAGCCGACACGGCAACACCTATGCCTACGCCAAAATAAAAGATGGGCCTAAGATAAACTAAATCGATCAGGACCCAGAATACAAATATTATTATTTATTTAAGGACGGGAACATTACACTATTAGTGGTTCTTCTAATTTACCAAAGGAGGATGATATTTTTGATGACCCAAATGATATTTGATCAGTGATCGTTGATTGTTAACAATTGACATTATTATTTTTGAACTAAAACCAATGTTACCAAGAGACGCATCCCTAGCCTAAAAACTATCGTCCCCGTACCAAGGACATTTCCTAGACAAGGGGACGGCCAAGGGATGTCCCCACCCCATCCCTTTTTTTCAAAATTTAGAAGGAAACATCCTGGAAACCTCAGGACGTCCAAAAAATTTGTCAGGGATTCTTGCATGTCTCGAGGACGGCTTAGTTGTCCCTTGACCATCCCTAGGACGGGCAACCATCTCCGACAAAAGAGTGCGGCAGCAGGCAAAAAAAAATTAAAAAACTTATAAAATGCAATTTTTTTATTATTTTTTTGTGGGCCCCTCCTCTCTAATTCGCCCTAAAATGCTTTGTGTATTGTTTTGGGGTTCATTACTATTAGTCAATACTTGTATTTCATTTCTCTCACAACAGCAGCAAAGAGGGTTTGATGAAGCAGCAGCAAAGAGAGTTTGAAAGAAGAGGAGAGTGCAACTATGCAAGTGATAGAAGGAATTGAAGCTTGGAAGAGGTAAGTTACATCCTTCCATTCTTTTATTTTTCAATTTTGCTCAAAGCTTTAAGCTTGAAAAAGTCTGGATTTTTTTAATTTTTTGCATTGTTTCAATATTCACTATTTAATTTGCCAATAGTGGCATGTTGTGATGGTTAAGTTGTGTTGTTGTTCTTGCCATCAAGGTTCAAATCCCATTGGGGATGAGGAGGTCCCCCATTTGTGGCCTCACCGGTTCATAGCTCCGGTTCAAAGGGTTTACCCCTCTTAAAAAAAATCATTGTTTAATCTCAAAGAAAATTAAACATGAGCAGCAATAAGGATGAGTTGGACAAAGGTGGTGAAAATAGAACTTAAAGTGTTGAGGCTAGTAGTGGGCAGCAACCTAACTTGTTTAAATGCCTTTCAAAAATCATGAATAAATATGCAAAGGGCCCTTTCAACAAGAAAAAACCTCATCTCCAATATGTTACACCTAGGGGTCAAAGGAAAAAGAATTCAGGAAGGACTAGGGTGTGGGATTGTCATGTTTGTTTGGATGACTTTAGGGGCAGCTATACAAGGGTTAAGTTTCATTTTTTTGGTATTGCATGCCATGGGGTTGTAGCTTGTCCAAATTTAAATAAAAAGGAGAGAATAGAGTGCCATAGATTGCACATGGAGGCTGAAATGGGGAAACAAGGTTTGGAAATGCCCGCACCTTTTTCAAGTGCACAATCATCTAGGTCTATGTCATCCACTATTGGTAGTAGTCCTATTGAGACAAGAGGAAAGGGGGAGGTGAATGGTGATGAGAAAGGAGGAACAATTGAAAGTATGTTTAATGCGCAAGGAAGGGAAGCTATAGAGTCATCCGTTGTTAAATTTTTTTTTGCTAATGCTATCCCATTTCATGTGGTCCATTCCTCTTGTTTCAAACAAATGGTGAAAGATATAGCCACTATGGGTCCCTCATTCATACACCCTAGTGATCATAAGTTGCGAACTACCCTCCTAGACAAAGAGTACTCCAAGGTTAATGTGTTGTTGGAGGATATGAGACGGACTTGGATGAGGACAAGTTGCTACGTTGTGATGGACGGGTGGAGTGATGTTAGACATCAGCCACTCATCAATATCATTGCCACATCCCCTGTTGGTTCATATTTTCTAAAAGTCGTGGATTGTTCAGAGAAGCATAAAGATGCAAAGTTCTAGTTCACCATTTTGAGAGATGTCATAGAGGAGATTGGGTCCGCTAATGTTGTACAAGTGATCACAAATTGAGTATGTGTGCAAATCAGCTAGTTTGATGGTGAAGGATGCTTATAGGCACATCTTTTGGACCCCTTGTTGTGTACATGCATTGAAAGACAGAAAATTGATTGGATGAAGCAAATATTGTCAAAAGCTAGAGTGGTTCAAATATTCATTCGCAACCACCACACATCACTTGCTCTTTTCAGGTCCTTTTCAAAGGAGGAGTTCCTCAAACCAGCTAACACAAGCTATGCCGATTACTTCATTTTATTTAGTTAACAAATTATTTAAATTAATGTTATATGTGTTTTTCAATTACACTGAACCTTATAATTATATATATTATAGGTATGCCACTTACTACATCTTGATGGCGAGGATGCTTGAGGTGCATGAGCCTCTACAATTGATGGTGGTGAATCCAAAGTGGACCCAATGGTGTAACTCTAGCTCTCCTAGAGGAAAATCGGTCAAGCAAAAGATCCTTGATGACAATTGGTGGGCCACAATGAGGTACGTTGCTGATTTTATTTAAAATTAAATATTAGTCTTTAGATTGCTGATTTTCATATGAAATTTCTGATTATAAATTTATAATTCTTTCTAGCTTTTTGTTTGCATTTTGCAAATATCTTTGATCTGTCATCTCACCCATCATAGATATCATTAAATATGTTGATACAAACTCTCCTAGTCTTCAAGAGATATATGAGATATTTGACAATATGTTTGGGAAGATAAAAGAAAATTTCAGCAAAGGATCCTACTTTGGGGTTATATGAGCAACATTTTAGGCGCATTGTGATGCGGAGGTGGAACATAATGAATACCTTGCTTCATATGGCAGCCTATACTCTAAATCCCAAATGGTATGCAAATATGGATGGAAAGGTGCCTCCATGTGATGATCCAGAGGTATTAGATGGGTTCACAAAAGCTATTGCTAAGATATTTCCAGAGGAGGAGGCTTCCATACTTCGCACGCAATTCTTTGACTTTACAAAACTTCATGGCCCGACATTAAGTAAACCACAGGCGAGGCCAGATAGAGTCATATTGACACAAAGAGATCCTATTGGATGGTGGAAATGGCATGGGAGGGATACCACAATTGAAGGTGATTGCCTCTCGCCTCCTTGCCCAAGTTGTTAGTTCCTCTGTTGCAAAAAGGAATTGGTCTACATATGCCTTTATCCACTCTCTCAAGCGGAATAGACTTACCTCTAGACAAGCGGAGAAGCTAGTGGTTGTACATAGTGTTCTTTGACTTCAGGATCGTCAGACTCTAGCTTTAAAGTGGGTTGTTGATACTGAAAATGTTGCCCATGTTGATGAGGAGGATACAGCACTGGGATTGGTTGGGGTTCCATTGGATGAGGATGCACTTGTAGTGGAGCATGACAATGGCAATGACTCAAATGACTCTAATTTTGATGCAATGTTGGCAGATGCAAAATAGGAGCAGCATTGTGTCTTAGTTTTTTTTGTATTTTGATTTTTATATTGAGCATGAAACTATATGGCAGCACTTTAGCCTTTGGGCATTTTGTATGTTATTTCTTTAATATCACATGCATATTGACAATGAATTTCGAATTATGAATGCATATTGAGTATTGAACCGGTTGACTATTTACTTTAGTATTGAAACAATGAAATGTTGTATGTTAAGGTTCTATGACATTTAAATGGCATGCTTTATCTATATTTTCATATGAATGTAATGTATATATGCGAATTTTCTTATATATTTTAAATTCTCCCTATATTTTATATAGATGTCCCCTTACTGTCCCCAAACTTGGCAAAAAGAATTGTCATCCTAGAAACTCGTCCCCCCATCCCCTATCGTCCCTGTCCTGGAAACTTGGGGTAACTAACTAGAACAAAAATATAGTGGTGCGTTTTGGCACTTTATTTTGTTATTTGACTATTGGAACAGTGGTGAATTATGAACTTAATTACTGTTGCATATATGAATATATTTCTTATTTTTTATATGCTTTTGTACAAACTGTTAAGGTTTTTAGAATCATTGCAAATGTAATAGCACTATCTAATTGTATATTTTTTCCAAATGCCACAATCTCTTGCTTTTATATTGAGGATGAGCCAAGAAAAGACATGTCCCTTCTAATCATTATTATGTAATTAATATAATGACAATTATGATTATATACACACACACACACACATATATATATATATAATATCTCGAGTATTATATTAATTTCTCTAATATTTACATTATATATATATATATATCTTCACTAGTATTGACTCATAGTGTTTATCCGACTGAAGCTACAAAACATCAACACTCCCTCTTAGCCAAAGAAGATAAACACAAGAATAAATATTACCTCAATGTAATATAGCAATAGATCATAAGATTTCCATCATTTGATATCTTGAGTATTGGCCTATCTGAATGTCAACACATGACATTCACCAAATACTCTGAGTATTGGCCTATCAGAACATCAACATATGATATTCAGCAAGTACTCAATAAGGTACTGGCCTACAGAATATCAACACATGATATTCACCAAATACCTATCATATATCTATACAAACAACTCATAGACCATCAATTTAATGACATCTAACACTTAGTTGTTGATTTACAAGATATATCTACACAAACAACTCATAGACCGTCAATTTAATGACATCTAACACTTAGTTGTTGATTTAATCCATCATGATATGTTTCAGCATTATAAATAATGTATATCATGATTTAAGTTATTGTAAGATCGTCACCTTCCAATAACTTCTGCAAATACAAGTGATAATCATTTGGAAGTCGTCACTTCCTCACGATTTACACAGGACCCAAAAGGCATTCATGATTCCTAGTCCTCTGACTATTATAGATTCTTGATCACTGGAGAATCCATCTCAGTATGGACTACTCCCTCTGAATCTATACGACCAAGATTATCAAAAGTTGATTTAACCATATCCTCTATCTGCTCTCTCTAAAGCTCAAGTTCTTGTATCAACCTCTTGTCTTCTTTTGAAATGTCAAACTCCCTTTGCATCTGGTCTCAATCATCAATTCGTTTGCAAGCATTAAGCTCTTTCTCCCTTGAATGCAATTTTCTTGTGCTTCTATCCTGAAGGTATGTCAGAGAGAGTACAAATAGCTCACTAAACTATCTCGACCGAAAATACCAATGATAGAAGCATACAAGATTTTACTAACCAATAGTATAGCATGAATTACAAACTTAAAAATTATGTGTATTAATAAAACATGGAATACTTATCTTTTATAAATTTCAAGTATTTCTTCTGTAAGGTGAGCCCATATAGAAAATATCATGCAAATTCACAAAATGATGTCATTGTTCTCGAACATTACCAGAATTCTTCACATGACCTGTCTTTAATATCCAAAGGTTCTATACACTGTGACAACATTCAATCTTATCAGATCTCCCTTCAAGCGGATAGGCTTTTAAAGAAGGAACCTCACTCTTTTACAAATTTCACATAGACCCATACACAGTCGGTCATAGCTTTTGAACCCGACACTTTCTCTCCAATCGCTCCAATGAGATTCTTCTAAATTTGTTTTTCACCAACATATCCAAAATTTAGCAAAATCCAACGGTGTATTTGTGAGATATGGTCCTCGTATTGAGACTGTATTTTCTGAGACAGTCACACATTCACCATCAACAAACTACTCTCTTACATTTGCAACTTGGCCCTGATACCATGTTAAGGTTTTTAGAATCATTGCAAATGTAATAGCACTATCTAATTGTATATTTTTTCCAAATGCAACAATCTCTTGCTTTTATATTGAGAATGAGCCAAGAAAAGACATTTCCCTTATTCATTATTATGTAATTAATATAATGACAATTATGATTATATATCATATATATATATATATATATATATATATATATCTTGAGTATTATATGAATTTCTCTAATATTTACATTATATATATATATACATATATATATATATATATATATATATATATATATATATATATATATATATATATATATATATTCACTAGTATTGACTCATAGTGTTTATCCGACTAAAGCTACAAAACATCAACACAAACGAACTCAAACCCCCCAAAATAATTTTGACCAAACCAACAAGCCTGATCCCAATCCCTAACTAGGACCAACAACTTAGGAGTTAAAACATTGAATGATTATCAGATATTTGATATTAACAAAGGAGCAAAAAGTCTCTTTAAATAAGAATTGCAAACAATATATCCATAAAGGATAAGATCGACAACTAATAAAGAAAAAGAATTAAGGACTTACTAAAAGAATAAGGAATATTCCAATAGTTTATCCTCGGTCTGATCTAATCTATAGTTGTAACTTGAGGGCACAGAAGGACTGAACCAGGTAAGGAAGACCGGAAATTAAAGACCAGGTAAGGTGTTCTAATTGACCATTATAAACTAAATATTACAATATTACTTCAATAATACCAAAGAAGAAAGATTGACTGGAACTTTAACTTCATGGATTGAATTTCAAGATATCAATGGCATTATACACTAATGGCTCTATGCAGGGGTTGTATGGTTTACTAGTTAACCTCTATGAAGTGGAGAATAATTGGTTACGGTGGGATGAATACAATCCCCAAGACTACTTAAGCATTGGTGCAAATGAAACAGAAAATCCAAATCTAAGCTCAAAATGGGAAGTGCAATGAATGGAGTTCCATTCAAACCTGAAGCCTACCCTTGTCTATAGCTAAAATATTGTCAATACATTATGCCAAAAAAATGGTAGTCCACAAATTGCAGATGGGTTGGCCAGATTTTTGTTCCTTCATTTGTTGTTAATGAAATTTTCAGCTTTATTCCCTCAAAATATCTTTTATAAGAGGTAAAATAAAATGTGCCATAAGTATAAATTCAGTGACCATATTTGCAAAAAAGTTAAGTTGCACTTCCAAATCCACGTAATTGCATAAATTTTCCACTTGTCCCTGAGCATTTGCTATTTTGTTTGTCATAACCATTATGGATATATCCTTTATTCATACATATATAATTATGTATACACATAATGCATACATGTGTATACAATCATGTTTGTATCTACATGTGCACATATATAAATATACATTTAAAGACGATTAAGGATAAAGAAACGTTTGCCTTTAGAAGTGCATTAGATGAATAGCTCCAAGCTTTCAGGCAATCAAGTGTATATACAAATAAGAACACATTCAAGAATGATCGTATTTATTATTTGTAATCATGCAGAGAATTAAAAGCAAATGCTTTGCAGATAAGAGATTGCAAATTACATATTAAACATCTAGGAATACTTAACATTGACATACACAATTTATCAATATGACATTAATGTAGTTATTCTGGTTTTTGATCGAGCCATGATCAAATCAACAGTAAGTCAAATGTAGAAAAAAAGCACACAGAAACAGTCACCTATCCCAAAAAGAATTAAAGAAGGTATTCAGTAACTTACGAATGCCAATTCCTCTTTATTATACCAATAACATGCCCAGTTGGGCGAGCAATAACCTTGGTTTGAGCTTCATTTGACTTCTGTTCCAAGATGGTATCACGAGGAGCATCATCAGCACTGCCCGGAATCAAGTGGAACTCGTCGTCTTCCTCTTCTTCTGAACCATATCAAGGGTAGAAAACATGATCACATAAAGCAGTAGAATGTCATAAGAAAGATGTATACTGTAAGCCCTTCTCTAAATTCTTCCTCTTGATAAAAATAAGATATTACCATCTTCAATTATTTTCATTGCTTTCACTCCATTCCACTGATCCTGTGGCAGGAGCTCAACAGCAACTACATCTCCATCAAAAGCTCGATTCATATTAGCACGTCCATAAATTATGATCTCGTCTCCAATGCTCTCACTACCAACATAGGCCTCAAATGGGTTGTAGCGATTAACTCGAAGTTTTCCTTGATGGTAAATTCCTTGATGCAGTCCAGATGTAATTGCAGACATGGGCTTATGCTGTACCATTTTACAAGAAAAGATTCTTACATTGATGCTCAGAGAATCATCTATAGACTCAAGAAAACCCAGAGTCTTCTCTGATTAATTGTTCAACACTGATAGAAAATTCCATTTCATTGCAAATGGAAGGTATTGGAAAAGCATTCACCCACCTCACTAAATATGACTTTTTTCTTCGAGGGCCTTAAATCTTCCATTTCAACATCATTTTCAGAACTAGATTGGACAAGCAAGTCAAGTAATTCTGGTTGACCAAGTGATTTGACATATCCTTCAACTAAAACCAAGAGCACAATGCAATATTAGAATGCATTTGAATAAGAAATCTTTAACTAAAGTCACATTAAGAATGTACCAATCAATTAAGCTAATTTTCACACAAGATAGCAGAAAATGAATCCAGTGCTTTGAAGGCTTTTGAACATTTTAATTGTTAGCAATTTCACATCACAGCTGCTGAATAAAATCAGCTTCTATGTTGCAGCAGTAAGATCTTTGTGGTTTGCAAATGAATTACCTGTTTCTGCAGCAATACCCTCCTCAATGGCTTTTCTCTTATTTTCCCTGTCATTTGTAAGCAATAAAACCTGCACTTCTTGACCTAAATGCTTCTGATACCATAGGGTAGCCACACGAATTGCTGCAAATTTTTAAACTGTGTCAATACAAAAGTTATGCAATTTTACAACCAGATATACATGTAGGCAAAATCCCTGCCAAGATAAACAATGTGTATAAACATGCAGAGCCTTTTCTAACAACGTCAACAAAAACAGTAAAGATAGATCAAAGACATAGCAACCAACTCATTACAATTATTTAACTGTAACACTCCATATGAAATCGGCAACATTTCCAAAACTCTGCACTTTATAAAACAAGATGTGAGAAGTTTCTTCTACTAATCAAGTCTGGAAGGATTCTTACAGAACATAAATGTCTTCCATTGAACCTCCCTCATAAATAGAAAACTATAAATAAAGTTTGTAGTTGTACAGAATGGAATGTTTAAATAATAATAATCAGACAGATTGGTTTTATAAATATTTATAACCCCTGAAATGTGGCATTGACATTTAATCTGACACAACTATCCTCGGCAGTTAAAGATTAGCAATTATCCCAATAAAGAGAATGCTGAAAAGATACACATAAGCAGCAAGGAAAACTGGATTTCCTTGAGATGATAGATTCTTGAGATTCAATCTTGATGGAATGGCCAAGGATAAGCCAGGCTTGGCTGGTTAGCTGGAATCTTCTGCTATGATACAGAAGTCTTCACACTGGCCATCCAAGATATGTGATCCCCACACACAACAAGCACTCAGATCAGACACTTTCCAGATACAATGCAGGTACGTATACAGATTCTGGGCCATACCCATGTCCAAAAATGCCCAAGCAAAGGTCAGAACATGTATCAGATATGGTGAACACAGACTACCTACCGTATCCCAAGAAAATTAAAAATACTGAAGGAAAATAATAAAAATAATTATTTTTTGAAAAAGAGAACTATGATTATAAAGTGAGGTGAAACATCTCTCTTTTCACACAGATAAGTTAGTTTTGTGTGTATATTTAGATACTTTCCTGGTTTCTGCTGCTTTATTAGAGTGATTTGCACAGGGAAGCTCAGAATGGCAAAAATAGCATGCATAAATGATAAGACGTCTTGGGAAAAAAATTCTGAAACCAAGTCTAACAGCAACACTCGCAATAAGTAGAGATGACTAAATGATAAAGAAACAAATGACTTTTTGTTTAAAACAGAAAAGTCGTCCAAAAGGGTAGAATATTTCTATCTTCAACAAGGTCTTGTCATGTTAGCCAAAGCTCCTTGGAGACCAACTAGCAAAGTACCCATCATAACAGAAAGTTCACTCAAAAGTTTCTAAGCCAAAGGTGGAAGAAATAACAGATAAATCATCTAACATAAGCATAAATTAGTAAGACAAAAGATCAAGTATGGCCTATCATTTGTTAGAATCGAGAAACTGCCACAAAGTATATAGCCCTACCTCTGTCATTTCGATCATTAGGGCTCTCACCAACCATTGCTTTCACATACGTATCCCTGAAACATAGAAGAACTCGAATAAGTTGTGTACATTATAAGTAGCAAAAATATATTACTATTATAGCAGACCCAATATGCATTATGGGAAATTAGTGGTAAAAGGCCCCTTTAATGGACAGCCTTACTGGCTGCTGCATATCTTAAGTGGCCATTACATAGCATATGCATTGTCTTCTAAAGGTAAAAGGTGAGCAATTGTGTCATAGAGGGCAACAAAAATGCTATTAAAAGATACGAAGAATAAAACTCCTACCATGTAAATTTCTAAGAAACTAAAAAAATTCCTTGCTGGACTATCTTTTTATCTAGAAATTCAGGGTTTCTTGATACATGCTCTTTCTAGCAGAACTTGCAATTGTACATTTTATTTTTCCATTGATATCATTCACTGAATCAAGTAAAAAGCATAGCTCCCAAATGCCTGAATTACAAAATAAAAATTATCAACTTACTTATGATGTTCATTGGAAAACACAAAAAATTGCCGCAATGGATTACCGCAAAGAGTGCGGACCCTGTTATATACTGACACATTCTTATTCTTCACTTCATCAAGAACAACTGAGAGCACAACCACATCACTGATAGCGGTGTTTTCCAGCAAGTCAATCTGCCAAGCCATTAACATATCTTTTGAATAGAATTCAAACATTTTACTCACAAAATCAGAAAGCAAAAAGTGAGTTTCCAAACATTTAAGAGTCGTTAAAACAAAGGAGAAACAACTCTTAAAAATGCTACAGCACATGGAACTTAAAATTGAATACACAGACAGAAATACCTGATTTAGAACTACATTAGTGTCAACAATCAAAATAGTAGAGGCCAGCCGACTGATTCGGGCTGTAGTTGCATCACATGTTTGACAACTTAGAGCTCCACAATAAATATCATCTCGAAGGTAGTGCTCCCTTACCACCTGACAACATAACCCCAAAAATTTAGTCATGACACTACTGATTATTTAGACTATTTTTTGCCAGACAGCTAATTTCAGGCTATAAATTCACCAATTAGGAATTTCAAATGATCCATTAGCCAGTATTTTATACAGAATGTAGATGAAAATTATTATCATGGTCAATGTCTGCCTCTTGTGGGTGGGGCACAGCAAGAGTGAATAAATTTCAATAACCCAAGAATTAACATAAGCTCATTGAAAAAATGTGCAATTGTGCAAGAATTAGTTATCCAGGTGAAGAAAGAAGGCTGTGGCTAATTTGAAAAAACTACCACCCTGGAAGCCTTCCGAGAGGAGATTTGCAAGGTACCTGCTCTTAAGGCATCTAGCTGTAATTAAACTTTCTCATTGCTTAAGGAGAGCTACCCCATTCCGCTTATACCCTAGGTAAAATAACTTATGGTATGTTATCTGGTTTTAATGAGTTTATCGGGCCTTCTTATTTCATTTTATTTTATGTTCTTCAGAGAATGAGGGTCTCCTGGTAAAATGCAGCAGGGTGCTAGTTTAGCTACATGGACTAAAAAAATCAAATTTCATAGCATCATTTTGTGATGTCCCCAATTTAACTATTTAAGGCTTGGGTCAGCCAGCCTATTTGTGGTTGGTTTTAATTAACACCCCTTTGTCTGCCAGTATTTTAGTTAAATAAATACTAAATAAAAAATATTAATAATACTCATACTTTCGAGGGTCAACTTGCATAATGTGTGTGAGTGAATATTATTGAACAATTTTACTCATAGTTTCAGGGGCCAACTTGCATAATGTGTGTATTCCATTTTAGGCCGACTTGTGAGGAATAAGGTGTAACTAAGATCCTGTGGATGAAGAAGGTGATGCATATTTAGGAGTTCAAAATGCATTTGCCTGCTCTTCTAAGACAAAAACCTTAGAAGGCAACAGCTGGTAGGACATCACCATTTGCATTTGTCTTATTTTTCTGAATTATTCGCTTGTTCTAAGCCAAGTGTCAGTGCAAGTTGTTATGTGGTTGATGTGCTGATAAGATCATAAGAGTATAAGGTATTGGGCAGATTGAGGGGTGTTGGAGACAAGGCTCCAGACTGCAAAAGTCGCAGTAATAGTTTGTAATGTCCCCTTTTCCTCAGTGATCATTCAGGTGTTGATTAGCCTATTCTTTTGTCATCCCAATAGGCTACTTCCAAGATATAAGGGATGAGAGGCTGGCATTGTCAATTATTAATTGATGGAGAAATAAATAATATTATTTTGAGCCCATAAATTAATATTACAAGGGAAAAGTCACTTTGGATTATAAAGTTAAATTATAAAAATAAAATGACTTAAGTTATGAAATAAAGTCATAAAGTGACTTTATTAAGAAGGTAATAAAATATAAACTGACTTTATCATGAAGGCAAAGTTATAAAATGAATTTATTTTATTAATTAAGCCTTCTAGAAGTGGGACAAACCTCTTGGAGGAGAGAAAAAGTTTGTTAAGAATCACACATTGTGATTTGAGGTCCAAAGGCAGTTTAGAGAATCTATTTAAGGGTTTCCTTCCTTCTCCAAGTATTATGATATGTTGATTTGATACTTGATAATTTCTCCTTGTTGCTGGTTTGACAGTAGCAGCCATATCTGAGGATGGAAACCTTGGATATTCGTAGGTTGGACGGAAACCCAACACTACTTGAGAGGTGGGCTTAGTCAGGAATCATCATTGAGCAGATTTGCATTGTTTAAAACAGGTTTTGGAGGAAAATTTATGTATGTTCTAGCATTGTAACAACAGTATATTTGATGTTTCAGCTATTGCATGTTTTATCAAAATCATTATCAATAGATTTGTGTTTGTAATTGCTTATTTCCTTGGAAATCTATATCATTTCCTTTGCATGTTGTTATTTTGCAATGAAATGAAGCAAAACATGACAAAAATTGAAAACCCAAAACAGATTTGAAACAATATCCAGGTTCAGGATATTTCAGAGGTATCAGAGCCACAAATCCTGCCAGCTTGTGAGATTGCATGTCAGCTTTTTAAGTTGCATGTGTGTCAGTTGTTATTGCATGGCAACTTGGTGAATACCCAGATGATTGTATTTCCGTTTAGAAGCAGTTCATGACGAGGGTTACCATCGCATGTTATTTCCAAGCAGTCCTAGTTAGTGGATTTGTGTTGCATGACAATTTAGTGGATACCCAAATGGTTGCATGTTACTTTTAAATCAGGTTAATGAAGTCGGTTTCTTTTGCATGCCATTTCCAAGCAGTACAAATTTTTGGATTTGATTGCATGGCAGTTTTGACCAGTTCCAGAAGGGGGGTTTACTTTGCATGTTAGTATTTTAAGTCATGTGTGATAGTGAATGAACTCAGAGGTATATTGCTAGGAACAACGGAAACAAATTCAGTGTTTATTTCAAACATCTACAACAGGGGTATAAAAGGTTAAATCAATGGCTAAAATTAAAAATGGGAGATTGTTACCTACTTTCCTTCCTGCCTCACCAGCCAAAGAAAGGGATAGAAAAAATAGTGAAAGTCAACAAAGAAATGATCAACATATGGAAAGATTTATGAATGGTATGAATGACTTCTTTCAAGAATTTCAAAAATATCAATTGGATATGTCATTATTGTTACAAAAATTTCTTTTGGAAGAAGCTCAAAAAAGGGATAAGAGGCATAATAACGATGAATACATTGAAGTCACTGATGATGAGCATATAGATCATCCCAATGCTGAGACTTCATTTGAAGAAGAAGCCAAAAGTTCACTTCAGCCATATGAGGGTTTACGCAAAGAGGATTTTAGAGGAGAGATAAACATGACTTCTCTTGATGTTAAGCCTGAGATTGATATGAATAATGATGGTATGAATTCTTTGGGTGACTACAATGCATTTTCTAGTGTGTTAGTTGATTCCAATAATGACACAACTCGTACACATGAAAAATCAGAACATGGCATTCCAAGTGCAAGTGTTGAGAATGAAGTTTCCAATAAAGATGGGCTTGTAAAAGTTGAAGGCACGACACAAATGCATGACATCTGCACTGATTGTTATAACAGCAGTGATATATCTCTTCATCCTCAAAGTAATGCAGCCCATGATCATGGAGAAGATAATGTGATTGAGTCACCTAATGCTGGCATTCAACTTTTGAAAGATGAACATGAGTTGTTGGTTGATGATGCATCCTCCAAGGGGACTGAATTTGTTCACCTTGGAACAACAGCACTAAATCAGTCCCAAATAATGGTTAAGAGTTGGATTGAAAAGGCAAAGGAGGCTAATTTGATAGCCCAACAAACCAAGTTTCCCCTGCAATAAATTACTATTATTGGCGGACATAATGATTGTATGGAAGTTACTATTAGTGGACCAACCACTCATGAGTTGACTTTGGGTGTTGATGATGGCATCTACATTCCAAATTTGATATTAGCACCTAGTTCTTGTAACAGTACAGCTGCATATTGGTTGGCATTTGAGCCAAATGACATGGGTTGTTTTGTGGCAAGTGACTGTCCTACATGGCTGTTCACTACATTTTCAGAATTATTTAGGTCTACATCAGCTATGGGTATGCATAGGAATGTGTGCAAACACAATTACTTGATGGGAAATCCTCGTGAGATGAGTCTTCTACTTTTATCTTGGTATGATGACATCATTGGCATCCTATTTGTTGCTGGTCTGAGATATAACAGCGAAATGTGGTGGCCTGGTCTGTTGATTTTCTAATATCTCAGAGTTGCTTATCACATCCTTTGGTTGGTCTATATGTACGGTTGGATGACTAATGATGATTCCCTGGTATTAGATTACTACTTCATCTCATACAGCAGGTTCTATATTTGCGATCCAAGTATTGATCGGTTGGGCATATTGTTTCACATGGATATCACTATGTTGCTCCGCAGTTTGTGGTGTATTGGCATTGATATCAGAGTGGCGCAGCATTTTGGTGGAGCAGTGTTCTTGAGGTTGATATGGGACCCGGGTATTTGATTTTGGCATGTAGATGCAGAGTGCTTGAGGGCAAGCAATCCCGGGAAAGGAGGACTATAATGTCCCCTTCTCCTCAGTGATCATTCAGGTATTGATTAGCCTATTCTTTTGTCATCCTAGTAGGCTACTTCGAAGATATAAGGGATGAGAGGCTGGCATTGTCAATTATTAATTGATAGAGAAATAAATAATATTATTTTGAGCCCATAAATTAATGTTATAAGGGAAAAGTCACTTTGGGTTATAAAATTAAATTAAAAAAATAAAGAGACTTAAATTATGAAAAAGTCATAAAGTGACTTTATTAAGAAGGTAATAAAATATAAACTGACTTTATCATGAAGGCAAAGTTATAAAATGAACTTATTTTATTTATTAAGCCTTCTACATGTTAAAGTTATAGCTAGATCGAATTCTAGCACAATTAATTTAATAGGTGATTAAATTAATTAATTAATTTTAATGAGAAAATTAAAATAATATTATTTAATTGCTAGATTGGACTCCAGTATATTTAATTTTAATTGGAAATTTAAATATTTTAGATCAACGGGCTGGGCCTGAATTATTGCCTTGTAAAAACTACAATGTATTTATAAATATAAATTTCGATGCAATTGAGCTGGGCCCAAATTCGAAATTAATTATTGGCGCCAAACTCTAAAGGGCCAACTTATGAAAGTTATGGAGAGATCTCCATATAAAGGAAAGTCATTTGCATTACCAAAACACACACACATAGCGATCTTATTCTCTCGGGCAGCAAAGTACATCTTGCAGCAATCTGATCCATTCTTACAGAGCATATGAATCTGATATGTCTTTAATATTGGTAAGGTGATCTTACTCAGCGACTTGATATAGCAGTCTGATCCATGCGACCAAACACTGGCATATACATCTGCGATTTAATGTAAACATCTTGTGATCAGATCTGGAATGGATTATGTGATCTGATATAGGCATTGTGAAACTGACTCAAGCACAACAATTATACAAATGCATACTTGCGTTCAAACCTGGGTTGAGAATTGCTGAGGCGCACATCTGATCTAGGCATAACAATCTGATCTGGCATCTACTGAGCATCATTCGCACAGATCGGTTTGCATCATTTGAGATTGACGATAAAGCTGTGGTAATTCATCGTGATAGGCGATTATAGATCAGGGATCTTCAGCAAATCTCTGATCTACAACATTTGGGACAGTAAGCAAACTTCTACTGTAATCAGTCATTGTAATCTTGATAAGGCAATAATATAGTTGATCTAATTAATGCCGGGTTTTTCCTCCAAGAGGGAGGTTTTCCCAGGTTAACTCCTTGTCTTCTTGTGTTCATTGTTTGTTTAAATTGTTTACTGTTCTTATCTGATCACTAAATTTAACACTAGAAGTGGGACGAACCTCTTAGAGGAGGGAAACAGTTTGTTAAGAATCACACATTGTGATTTGAGGTCCAAAGGCAGTTTAGAGAATCTATTTAAGGGGTTTCCTTCCTTCTCCAAGTATTAGGATATGTTGATTTGATACTTGACAATTTCTCCTTGTTGCTGGTTAGACAGTAGCAGCCATATCTAAGGACAGAAACCCTTGGATATTCATAGGTTGGACGGAAACCCAACACTACTTGAGAGGAGGGCTCACTCAGGGTTCATTATTGAACAGATTTGCATCATTTAAAACAGGTTTGGAGGAAAATTTATGCATGTTCTAGCATTGTAACAACAGTATATATGATGTAACAGCTATTGCATGTTTTATATCAGAATCATTATCAATAGATTTGTGTTTGTATTTGCTTATTTTGTTGGAAATCTATATCATTTCCTTTGCATGTTTGCATCATGTTATTTTGCAATGAAATGAAGCAAAACATGGCAAAAATTGAAAACCCAAATCAGATTTGAAACAATATCCATGTTCAGGATATTTCATAGTTTCCCTCACCACAGGCATAATCTGCTTTGTCGTTTGTCAAACAACATCAGCAAAGCAGTAGGAGCGATTAGAGACACCGCCATCACTCCTCATTGATAGGGAACTAGTACCAGTGTAGCAGGGAAGGCACAGAATTAGCACAGGTCCAGTAATATCTGTGAATTACAGACATATGATATTTGCTTTCTTGGCCCTCTCATATCAGAGTTCTATGTAATGTGAGTCACCAATGATTGTACGAAGTATATATCATTAACTGGCTCTAAACAGGTCTGAACATTGTTGATTGATTATGCTATTAAATGGTGCATATACTTTCTGAATAATCTAGTGTTGAATAGTTGATAACTGTGCATAAAATCATTATGAACAGATTATGTTTTTGTATTGAATGAATAAATTTACAAATGAGCGAAGCTCATATATACAAAACCGAATATACAAAATTAGCAACTATCTAAAAGAATCGCAGAGAGCATTAAGGAAACAATAATATTAGAAATATTCTAATACCCTCCCATAATGCTCAATCTATCAGTAACACCAATAGCCTCCCTGAATTTGACAAATTTATCAGAACCAAGAGGCTTGGTGAAGATATCAGCAGACTGCTCTAAAGTAGGAACATACAGCAACTGAATAGATTTGTCTTCGACCAGCTGACAAATGTAATGACAATGTGTTTCGACATGCTTGGTTCATTCATGGAAGACCGGATTCTTTGCCAGTTTGAGCACTCCCTGATTATCACAGAATATAGGAGTTGGTCCTGACTGAGGAACATGCATATCTGCAAGCATCCGCCAAGTCCAAACTGCCTCACAAGCTGCCTTAACTACTCCCCGATACTCTGCTTCAGTTGAAGACAAAGCCACCACCTGTTGCTTCTTACTAGTCCACGTGACAGCACCAGATCCTAAATTAAACACATAGCCAGCGGTAGACTTACGATCATCAACAGAGCCGGCCCAATCTGAATCTGTGTAGCCACATAGTGTAGTATCAGGACTCCGAGTGTACAGAAGTCCATAATCAAAAGTACCGCTTACATAGCGCAGGACACGCTTTGCAGTTGTCCAATGATCAGCCCTGGGAGCTGTCATAAACCGGGATATGTAGCTTACTGCAAAACTGATGTCAGGTCTAGTGATAGTAAGATAAATGAGGCCGCCAACTAGTTGTCTAAACAAGGATTCATCCACAGCAGGTGAAGTGGACTGAGCTAACAATTTAAGGCCGGGTTCCATAGGAGTGGGAGCAGATTTACAATCCTGCATTCTGAACTTGTCCACAAGATTTCTGGCATACTTGGATTGAGAAATAAAGATACTGTGCTCAGTCTACCAAACTTCAATTCCAAGGCAATAGTGCAAGAGTCCCAAATCTGTCATATCAAAGGTATGACATAAATCCTGTTTGATTTTAGTGATCAAATGTTCTGAACTGCCAGTAATGATCAGATCATCCACATAGACAACTATAAACAATATAGTGTCATTTACATGTTTAATATACAAATTTGAATCTAATGGACTCTGCTGAAAGCCCTAATCTGTTAAATATCTATCAATCTTCATGTACCAGGCCCAAGGGGCTTGTTTTAGACCATAGAGAGCTTTGACAAGTTTATAGACTTTGTGTTCCTGACCAGCAATCTTAAACCCAGGGGGTTGTGTCATGTATACCTCTTCCTACAAATCACCATTCAAAAAGGCACTCTTAACGTCCATCTGATGGACTTTCCAACCAAACTACGCTGCTAAGGCAAGGACAAGTCGTACAATACTCATTTTGGCTGTAGGAGCAAAGGTCTCCTCATAGTCAATGCCTTCCTTCTCTGAGAACCCACGAGCAACAAGACGAGCTTTATACTTGTCTAAGGTTCCATCAGCTTTGTATTTCACCTTGTACACCCATTTGCAACTAATGGGCTTCTTCCCTGAAGGAAGATCAGAAAGGACCCAAGTGTGATTTTTCTGAAGACTTTGGAACTCTGCTTCCATGGCCTGTTCCCACTCAGAAATACCGTTAGCTTCAGAATAGGTCTGAGGCTCCTAGACACTATGAATGTTAGCCATAAGAGCAAAATTAACTGTAGGTTTCTGTTTGCTCTTATTTCTAGAAACTCTTCCTTCGATGAGCTCATCATCCCTGAGATCACTTATAGTTTTAACCCACCATTTGGGCCGGGTCTCTGGAGGAGCTGGAGGAGGTTCAGGGGTAGCAACAGAGACAGGAAAAGGATAATGTTCAGGAGCCTCAACAGGATCAGCATCAAGTGCCTCAGGAAGAACATTATCTGTATCATCCCTCCCATCAAGGGGTGCTAAAGGAAGAGGAACACTAAAAGACTGTTCCTCTAAACACTAGAAGACAAAAAAGGTCCTCGAGTTTCATCGAAAACAACATCCCGACTAAAAATAAGATGATCAGTATCGATATCTATCAATCTGTATGCCTTATGATTGTCACTATACCCTGTCATCATGAGTCTTTGAATCTTAGAATCTAATTTGGAGTGTTTAGCATCAGGAATCCAAACATATGCAAGAGAGACAAAAATCTTCAGATGACTGATCTTGGGCTTACGACCAAACCACAACTCTTTTGGAGTTTTGTGCCTGACAGTCTGAGTAGGAGAGCGATTAAGCAAGTAAACAGCAGTAAACACTGCTTCTGCCCAATACTTATTAGGAACACTCCTGTGTTGTAACATAGAGCGAGCCATCTCAACAATCGTATGATTGCGACGCTCAACAACACTGTTTTGTTGAGGAGTGTAGGGTGTGGTGAACTGGCGTTTGATGCCATGTTTAGTACAAAAATCGGAAAATGCAGTAGAGCAAAATTCCCCTCCATTATCTGTTCTAAGAGAAATGATACTGCAGCCAGACTCGTTTTCAACCAAAGACTTAAAGTTCTGAAATGTACTAAAAGCATCTGATTTGTGTTTAAGAAAATAGACCCACATCTTTCTACTAAAATCATCAACAATAAGCAAAAAATATTTGCAACCAATAACTGAAGATGTATTCATAGGACAACAAATATCAGCATGAAGTAATTTAAGTACCTAAGATGCATGCCAAGAATCTCCAGCTTTGAAGGGAGTCCGATGTTGTTTGCCAGCTTGACAGTCATCACATACTTCAAGGTGCTACAGCTGGATCGGAGGTAGACCAGAAACAAGTTCCTCCCGGAACAACTGAGAGAGATACTGGATGTTGAGATGTCCATATCTCTAATGCCACAAGGTACTTAGAGATAAATCACGAGCTGCCATTGCTATTTCAGGAGAATCACCAGTGTCAGTAAGCCGATACAGGCCATGATCCTCTAGACCAGTAGCAATAGTCCGACGAGTCTCTCGATCAATAATGGAGCATTTGTGGGTACTGAAAACCACATCCAACTGAAGGGAATTTTTCATGATCTAACTCATGGAGAGTAGATTGAGAGCCATACCAAGAATGTAGCATACATTAAGAAAGACGAGCTGACATCCACCAGACTGGATCTGAACATTTCCCTTACCAATAATGTTGAACTCTTCTCCTCCACCAAACACAACTGAATCAGTGTAAGGATAGAAGTCGGTAAACCAGTCACGCCAATGAGAAAAATGACGTGAAGCACCAGAGTTGATATACCAAGCAAACGATCGGGCTAAATCAGAAGGGCTTTTAGCCATAAACGCATAGAAAACAGATTCCTTTTGCTCAGAATGTTCAGCAACATGTGCCTGTGGATTTGACCCTCCCAGCTTCTTTTGTTCGGAAGCGAGTCACTGACAGCAATCTTTCTTTATGTGACCATACTTGTGACAATAATGACACTAAACACTCTTCTGCTGATAACTACTTGAGAAATTATGCGAACTGCCCTGTCGTGATGACTGAGAAGACTGAAATTTTGCTGCAAAGGCTTGTTCTGACGAGGATGAGGAAGTACGGTTACCAAATTGCTGCTTCCAGCGATCCTACTGTAGGAGTTTGGTACACAACTCTGGGAATTTCAGATCAACATTAGTGGAAGTAATGTTGAGAGTCTCTATGAAATGCTCATAAGATGTTGGTAGACTTTTCAGTGTAATAACTACCATATCTTCTTCCTCCATCTTCCGACCGATGGCATCAAGCTGATCACGAATGTCCTTGATCTTCGTGAGATGTTCCTGTAAGGACATTCGTTCATCCATCATAATGGAGAACAACTGATTCTTCAGAAAGAATGCGCGACTTTTGTCGGATGTCTCATGCAATTCCTTCAAATATTTCCAGATGTCTACAACAGACTTGCCAGAAGGAATTTGAGGCAACTGATCATCTGTGACAGAGAGCTTGAGAAGCATAATAGCTTCTCGATTCCGATCATCGAATTTATCCTGATCTGCTAGAACGGAGGTCAGACGGGTCTTTGTACCTAAAACAAGCTCATCCAGATGACGATACTCGAAGATGGTCAACATTCACTGCTTCCAGGTGTTATAATTACTGCCATTAAACCGTTGACTGTTTTCTAGCATCAAGTTAGTCAAGGACGCCATCAGAAACAATCTTCAAGGGCGGAATTTAATAGGCACGGATTCCAAGACAAATTTTTGGCCAACCCAAAAGAAAACAAGAAGTACCCAGAAAAGTTGAAAAAAACCCAGAAGGAATCTGCGAGCAAAAAGTAAATCCGCTGGCTCGAAAATTGAGGCACGGAAAATGAGGTACCCAAAAAATTTGAACAAAGACCCAGATAGGATCTCGAAAAACCCACCACGAAAATGTATTCGAAAAAATTTTCCGGTCCCGAAAATTAGGGTTTCAAAGCCAAAACGGCTCTGGTGAAGAAACTACGAAGTTTCGAAGGTTCAAGAGAAACCTTAACACAAGTGCAGGTTGAAAAACACACAGCAGGTCGTGGTTGAAATGCTCTGATCGAATCACGTGCAGGTCGAAATGCAAACGACGCCTATTGACTGCAAGTTGTGGACGAGTTCGAACAGACAGGTCACGGCCACTAAGATCGTGTGAAAGGACCAAGATTTGTGTGACGCTCAGACGCGGGCAGAAGACAAGTCGCAGTCACTGAGATCACGTGAGGGAACCAGGGTTTGCGTGATGCCCAGACGCGGTTTGAAGACAGGTCACGCGTGAAGCCTCACCAAACAGGAGATGATACTACGGAAGATGCGAACGAGTGTTTGCAGAACAGAAAAACAACCGGACCAAAAAATATTACACAGATAATTTCTGAAAAGAAATTATAATATTTTCGGGATAGATAAAAACGGCTCTGATACCATAAAATCGTTATGAACAGATTATGTTTTTGTATTGAATGAATAAATTTACAAATGAGCAAAGCTCATATATACAAAACCAAATATACAAAATTAGCAACTATCTAAAAGAATCGCAGAGAGCATTAAGGAAACAATAATATTAGAAATATTCTAATAGTGCAGGCAATTTTGGAAATCTGAGTAAAGAATTTCAGTTCTGTAATTGTCTAAGTTAAAAATACTGGTGACTTTGAGTGGGATATTTCAATAGTATCAGAGCTCGCCATCCTGCCAGCCTGTGTTGTGCTTCAAGAGAGATAGGGGTCTGAGGCATCAACATAGAGAAAAAGGAGGTTCTGAAGAATCTATCAATCAGACAAAAGAGTTCTAGACCAACATGACAGATACTATGGTGGAAACGGTCCAACTTTGAAGGGGTTTGAACCAGAAATGGAGTGCTGGTAGACCTATATAAAAAGGAGCAGAAGGGAGCAGCTTTAGTGATGAGAAGGCCTCAACCGATACAAAGACTTTTCGGGCCAAATTTATGGAAAAAGGAGCAACAAGCAAAGAAGAAGAACCACCTGAAAAGGACGATGAAATGACAAGGCTTCATGATGAATACTATACCTTAAGCCCTGCCATACACAGAGAAATAACTTTCATAGAGTTATATAAGATGAAGAAAAAGAGTGGTCATAGGAGAAGATAGGAAAGACATTCAGCACCATTTGGGTAAGATCACCATTCCAACTATTGATGGATCTTATAGCTCCTCAGAAAGGGCTTGGTTGCAGAAATTAGACATATTTCATTGAATCCAATGTTTGAAAAAGAGGCTATCAAATTTACCACCTTGCATCTTTAAGGGAAAGCTCACATTTCGTGGTATCATGGTATGGTAACACAAGGGAATGACTCAATCACCACTTTGGAAGACTTCAGCCAAAGACTGACAGAGAGGTTTGCTAGATGGGTTCCAGAAATTCATTTCAGAGAGTTAGTACAGCTGAGGCAAGAGGGCAAGGTACAAGACTATGTAGCAGAATTTCAGAGGCTTGCCGTAATAATTCCAAATGTGACGGAAAGAAGACTCGTAGTCCTTTTTATATTAGGCCTAGCTGAGCCCCTCAAAGGTTTAGTAAGAGCACTTGATCCAAGTTCATTGCAAGAAGCCATCAACAGAGCTCTGAATTTGAAGGATTTAGTGACTAATGATAGATTCAACTCCAAGAATGTAACTCTTATTTTGCCCGAGACCTTTTGAAACAAGATACACACCTCTAAAGGTGTCATCTCCTAAGCCAAATTGAAATTTCAAGAAGGAACTACGAAGGAAAAAGCTATGTTTCACATGTAGAAATCCTTAGCAACCAAGACATAGGTGTTTGAAGAAAGGACAAATACATCACATAGAGCTGGTTTTCGATTAAGATACAGAGAATAATGAGCCTGATCCTGAGAAAGATATAGAAGAGATTGAGCAGAGCACCAAGGAGGAGAGCATCCAAGAGGTACTCTTTCAGCACTATCAGGGGCACCTAATAATGCTTTCCAAGTTGAAGGAGTTTTGCATGGACAAAAGGCGACTGTCCTTATTAAAAGTGGGGCTACTCACAATTACATGACTAAATTGGGATTGAAGACAAAATAGTTTAAAGGGTTTAATGTTACATTGACAAGTGGGACAATTCTTCCTTGTAATAAAAAGATTCCACAAATGGAGTTGACTATAGGAGAGCATAAGATGAAAGATGATCTATATATTATCAATATGAGAGATACAGAGTTGGTCTTAGGAGTGCAATGGTTGCATTCGATTGACAAGTATGAACAGAGTTATCGAACTATGGAGTTAGCGTTCTTATCTAATGGAAAGAAGGTAGTCCTACATGGTCTCTCTAGTGGCAGATCCATGATTTTCAGCTAAGAGGATGGAGCAAGCATTTTGTGTGGACCGTGTAGCATGGGTGGCTAAATGTTTAATTACAAACACATGTCCCTCAAAGGATTGGAGATCCCAAAATGTGGAAATTCAGTCCATTTTGGACAAGCCTAAAAAGGTCTTTTAAGACATTCATCCTAGACTACAACCCGATACAAGTTTTCAGCATATGATTGAGCCACAGAAAGGAGCAAAACCTACATTTCACGAGGACACGTCCCATGGCCTTGTACTCCCATCTATGTACCTGAAACATTTCAAGGACTAAGGGATGACCAAGAACATCCCCTGCCCACCCCCTTTTTTGGCTAAGCACTAGAAACATCTTGGGTGCTTCTGGGACACGGGTAGGGGACACAAGGGATGACCAAGGAATGGCTAGGGGACGCATAGGTGACCCCCGACAGCCCAAGCTTTAGTTGGATGTTGTTTTAAAAGAAAAATGCAAAAAAGGGATGGGTATGTCCATTCGGTTTTTTTTTAATTTTTACTAATTGTTTGCACTTGTTGATATGTTTGCTCCTTTACTAAGCCTATTGCGCAAATGATCAAATATGTTGATACTGACTCTCCTAACCTTGGAAAAATTTATGACACCTTTGATAGCATGCTTGGAAATATCAAGCAACGAATTCATAGCAAGGACCCTACTTTGGGATTTCATCAAGAGCAGCTTAGGCCCATTGTGATGCGACAGTGGAATATTATGAACACCCCACTTCATATGGCAGGCAGCCTACGCTCTCAATCCCAAATGGTATGCAACAAGACTAGGAGAGTTCGTCCATCTAGCAATTAAGAGGTGAAAAATGGCTTCATGAGGGGCCTTCCAAAAATATATACAAAAGAGGAATCTACTATACCTCACACACAGTGGCTTGTATTTACCAGTCTTCGTGGTTCAACCTTCAACAAACCAAAGGTGAGGTTGGATAAAGCTAAATTAGCTCAAGTCAACCCTATTGGAATGTGGACATGGCACGGCAAGGATGCACCGGAGTTGAGAGTGGTTGCAAATCATCTTCTTTCAAAGGTTATCAATTCCTCTATTGCAAGGAGGATTTGGTTCACATATAGCTTCATCTAATCAATCAAAGGGAACAACCTTACCTACGGACAATTGGAGAAGTTCTTGGTTATTCATGGTGCTTTGCGGCTACAAGATCACCAAACTCCAAGTATCGTCAAACTCTAGCCTTATGTTGAGATGTCAATCCTAATGATGAGGACAAAACACCTAAGGGGTTGGTTGGGGTTCCATTGTTGAGGCAGCCCCTTATACTCATTGTACTCAAACTTGAGCTCCAATTTTGATTTAGACTGTTAGACCTAATCATTTGGTGATTATGGACAGCAATATACTTTCTTAGTTCTATGTTTATTGTTATAGTTTATGTCATTTCATAGTTGAAACTTGGAGCCTTTGGGCATTTTTGTTATAATTCTTCTATAATATGTATACACATTGACAATGAAAACATTTGAATTTTATTATTGTGCTTATCGATTCTCATGTGAAACCCCAATTCAAATCTAATGCTACATATCATGCCTCTACAATGTCTACAATGAATTCTTTATCAATTGATAAGTCGGAGATATTTCTCCGCAGCAAGTCAAATTGTCATATTAATATCAAGATTCAACTATGTAGTTTTAGAGTCAAACTCATTGACCCATGTTTCATGAGTAGTGGTTTACAAGAACCCATCCCTCATGAGAATGAATGGAACACTTAGCATTCATTGCATCTAGGTGATGCTCACAAAGGTGAAGGACCGGGAATTCCCAGGAGGTCACCCATCCTAGTACTACTCCATCTCAAGCACGCTCAACCATGGAGTTTCCTCCAAGGTTAAGCCCACTCTGCTTGCAACTCCATTTCATGGGAACTCACTTTGCTTTATTAATGTCATGATATGCATATTTAAAAGTTCTCTATATTTTTTTAAAATTTCCCTATTTTTTAATATCGTCCCCTAAAAAATGGCCCAAAAGTACACTTGTACCGGAAACACGTTGCACCATTCCTTGGCAAGAACTCTTTTAATTGACAAGTAAAGAATTGACACCAAGCACTGGCTATCATCCACAAACTAATGGGCAAACCGAGATCATGAACAAATGGATAGAGTGCTATCTAAGGAAATACATTACAAGGCAGCATATAGGATGGACCCAATGGTTGCATTTGGGGGAATATTGCTACAACATAGTACATCACATGGCAATTCGTATGGCTCCCTTTAAAGCAATTTGTGGTTATGATGCTACTTCATTTTTGGATTTGATCCTTATGGACAGTAGAGTTCCAAGAATAAAAGGTGTTGTACAGTAAAGTATGGAGATCTTGCAAACCCTCAAAGAAAACATTCAGCGGGCCCTAAACCAGCAAAAGATGAATGCTGATAGGCACCAAACAAAGAGAGTTTTTCAGGTCCACAACATGGTATTCTTGAGGCTGCATCCCTATAGACAGTCTTCCATCAAAGCAAGTGGAGCTGAGAAGCTCAAGCCACAACTTTTTAGACCCTACAAGATGTTGAGGAAGATTGGTGAGGTATCTTATGAGCTAAAATTTCCAACTAACAGCAGAATTCATAATATGTTCCATGTTTTGTATCTTAAGAAAGCCCTTGAACAACAGATTGCCCCTTCAAAAGAGCTTTCACCACTTGATGATGAGGGAAAATTGATCCTAGAACCTGAAATGATGTTGGATGTGGGGGAAAAGATGTTGAGAAACGAGGTCATTCAGGAATATTTGGTTAATGTAACAATCTACTAATGGAAGATGCCATGTGGGAAGGAGTAGAGATATCTGAGCATCCCAATCTCAAACTGCTTGAAGATAAGCAATTTTGGGACAAATAAGAGAATGTTGTGATTGTGCAACAAATACATTGCCAAGGACTCCATTTTCTTAATTGTTACTCTAACTAAAAGCCACAACAATCTCTAGTGTATGTGAAGGCACAAATTGTTTTGTCACCAATACAGTTTTGTGGCCCTGTCACTAATGATTGATGAGAGGACATTGCTCCTCCTCCAGCCTCCTATGCCTTCGTCCTCAAGTAAGTTTTCTACTTAATAATTTCATCTTTTTGACTCAGTTTTAGAGCAACTCATCATGTCCAAATACACGAGACTTGAGCTAGCCATACCATTGGGTAGTCTAAACAATTGTTCACATTCACTTGTTTTCAAATCTCTGAAATAGAAGGCTTTTGCATCATTATTATCGTCAAAATATCTCATCATGAGCATCAACTTTTCTTTATCTTGCATGTGCTCTCCACTATCCATTGAATCTATAGGTCTATTGTTATATTCTAATGTCTACAACCTTCATAAATGTCGGAACACCATAAGGAGATGCCTTCAAGCACATATTGAAATAGATTGCCAGTGTAAAATTCAAGTTACCAAATGCATGCTAGATGGAAAACTAAAAGTGCAAGTTCACAAGAATTATTGTCCTTCAAGAAGATTCATGTTTACATGCCACAACAATGAAACCACCTATGCCATGTTGGCCCCTAGTAAGACACCATTCTTCAATGTCTTACAGCTCGTCTTAGTGGAGACGTGTGCAACTTTGAAGGACACATGGAATACTATAGTGGCTACCACCAAAAATTTCATCTACCACCACATTTTTTTAGTGTAATTGGGACCAATCTACTACTTCTACTTAACTATGAAGCATTACGAATCTTGTGCCAACTCTAATACCATATTGATTTTTAGAGTGCTCAAGATCAATCACACTAAACAATATCATGTTTCTATTCTTCATACCTATTCAACTATGCTTCCTCAAGTTTTAGAGACCGACACCATACAAAATGAGGGGACACATTTCCAAGACTAGTTTATTTTAAGGCCATTTTGTGAAGAGCTGTTAAAAAATATGGAAATTTTTAACATATAAGGAAAATTCAAAATCCATGTGATAACAATGATTAGGCATTCATCATAGACATTATAGAACCTTTGTAAGAATGGGTAATTGAATGGGAATTATGATCATCATAGAGATCATAGGACCTTTGTAAGCATGGGTAATTGAAGAGGAATTATGATGTTCTTTATATATGTGACCATGACTTAATAAAGAAATGCCTGACTAGTGTTTATCTTCAAATGAGGGATTTATTATTGAAGTTTTCCTGCAACCTTCAAGACTACATGTTATGTTGTCAAACTCATTAACAAAGTGGAAAGGTAAGTAAAAAGATAACAATTTGTGTTCCAATTTTACCTCAGTTGGGATACTAATAGATGGGGTTGTTCGGTGAGTTGTCTATGTAGGGCATAATTGATACATTTTTGCATTATAAAGTGGCATTTCCTACTAATCATGACTTAACTCGTATTCAGCGATATAATGACTAGAGCATGCCAACTTTGTCTATGGCAATCATTATATACTAAACAAGTTGCCAAATGTATGAAACAAAATAATCCTTGAGTACAACTTCAACTATGAAGATGCAAAGATCCTCAACAAGGATATGTATTTTGAAAACTTTTTTGTCATGATTGATCATCAATTCATTATTTGGTCAGATTTATAGTTTGGTGGGAGTTTGAGGGCAATGACCCTAGCAAGATTGAGGGGCAACACCTCCAATTTGGTCAAGGGCCAACACCCCTCACAAGGTCCAGAGGGGCAATACCCCCAACTAAGTCAACAAGTAACACCCTTCGTAGGGTTTGGAGGGGCAAGACCCCTCATGAAAGTTTAGGGGCAGCTCCCTTAGTGAAGTCAAGGGGCAATGTCCCTTGCAAGGTTTGACGGCATTACTATTAGCACATTCACCCAATGAAGCCCTTCGAAACCACATAGGCCTTTGTAGCATGCACCATTTTCATAATTTTTTTGTATATCTTAGATGGTTGTGTCACAAACCAAATTAGCATTGAAAAGTTGTAAGGTTTTTTTGTCGATTAGCTAAAATGTGGTTGGGTGTTAAGGCCCCGAGATAGATGGTGGATATATGGATATCCCCTAGCTATCCCATAATGTACTCTACACATTTTTTGACATCTCAAGGATGCTTCTAAAATTTTGATAAAAAAGAGTATGGGAGGGAAAATTTCCTATCCATCCCCACATCCCAAAAATGTCCCCTACAGGGGACAAGGGCATTTCAAGCAAAGGATGTGTCCCCAAGGAGCATAGCTATTCAATAATACACATTCAAATTTATATGACTTATAGCTCTACTATATGAGAGCTCCTATAACAACTCCTATTCATAGGACAGATGACTCCTAACAAACCATAACAAATACTTACAATTAACAAACTAACAAATACTTATTGTACAGGTAATTATCCTAGAGACACACTAACCAACCTAGAGATACAAGAATGATGTTATATTCCTAACACCCTTATAGGTTGGATTGGGCTAAAAAAGTGTTGCTATGCTAATCATAAAATTATGCAAATTGAGATTTTGTATTGGAACCAACTCTGTTCATAAAACAGTGTTTGATATTACTCCTCTAGATGTGTGGGGTGTCAGCTTGACCAGTCCATACTGGTATGACATGGCAATCATCGATAGGAGGGTTAAGAAATATCAGATCATCTAGAATGGTAAATCCTTCATGTTGTATGCTTACCACGGAGAAGAATAGCCTAAGAAGGTCATAAATCTTTATGGGGAACTTTTCTCTTTGGAGTGAACCAATGTTGAGAAAGTTTCTCCAAGTTCAAACAACATACTTTCTTATCATGCAACAATTGGAGACAAAGCTCTACCAAATTTTGCTTGTGTATATATTATAGTGCAAGAGAAAGAGGCACATGTGTCATCAGTCAAGGAGTTCTTCCACCCTCATAGTCTCTAAGCTTTTGGGGACCAAATGCTACCTAGTTGGAGATGTCTGATCTGAAAGCTTTTTGTAGTTCTTGGCATGTTCTAGGACAATGGATTACTTCTTTGATGTTAGAGAATATTCAAGATGGAGTAAGGCATTCAAATACAGGCCTCAATTGATAGAAAGACACAAAGAAACATGATCTATGGCCCATTTTGAAAAAGTTGTCAGTTTGCGCAATGGCAAAAGTACAAACACCACAGCATATGTGATGTCTACAACAGCAATCCCTCAACTGCTGCAGTGAGTTTATCATCTACTCCAAAAAAAACACAATGGTCTCTCTGGCCAAAGCATCACAACAGGTTGCACCCTCCAATGATGTTGCAAACTCTGATTTTTTTCCCTTTTATCGCTTCCTACTAGACAGTTATTTGAGCATCTCAAAGGCAGACTAGTCTATTCATAGCCTCTTGAGAGGTTGAACTTGATAAACTTGGGTCTTAATTCTCTTGTTACTAATTGTAGTGAGAACTCTTCTAGTTGTTCTCATAGCTGCTCCATACAGCGAGGCCAAGCAAATGTTAGTGAGAGTTGTAATTGGCCTTGGAGAGCACTTTCAGTCTTGTTTGAGCGCTGTCAAGTCTGAGGATTGGGGATCAATTGTAGCTGACATCAAAGTACTTGAGTGAGTGTATACTCACATTTGCTAGAGATTCTACTAATAAGGGGTTTCTCCAAGGTAACTTGTGTTAGGATTAGGGGACTCGGTGTATTGTACTAAATGGATTTAGAACTCTAAATGCAAGGCAACCACTACACCAAAAGCTCGATTTAATTGTGAATGGTGCCCACCGGCATTAAGAGTGGAGTTTTCGTCCCACCAGAGTGTCTGTGTAGGCCAGCCCCATTGTAGACATGAGACTGCTAGCCCTACCATCTGGTTTGGGTACACACCTGCCAACATGACGGAAGAGCTTCAGCCAAGACATAACCAACATACTGAGTTTTTGTCCAACAAAGACATTACATGCCCATCACACTCTCCAAAGAGGGACCTTGAGACCTCGTCTTACCAATCAAAACAACCACCATGCCAAATGCCCAGACTTGATGGTGATTTGTGCCCACTGGTATTAAGAGTGGGGTTGTCATTCCACTAGAGAGTCAGCACAGTCCAGCCCCCTTGCAGACACATGGCTATTGGCCCAAACATCTGGTTCCGGTACATGCCCACCAGCACGACGGATATTCCTCTGAGGTTTAGCCAACATATTGGATTTTCATCCAGCAGGGACATTGTAAAATATGAAAACCTATAAAACGGATTGTGAAACGAATAAAACATAAATTCAGAAATTGCATGAAACAGCTAGGTCTAAATTAAAAATATGGAATCATAACTATTTTATATAAAGCAGTTATAGTATATTCGGCTAAGAGCCTCAGGTATGAAAATTTAACATGAAATGGCTAGGGGACTCCTAGAACTGTTGGGAACACTAGGAATTTTCATTTTCACGACACTCAGAGCAATGTTTCCTAAATGTGCCCCCTGATTGGATGTCATACCAGAAACATTTTCCTAAAAAACTAATCGAGGGAGGCGAGGAAATGTTTCCTAACTACCCCCAAGTATAAGAAATGGGTAAACAAGTGATGGAAGAGCTTTGAGCAGGTAACGCGTAATCTGTGACTCGGGTATTATAGTCTCTTTCATGCTAATCTTAATTAGTAGGTATCGTGGTGTTACAAAGCCGACAATGACTGCAACAAGGCACTCTGAGTTAGTTTATTTTCTTCCCTTTTTGTCGCCGGCAGTAATGGACTGTCCAGGTCTGTGTCTTGTGATGTAACTTTGTCATAACCAATAGGTTTGTGTACTCTTCTTTATTTCGATAAATTTACCCTCAAATTTATAAAAAGAGGCTTTGAAAAACAATAAAAGAAGAAGTTGTAAGCGCCTCACCCAGAAACCCGAGTTTATTACATTTTATAATAAAAGAGCGGATATATTGTTTTATAGCAATTCAAAATTTTACCGTAATTTAATTTGAAATGTGTTCGACAAATTTAATAGCCTGTTCAGAGCTAGATAACTCCACAGCTTAAGAACATCTCAAAAACTAAAAAATCAAAGCAAATTTTCAAAAAAGGTTTAGCAGCTAACTTACCTTCATGACACGGCCATTTTTTGTTTTCCTCACAAAGGACTTGCTCTGCAACATTTTGTCGTTCAGATTCTATGGAGCTCCAATTATTCGATATTATTTGCACTGTTACAGTGTTAAATCCATGAGAATCAAACGCGTCATTTCCAAACCGCCAAAATAATGAAAAGCGTTTTCATGACATAGTAATTAAAATATTTTCTACCTTAATTTCGAGAATGAACAAGAAGAATTATATGTTGCAGAGGACACGAAACAATGAGTGCTGTTAAAACATTCGACGGGATCTTTTTAAACCCTCTGTAAATTTTCTTCGGATAATACACTAATCTAACCTAACCTCTTATTGCTGTTATATCACTTCCTATGTACCAGCGAAATTCTCTAAATAATGTGAAATTGGTTTATATACTTTATCGAGTCTGAAAGAAAAGTACGTTATCTGTGCGAACTAGCTATGTGTGTTAATAAGTTTGATTTTAAAACGTAATGTAGTTGAATTATATTTTAGAAAATATATTAAAAAAAAAGTATATAGAAGGATAAGCTGATAGGAAATTATAATTAGAATTTAAATGTGAAAATTTTTTAAAATAGATTTTTTTATAAAAATATAATTTTTTCATATTAATAAAATATTTAATAATGAAATTAATTCATTTATATATTTATTTATTTGTACATTTATCATTTCAAAAAAATATTTAGAGGTTATGTACAAAATAGATTTAATGAAATCAAATCAAATCAAATGTCTTGAGTAGAGACTTGAGCACGATGATTGAGAGCATAAACATTTGTCAAGATAGGAAAGGTTTGATGGGTTGTATATATTGTAGCTGTAAAATCTTAATAGACATGCATGAATAATATGATATGATTGATTGTTATTTCATGGAATACAATGATTTAGTGGTAGAACATTTATAATTTATTAGAAAGGATTTTACAAAGTGTCAACTCGAATTAGAAACATTCAACCAAATGCAATACGTATAAACTTGAAAACAAAGAGGATGCATGCAATTAAGCATGCAACCATGGTTTATGGACTAGAGTGGATAATTTTAATATTTTAATTTCATTCCTCAAAGTTTGTTGATTGTAGAGAGAGTAAGGTTAGTTGAATACGTATCTTTGTTTATGGTTCAATAAAGAAATGCAAGTCATCTCCAACAATTTTATCTGCAATTCTTCTAATATTTCAGTAAATCAAAATGTATGGTCTTCAAATTGTGAAAAAACCATCAATAAAGTATGCATGTTTAATTAAAAAAAATTACCAAAATAGCAACATATTGTTTAATGTATTGAAATAAAAAAGAAATGGCTACAGATACGTAATCAAATCTGCAGTTTGCTAACATGTGTTTGATCCACTTCTAAAAGTGATATTGAATACTCATACTCTTGTTTATCCCTAGTGCATTTCAATAAAAACTTATATTTGCGAAAATTGGAAGATTTATGTTTAAAAACTAATAAATAAAATGTGTAAAATATATAATCAATAGAATTGAAGATTTAAAAGTACAAATGCCTCTTTGGTGGAGTGTATGTAAACCTTAAATTATTGTTTTAAAAGCAAAAAAAACATGATTAGTGTATGTTTATGTGAATCTCAAATTATTATCTTAAAAGTAAAAAACACAATAAGCATGTTTTCATTTTGTTCATTTCTTATTCAATAATATTTTATTAATATTTATCTTTTTTTTAATTTTTCTGTAACTTTAAAAAATTACATCAATAAAAAAAGATAATATTCAAGATATTCTTATAAAAAGAAGAGAATAATAAAATATAGATTCACATTTTTTTTCTTAGTAATATATTTCAATATATATTTTTTCATTTTTAAGCAATACAAAATCATCACAATCTTATCTATGAGCATTGAAAAGAATTTTTTTATTGGTATTTATCTTTTTTTAATAATTTTTATTTTTTCTTTTTTAGAACATTAAAAAAATAAAATATCCTAATAAAACAAGATAATATTAAAATATATTCTTATGAAAAGAAGAAATAATAAAATATAAAAAAAAAATTATGTGTATTCTTTTTCTTAGAAATAGTATTTAAATATACATATTTTTTTATTTTTTAAGGAATTCAAAAAATTTATAATTATATTTGATTGATAAAATTTATACACTAAAAATAAAGCAGACCAATGGATAGCTTTGTCGCAAAGAGGTTTGCCAATTGTCATGAAGAGGTGTGGGAAGTAAAATAGGAAAAAAATTGCTCTTTTTTTTTTTACATAGCAAAACTTCAAATAAGGAAGATAATTAATTTCTAGTACAACACCCTCATGTGATGTTTATAATAGGATAAGAAAGAGAGGGAGGGATAGAGAGGGAGAGATAAAAATATAAAGATAGAGATATGAAAGGATATATAGTGATTAAGATAGAGTGGGAGAAAGAAAGGGTGAACAAAGATAGATAGATGGAGGTAGTTGAAGAGATAAAGATATAGAGAGCAAGATATAGCGAGACATAAACAAAGATATAGAGAGATCTATAAAGGAGTATTGGGAGATAGAGATGCATTTAGATTGTGAGATATAATGTATTGGTGTTTACGATTGATTACTCAAAGAACTTCAATGAAATAGCCAGTTTTTAGTCTTGGAAATATTGGATCAGTGGTCAAATTAACAAGCTATAACTAAGGATAAGGAATTAGCCATAAACTTCTCCACTTTAGATTTGTCAAGCCTAGGCAGGTATATAATATATTTGTTATCCTATTCTTTCATCTTATGGATATTCTAACAAAATGTTGCCAATTGTATGCAATCAAGCATTTTATGATCTCCTTCTTTGGCTATACTTGACTTATATATCTTGGAGTGTTGGAAACAAGTAAATCTAACTCTAAACTAAAGACTAAAACATTATTAAAAAAAAAGTCAAAATAGCATCAAATAAAAATATTATTTTTGGATTTTGAATGTTTAAGCTGAAGATACTAGACAAAGGAATTTGACTAGTGTTTGCCTTGGGTATACAAAGTCATAGAAGCATGCTTAATTCTGAAAAACTTGTAAGACTATGATTAGAAACATAGTCCTCCACCAAATTGACACCTTGTGTCAATTACGTAGATGGTAATGAAGAACATGTCATACAACTTATACATATATCTTGCAAGATTCTTTCAAGTGTTTTAAGAATTTTAAATCCCTACTTCAGAGATATCAAAAATCACTCAAATTATTGTTTATGTAGAAAAATAAATAAAATTAGGAAACCCTTGATTCTAATCTTATAAAATCCTAAAAATACATGAAAGGACAACAAAAAATCATTGGATTTTATTTCTGGTTGATTATGTAATTACAAAAGCTTCTCAAAATATGAATTATCACAAAAGTTGCATACGCCATGAGACAAAAGACATTTTTATTCATATCAACTAAACTTGTTGACAAAAATAAACTTTACAAAGACTAGATTTAACCTATTGGACAACTACCAATGTCAACATAAGGCCTTGATTTCCCTTTTATAAACCAAGGGAGTGAACAAGCTTTGGGTCATTTATAATTTTTTAATAAGAAATAGATGACCACCTTTTTGCTAGAAGACAAAAGTTATCCTGACCAGCTGACAACCTTTTCAGACATTATTTGTTCTCTGCAGAGGGATAGCCTAAGTTGATATCTTTGAATGGAATCCTCGTATAAGTCTAGAAACCAGTTGACATGAGAAATGTTGATGTGGAAAACTTGTTCAGACATCCTTGATAAAGAGCAACGTGTAGTACTTTTCTAAAAATATATGCATTTACTTTTCAAAATATGGCTATACCAAGTCCAAATCTCATATTTATGATGGAGATTGATCTTAGAATGAGATCAAATAATTTCTATATTCAACACAAAATCAAAAGAGTAAATTTTCAAATTTTCAAAATTGGGTGGGAACACAATGGCTAATTTCTAGTTCAAAAATTCTAAAACATGGAGAATTGGTTATATATAAACAAAAGTAATCACAAAGCATCTAATACTCGATCCTTGAGATATTGGAGAGCTTGAAGATGCTCAGTATACACCCTATCATTTATCTTTGCCATTGCACTCTCTATTATTTTCATGTTTGCTTTCAGATTGATTAGGTGTCCTAAATTTATATCTAGCCTCTCTAACAATGAATCTTCATCCATTTGTATATAGATACCCATATAAAATTTGTTGGAGCTTAAAATTATTTCATCCACTTATATTCTAATCTAAAAACCTTTATACTTTTTTCACTATCCTTTGCCTTAGTGAAAAGTGGAGGCATGTCACGTGCAGTCAAATCATAGGAACTTAACAATTATGCCTTAATGGTTTTTATACACAACTTATATTTTGAAAACCTTTGAATCAAAATTTTAATTTCCATTTCAATTCATTATCATGATCTTCACTAGTAGAATTTGGAAAATAAATGACTATGTGACTAAAACCTTTAGTCATGTGACTAAAAGTTTTAGTCACGTGACTAAAAATGATCAAATTCTACTAATGTTTTACATTTCACAAGCATAAATGACTAAATAAATGAGTAATTTGGTCATTAGGTTAAATCATAACTAAATAATTGGTTAGACAAGTAAAAATGACTAAACAGATGACTATTACTAGTTTTTTCTTTCAAATTTTATCACAATTTGGAGAGCTTAAGCCTCCCTCATGGGGCCCTACCTAAGTGGCCCATTTGGCTGCCCAGGTTGCTTGGTGCACCAAAAATACCTATTGCATGAAAGACATTGCCTCTCAGTGCACTCTTAAAACTTTCACATATTTTATTAAAAAAATTAACATCTACGTTGTTTAACTTATATTACTCATTATGTTAATGATTTGTCAATGTTTTGAACTTGGTATTGACTGACTATTTAATCTATTTTCAATCTAATATATCATATAATCATCCAAATTAAACTACATTATTAGACCTCTTTTATAATAATTTCTTATATTTTTTATTAGAAGTGTGAGATAATTATTTAAAATTACTTTCAACTATAACTCTTTAATAGACATCAATTAAAGATAACATGTATAATTAAAAAAATGCTAGCATTAAATCCTCTACATAAGAAAATAGGCTCCCTTTGTTGACCTAAATTTAAAATATGCTCCTAGATCATTGAACGAAAAAATTTAAAAATAATTTTCTTCCAAATTGAATTGTCTTGTATTCGATATGTCATGTGTTTAGGTAACCAATGGCTTTGCATGAATGTTCCAACACAAGAATATCTTAATTACAGTGATGCACCAATTTCCATTTACACCAAGATTTTCCATGTTCTTCATATATCAGTAGGTTTAGGCCTTCAATCAATGGCACTATAAATTTTATCATGGTGAATAATGTGACTAATAGGAAGGGAAATTGCAAGAGAACCCCTAATTTATTGTGCCTTGCATATCGCTGAACAAGGAGGAAGTAGCCGTAGATAGTGAGGCGGTAAATTTTGAAGTGTCTATGTTTTTTTTCAATGGAATAGAATATTGCAAATGTCATGATGCTTTTGAGAGACTGTGGAACCATGCTGAAGAATCAAAACACACTTTCCTTCATGCTTATATCCTGCAGTATTGTGTTAGATTCTACCATCTCTTCAATCAGGTACTACTAATTACTCTTCCCTTCTTCTTGATTGTTATAATTTGCAATAACGCCCATACCTTTCACTATGTTTTGGAAAATGATGGATTTGGTAGTTTGTAATAACATATACCTTGTACCTCCAGAGTAATGTTCTCTTTATGTTTGATGCTTGAGTTGTTGCTTACATTGCTTGACTATGAATGAAGACTCTATACATCAATGACATCTCTTATCAGTGTGCATGTATATATATAGAAAGAATATTAGCATTTCATGGTATTCATATTACCGTTGACTGTTATTGTTGATATCTTTGTAACAAAAAATGACATGTTTGGCATCCTTGTACCATTGATGTTATGGCAATGATGTATTTCCATTTTCTAAACATTGATGCTACTCTTGATGATGCCTAGAATAAGATACATATTTTCCCTTTGATCACAGTTTATAACCATGTTATGGATCAATGTTTCTATTGTTTATAATGGCATTATTTATCATTCATTGATCCTTCATAGCTATTACATATTTTCCCCTTCATGGTTAAATATTCATCCTAGGTCCCAGTTGGTCAAAAATATTATGTTTTAAGTGTGAACCCCATGCCCTAGGTGTTTCAAAGTTTCATTAAGTTTTAGTTCATAAAAGAGGGCCTTGTTCTTAAGTTTGAATAATCAAAGAACCATTATTATATTGCATTTCATGTAAAAGGTTTTTAAAGTCAGAAATTTGCATCTTCATTTTGGAGGGAAAGAAAGGATGTTTTATTTGGCCAAACCACAAGAGAAATAAACTCAACTCGGGTTGAGGTCAGGCCAAAGGCCACCAAATCCCTAGACACACTCGTAGAAAGCTTATTTTATGATATAATGGTGGCAAAGAGAATGGAAACATTGTATTCCATGAGTAAACAACATATTCAATTAATAGAAAGTGCAGATTTTATGGAAACTGACAACTAGTTTAAGAGAATGGACAAAGTTTTTGACACAAGAGCAACATTTTTATGCATAGAAGCACTAGATTCAAAGTGGAATTATAGAATCAGATAGATGACAATAGATATCACAAAATTAATAGCATATTTCATGAATGGAACTAATGAACTACAACTGATTTAGAACCTGATTGAAGAATATGTGATTTAAGATCACCGAGCTGATTGATTAGATTTGGAATATGATTAAATCAGTATTATATTATCATTGATGTCAACTAGTTTGACAACACTTATCTTGTAAGTTACTATACCGAAACATCTGTAGAAAAGGAGTGAAAGAGATGAAGAACAAAAATATCTACATGAGGAAGATGGATATGACATATGAGGATAAAAAATACATTGAGTAACCTGTTGATGAGTCTACAATCTTATGATATTGACTTGATTATGTTTCATTCATCTATGATGAGGGAAAGAGTTGAAAGACACAAAGTAGTGTTGTCAGTTGATGAAGCTTTTCAGTATACACCGACGGAGTGTAGTGTATACCGAGCACAGTGTAAACTGAGCTTGTGTTCACCAATGCATTTCTTTGTTAATCGAGAAGAACATAATGAATTAAATGATTAGTTTAGCTGATAAGATTGATGAGCTGGAAAGTGTATGATTTTGAGGTAACAAGTAAAGTTTGTTATGACGATCGACGGCTAACAAAATTCAGGAAAGATCTAAAGGATGACAATCAAACGTGTTATTGACACAAGTGCCGAGGTATTTTTAAGAGGCAAAATCAATGAAGATGATTAAGCAGAAAAATCTGATGGAGCAGAAGAAAACGGTTTACATGTCTATATAAGAGACTGGAGATTTCATAAGTGAGTGTGATGTCGGAAGAAAAGGAAACTGTAGAATCATCGCGTGAACAAGTTTTCATGCATTCTGATCATACTAGTTAAGAAGAACCCTACTGCAGAGCATTATTGAGCGATAGAGAGTAATTACCGATAAACAGTAAGTTGATATATTGTTGAATCAGAAATGTTACATTGATCAGAAAGATTTGTATGAGCTGAACATTGATCTATATATTTGCAATTGAAGTTGTATTAAGAAAGATCACCTACTGTTACATATTTAACCATTGTACACAGTCAAATCTCTTAACTGAGTGGACTAAGAAAGTCTTATTATGTATCATTCATAGAATGAACATTGTTCAACCCCAGAGTGACTGTTGGTTGGACGATAATGGTTGGTCTTAAATCCTCTAACAAGGTCACACCCAACAGTGTGTTTGTAACCTTTAACAGGGTTGGGTCTTCACTGGCCTCACTTCAGAAGAGTGAATATTTTTGGGTTGTTGGTCCCAGGTGGTTTTTCCCTTCACAGGGTTTCCACGTTAAATCTCTTGTGTTATGTGTTGATTGTGATGTTTGTTTTGATGTCATATTTACATGTTGCATATTTGATTTTATCGATAACTACTATATGTTTTAGACTGGTAATCAGTAAAAGCACGGACAGTAAGAGTATCTTAAGTTGTCAAGTAGCATAAATTGAAGTATTTGTTTTTGGATTATACATTTTGTATTGGGACAGTGATTAACTGATTCACCCCCCCTCTCAGTTATTCTAACATGGAACAACATGATTTATTCATGAACATCACATTGTTGAGGAAGAATGGCATTAAAATGCAATGAAATGGTGAGTCTTCAAAAGGGGCAGCAAGTTTCATAGAGGGAAAAGCACCATCATCGCTTCCAATTAGAGATGGTTCATTTTTTGGGTGAGTATGATTGTTATAACACATATCCTTCTACATTATTTATTAGGATCATGGACTGTTATAAGAAAGGAAGCATTTAATGTCACACGATCCATTCATTGCAATGAGGATCTATTATATTCTATTATTTCTTTCCACACTCTTTTGACAATAATTTCACGAGTGTTTCTAAGGGCTCATACAAAATTTCAAGGGAGAAATTTAATGCATGAAGGAGAGACGTTACCCTCTACAAGATGCATTTCATTGTTATTTAGGTAGTCATGCATTCATTATTTTGAAACATGATTCAGTGTCTTTCTTAGGATGCATTCACAAAAATATTTTCATTTTTGAAGGGTTTGTTCATTAATATCTAGGTGACATGTGTATAAGAACAAGGATGTTCACTATCTTCGTGGAACATTCTCTACATCTTCTTCATGTTACAATGACTATGTGCAAGAGATAGAGAAATGCATGACATCAAGTGGAAATGAAATTTAATGTATGAAGGCAATGATATACAATGGTTAAGAAGAGATCATTTCACTTCATTATAGAAAAGATCCAAGTAGTATTTGATGAAATTATTAAAGTAGTGATAAAGCAATAGTCTAAATGTAAAACCAAACATGTTAGAGGAAACACCAAAGATGAAGTGGACAACAATGGTATGATGAGCATAAGACACTCAATAAATGAAAGAGGATCTCTCTACTACGAGCTACACGAGTGTAAGGAACAACACATTTTCAAAGAGATGCTTTCAGAGTCAAAAAGAGGCAATGACTATCATAGAAAATGGAAATAGCACAATCCAAAAAGCATAGAGGAGGATCCATTCATGCAGATAAAAGGGAAGATAATTCAAAGACTTAGAGCAACAAAGTGTAACGCCCAAACTAATCGGACAAAAACACAACTACAAATTATTATTTTTAAACAAACTAAAACATACTCCTAGGTCAACAAGGTTACACGAAAGCCCTTCAACGCGAAGCCTTGGAATCGTAAGCTCGCTTGGGCGAGTCACCCAATGACACATAGGGGATCATGAGGCAAGCGTTGGCATGCCTCCGTCCCCTACACGGTGGAAGTCGATAGGCAACGAGGAAGGTTAAAGAAGTTTTAAAGGAATAACATATCCCTATGGTTTTGTGAGGTACAAGGATATTACGGTCTATCCCTATGAATTCTCAAGGAATGATTTAATTCACTAAAGGATAAATTTAATTAGAAGTAACAATACAAATATTAACCTAGCTGTTACTCATATAAACTAAGTTTTCTTCTCTAAATTAATAATCTTAAGGATAACTATGCCATTAATACTAAAGTTAATAATGTTAATTATTACACTAAGATAACACTCCATTAAATTTATTCATATAAAATTTGTGTAGAAATAAGATTAAATTTACTATGAAAATTTTTAGCCAAAATAATAATAATAATAAAAATAAAAATAAAAAATAAAAACATTTATAAACATTTCCAATTTAATAATAATAATTTTTTATTTATTTAAAAATTACTAAGAAACAAATCCATAACTTAATTTAAATAATGATAATGATATATTAGACGAAGGGAAAAATTTAACCATATCTATTAATATTTAAATTTTCTAATCTTCATAAATATCTCTCAAAATAACCCACTAACTAAATGAAAACAAAATAATATTTCACCAATTAAATAAAATATCCACTAACTATATGAAAATATAACAACATTTCAACAATTGAATTATTCACTCTTTGCTCATTAAATATAAATGGCCTTAACTTAAACAATAAAAATGTTCATAATAAAATACATAACTTACTAAAATAAAAAGATCTAATAATGAAACAGACCTCGAAACCCTAATTCAGAATTAGGGTTTGGGGCCTCAATAAAACTTATTCAAACCCTAAAATCTCTCCTAATATTTCTTTTCTCTTTTTTATGTGTGTGCAGGTCTATGGGAGGATGAAGAATAAGGTTAATGTTGTGTATCTCACAAATGTGAGAGGGCATAGTTTAGCAAGAGATCTCTTATGCCATAAGAGTATCTCTATTTCATTTCAACTAGTTTCCCATCTGTAGTACTCTAATAGTGGGTTAAATATGTAATAGTGCTCGGATCAGCACTAAATGTACACTGTCATAACAAATATCAATGTTATTGAGTTTGTTTGTTTTTTTTATATACTGTCACAACAATTTGTAACTAGTGTTACGAACAGATACAGATGTGCTGGCATAGCCCTACGATTTTGTAACTTATTTGGGTTGGAAGGAAAGACCCTTTGAAGATCGCATGTATTATTTATTGTAATGTTTGTAGGTGTTTATATTTTTGAATGGGCTTGAAAACCCAAGGAAATCACAGAATCGCGCCTCGGTTGCGGCAGTGACTATGGTCACTGTCCGTGACCTAAGTCATGACAGTGCCACAGTCACTGTCGTCACTTAGTCACGGCAGCACCACATCTCGCGACCAGAGATAGTGAGAAGGGCTTCAACCCGCTTGCAACACGCGCACTCAGTGTCGTTTATACAGTAAAGGGCTTCGACCCTCATACACATGCGAACCATTTCCTTTATCTGCATTACGATTAATTTTATATAATATATTATTATATATATTATATACTATACAGTATTCATAGTATAGTATATATTATATATAGTATTATCTTATATTTGATTTCTATTTCACATATATCGCTGAAGTACGATTTTTATATAATATATTATTAAATACATTATATACTATACTTTTTTTCTTGTATAGACTATAGTATATATAATATTATATTATATCTGATTTTTATATCATTTATCAAGGTTGCAATACGATTTTATATAATATATTATTATTGATTATATACTATACAATATCCATTGTATAGTATATCATACATAATATTATATTATATCTGTTATTTTGTTAAGCACTGTAATGTACATTATGTTTTGCTCTTTATCTTATGAATAATATGTAATATATATATTATTACATCACTTGATATTACAGGATCTTCTTATCAGATATCAGTTAATGATTAATGTAGCCCCTACTTTTGATGGATAACGTATATTGTTATATATGTTTTATTATACATATTTAAATGTATAATATATGTATATTTATTATAAAAATTAACACCAACATAGTAATGCCAACTTTGTTTTTATAAGAAAAAGGAACAGAGGACACAAGTCTCTATTAAATAAATAATCTATTGTCATAGATATGAAATAATGTATAGTTTCATGCAAATCAACATTAATTTAACAGTTGGCTTAATGGATGAACTTTAAATAGCATGTGTATCTAATTTAGGAAAAGTACATTAGGGTATGATAAGGAACAAATTAAGCTCTCAACAACCTATTTTAAATGAAATGTAGGTCAGCTTACACACTTGAACTAACAGGATTCTTTAGTTTTAATTTTGGTAGAAGAAATGAACATTCCATACAACATAAATTCCAATCTGTAAAATCCTACTATTATGTTGTAAGGAATGGTTAAATCTGAATTCTAATTATCAACCTCAAATACAACAACCTTATGCCTTCAATTTGCTTAATACAGAAATCTGAATCTTAGTAATAACATTGAGAATCTTTTATCAACATTTAAGAGCTTAACCTAGATACAGAATACATAACATCTTTCATAACACACACACACACACATATATACTAGAAACTAACTTAATTAATTAATTTACAGTTGCAGATATTTCAACTTTCTTTGAGCAAATAAAATTAAACTAACATTTCCAGTCCCTGTCTATTCTAACCAACATTTATGCAAACAATTGAATTTAAATTTCTGATAATAGATACAAATTTAGGACTTATTTTAAAAGAACAATAATCTGACTCAATACAGGAAAACCACTAACCAACTAGTCTAAAGTTTAGCTTTATTAATATTACAACATTTTATGTAGAACTAAACAATTATAAAGAATATGTCTTCTCAATCAGAGACATCCTAAAATCATCTTTTGGAACTTCCAATTTAATCTTTAACCTTCAATTCTGGTCTGCTCCTTTAAGCCATGAATCGAGACCTACAAACATAAGACCTTCTTCACATGGCCATGGAGGCTCACCTCCCAGCCAAGGCCATTACATGGCCACCGCCGAGCTTGGGAAAACAAGGATAGGATAGGATACACTCAAGGAACACAAAACATAGACATTTAGCATAAATTAGGAACACAGAATTTCATAATAAACTCCCTTCCCAAGCTTGCACAAAGGATTCATACATAGAATCCATATAATGGGTGAAGGTGGAATCTTCCCAATGGAGTCACCAAACTTATGATAAACAACAGATGAAACATGAAATACCAGCCTTCACAAGGCCCTTCCAACCCAAACAACTCAAACCCATGAGCAAACAACAAACCCTTATGGCCCCCAATCACCCTTATGACCCCCAAACAACATAAGACGGTTATCATGGTTGCCCATACAACCATGCACTCATACAAAAAGAAATCCCAACTTAGGCCCTTCACCCCAAGTTCTCCTACTTTCATCCCAAGGATGAGGATTGAACTTGCACACCCATAACATGAACAATTACAAGAAAACAACAAGGTTGAAAGAAAAGCTCAAAGGGAAAAACAACAATAAGAAGGTTCCCACATAGTAAAACATATTACAATTTATTCACATAATCACATTCATTTCAAACATGTTCAAATAAACAACAAGATTTTGAAAACCACCAACCTCCTTCAAGGACAAGGCTGAATTGAGAGTTGAAGATGAGCTTCCCTTGGCACCAAGCTTTTTATCCACAAATCTACTAAGCAAAGACTCTCAAGAACTCCCCTAATTTCCTCTCCCAACCAGCATGACAAGAATCAACTAAAATTTTCTCTTCATTTCCTTTTTTACTTCTAAGTCTCTCTCCCTAAAAAACATTCTTCCTTCCACTCCCTTCCCAATACTATTAGGTTTCTCAATCCAAGACAAAGGTGACACTTGCCCCTCTCTTAGGTTTGGGATGAATTTCCACATATCAAAATAAGAGACAACTTAGGGAACATTTCCATTTTCGTGCATATCAAAAATGGCACAATTGGAGAGACCTATAAGTGGCCTAGGAAGAAGAAAATAGAAGAATTGAGCCCCCCAACCCAAGTCCTAACCTCGAGGCACTAAAATTCAATATAAACCTCAACCTAGGACTTCACAAAACCCCTCAAAAAACCTAATTAATAATGCATCCGAAAATGGAGTTTTGTTTTGAACAATTCTTGATCTTCTAAACCACCTACCTAACTTGGGAATGCTCAAGGCTAACTAAGGAGAAGGTGGGGTCCAAAATCCACTCAACATGCCACTACATCACTAAGGTGTCAAGTGACACATCACAATAATACACATCACAAACACATGTGGCATGCCTTGTGTGCAAAGACATTTAAACATTTTTCACAAAGATAGAAATTTACTTACAAACATAAATATCAAACCTTGTCAACCATATACACGCAGTCATCACGTTTACAAAAGAAATCACGATACAACGAGGTCGTACTCTTCCAGAGTCGAACTTGGCTTTCAACAGATTGCACTTGATCCTATCTTGTTTCCCTGACTGATAACCATGGCCATATCCCTACATGCTCAAACTTGATGTCAGTACATTATAAAATCTTGCATCAATAATCATTTCAAAAACAAGTAATAACATCTAAACTAGACAAATACATACTTATATATCTGCATCATGAAACATTTCATATTCCACATAAACAAGTAATCCTAAACTTATCATAGAACCATGATTCCACCAATGATCATAATACTGAAAGATAACATAACAAATGTCAAATTCATATATCATAGATAATCATGGTATCAAAATAAGCATATATAAAGAGTATGACTAACGTGATCATCATAAAAATCTATAACAAATAACTCATAAAGTCCAAATGATAGCATATATAAACCACAATAGATCAAATGTCTATACTCAAGGTATCATCCTGATGAATCAGATGTCAAAATGAAAGTCAAACTAGGATGGGTTAGGATAGGACCTCACATCATCCCCCCTAGGCATGAACTTCCTCCTGGAGTTCATCAAAAAGATGGGGGTACTGATCTCTCATCTGTGATGTGTCCTCCCATGAAGTCGTAACGTCATCGTAGCAGTCCCACTGGACCCTAACTTGGTCCAGCTCTCAACCTCGAAGGGCCAGGGTCCTGCGAGCCAGAATACGTATTGGCTCCAAAGCCAGTTGTCCGTCCAACTCCACCTGTAAAGTATCCCAATCAATAATATGAGACTCATCATATATATACTTATTTAAAACAGACACATGAAACACATCATGGATGCGCGATAGGCTAGGTGGCAAAGCTAAATGGTATGCTATTGGGCCTATCCTCTCCAAAATCTCAAAAGGTCAGACAAAGTGAGGGGACAGCTTAGAACCCTTTCCAAAATGGATTGGGATCTTATGCGGCCGTACTCTCAAAAAGACTTTTTCACCTATCATATACTCTCTATCAACCCTGCCAGCATCTGCATACTTCTTCTGTCAATCCTGGGCCTCTTTAAGACGCTTCTTGATCAGAGCTACCTACTGCTCCATCTCTCTGACCAACTCTGGACCAATGGAAACTCTATCCTCTATCCTGTCCCAGCTCAATGGTGTCCTGCAAGATCTGCCATACAAGGCCTGATATGGAGACATACCTAAAGATGAATGATGCCCATTATTATAAGCAAACTCTACTAAATGTAGGTACTCCTCCCACCTAACTTGATGATCCATCACATACATGTGTAACATGTCCTCTAACACCTGATTAACCCTCCCAGTCTGACCATCTGTCTCTAGGTGATATGTTGTGCTGAAATTGAGCCTGGTGCCCAAAGCGGTCTGTAGCTCTCTCCAAAAAGATGAAGTAAAGAGTGAGTCCCTGTCTAATATGATCATGTGAGGAGTGCCATGTAGTCTAACAATATCCCTCAAAAATACCTGTGCCACTGTAGGTGCTGTAAAAGTGGTACGTATAGGTGAGAAGTGGGCTACCTTAGTCAACCTATTCACCGTCACCATAATGGCATCATGGCGATGAGATGACATAGGAAGATCGACTATAAAATCCATAGATATAATGTCCCACTTCCACTTCACTATCTCATGCGACTGTAGAAGTCCACCTGGGTGATGGTGCTCCGCCTTAACCCGCTGACACTCTAAACATCTAGCCACTATCTCTGTAATGTGTGTCCTCAAACCCGACCAATGATATAGCTGTCTCAAATCTGCATGTAACTTCTTAACTCTAGGGTGCGCTACATAAGGGGCTCTATGAGCCTCAAGAATAATGAAATCATGCAACCCTTCAGAAGAAGGTACATATATACGTCCTCTATGGCGAAGAAGGCCATCAGAATCTAGTGTGTAATCTGTGAACTTCCCCTCCAGGGGTCTCTGATCCTGTACCATCTATCTAACCTCTGAATAGAAGGCATCCTCCTGTAAATTTTGTAGTGTGTGCCCTCTCAAGTATGTGCTAGTCGTCATAGCTGAGAGCTCATGACGTCTCCTAATCAAGGCATCTGCTACCACATTCTCCTTACTCTTGATGTAGTGAATGTCAAAGTCATACTCACATAGGAACTCCATCCATCTCCTTTATCTAGCATTGAGGTTCGACTGAGTGAATATATACTAGAGACTCTGATAATCTGAATGAAGCTCGAATCTGTCACCTAATAAGAAATGTCGCCATCTCATCAAAGCATGCACCACTAGTGCTAGCTCAAGGTCGTGGGTGGGATAATTAAGCTCATGAGTCTTGAGCTTTCTAGACTCGTAGGCAATAACCTGACCATCCTGCATCAATACAGCCCCAATCCCATCTAAAGATGCATCTGTGCATACCACAAAGTCTGCTGAAGGATCAGGTACCACAAGTATAGGTGCACTGGTAAGTGCTCTCTTAAGCTCCTAGAAAGCTCTCTCTCACCTCTCTGTCCACTCAAACTTCTTCCCTTTCCTCTAAAGGGAAGTGATGGGATGGGCCACTCTAGAAAAACCCTCGACAAAGTGTCGGTAATAGCCTACAAGGCCCATGAAGCTCCTGACCTCTGTCACACTAGTAGGTGTCAGCCAATCCATAATCGCCCTAATCTTACATGGGTCTACTGAGATCCCATCTCCTAATATCACATGGCCTAAGTAGTGAACCTTTGTCCTGAAGAATGCACACTTTGGCAAGCTGTCGTACAACTAATTATCCCTCAAGCACTGCAAAACCTACCTCAAATGCTCCTTGTGCTCGTGCTCATCTCGAGACTATATCAATATGTCATCCAAAAATATCACCACAAATCTGTCCAGGAATGAACGAAATACTCCATTCATGAGACTCATGAATATAGATGGAGCATTCGTAAGTCCAAAAGGTACCACTGTGAACTCATAGTGCCCATATTATGTGCGGAAAGCTATCTTGTAGATGTCCCTATCAATGATCCTCAACTGGTGATAACCCAAATTCAAGTCTATCTTCGAGAACACTTGGGCTCCCTGAAGCTGATCAAATAAATCATCAATCCTAGGAAGGGGATACCAATTCTTGATGGTCACCTTGTTCAGTTGTCAGTAATCCATGCACAACCTAAGAGATCCATCCTTCTTCTTAACGAAGGTGACGGGTGCACCCCATGGGGATACACTAGGATGAATGTGCCCTTTCTCCAAGAGCTCCTCTAACTAAATCTTGAACTCGCTAAGCTCGTGCGTGGACATCCTATAGGGTGCTCTAGAAAAAGGCTCTGCTCCAGGCACAAGATCAATATGAAGGTCCACTGCTCTAGGTGGTGGCATACCATGTAATTGTGATGGAAAAATTTATGCAAACTCCTGAAGGATAGGGTGGTCATCAAGAGAAGTCTCCTTCTCTACCTCCTCCTCTCTGTCACTGATGGTGATAGCATATAACTGACATCCCTTCTGCATGCACCGCTTAAGCTGCATAGCGAAAATCATACAAAGGGATACAGGTCTCTGAATTCCTGTAATAACCGAGGTCACCCCCTCATCATCTAAACACTCTACTGTCTTCTGTCTGCAGTCCACCTTGGCTCTGTGGGAATAGAGCCAATCCATACCGAGAACAACATCATATGATCCAAGTGGTGTGACATGAAGGTCAACTAAGGTGGAAAAGTCTCTAATCTGCAACTGACAACCCCTCACCATGGAACTAACAAATACCCTAACACCTAAGGCTAACTCAACCTCCCAACTAACATCCTATCTAGCTGCCACTAGCTCGCAACGCTCCACTATGAAAGGTGAAATAAAGGAGTCGGTGGCTCCAGAATCAAAAAGGAAAGAAACACTACTACCTCTGATCGTGCCTGCAGCCTCGATGACTGTGGCCTAGTGCTCAGCCTGGTGGTTATCCACCACTGCAAAAACTCTATGTGCTTTGCCCATGTCTCCTACAGTAGGCTCGAAAGCTGCCACTCTCTGACTACCAGCTGAATGACCTGTAGGACAATCCCTAGCTATGTGCCCCATGGCACCACATGTGTAGCATGGTCCTCTAGCCTGCAACTGTATACCCTGAGGCCTAGACTGTTGCTGTCCTCCTGGAGTACTGGATCCACTAAATCCTCCTCTGGAAGCCTGGGACTGTCCCCTCTAATCTTGTCAAGATCCCTGTGAGTGCCACTACTTGGGCTTAGAGCCCTGCTGTCCTTGAGAAGATCTCTGTCTTTGGTTCTGCTGAGACTATTGTGGTTGTTGCTGCTGCTGTTGAGGTGCCCTAGATGATCCTGATGAGTTCTTCTAGTTTCCCTTCCAATGGGACTTCTGGAAACCAGAAGACTGAGATGTGGCATTTTAGTTCTGTGACCGGTCTCGGGCATCGTGAGATATGCTATGGATCTCCTCAGCTACCATGGCTCTCTCCATTGTATCACATAGATCTCCTGTGGGTACCAACCGCACTCTGTCAGCTATGGCATAGTTCAACCCCTTGATGAAGCAGTTGACCTGGAGCTTCTTGTCCTTCGTCCACATAAGGAAGGAGCTCGAGAAACTTGTTCTTGTATTGGGCTACTGACATGCCTCTCTACTATAGGTCGTGAAACTCTTCGATGTGACGCTGTCTGAAATGCTTTGACATATAACGAGCTTGGAATCTCTCCAAGAAGATCTCCCATGTGAGGGTGTCCATGGTAAGGTGACACTTAACCTCCTCTTTCTTCCACCAAGTAGAAGCATTCCCTCTTAGCATGTGTACTGAAAAGCATGCCTTAAGGTTGCTCTCATAAGGATGCAACCCAAAGCAACACTCGAGGCTTAAAAGCCAAGCCTCTGCCTCTGTCCCAGTCGTGGATCCCGAAAAGGGTTGCAACTGTAATCTGACAAGATCTCTCATCATGTCCCCTGTGTCACGAGGTGGTCTCAGCACTACCGCTGGTGGCGGCTCTGGCCTGTGCACCGACTCACCCTCATGAACTACCTGCTCAACTACCCGTCTAGGAGGGGGACTCCTACTCCGCTCCCGGTGTCCGGCCTGCTGGCCTCCGAGAGGTAATCTATCCATGATAATGCTAGCTAAATTTTGCAAGGAATTAAGAATATCCTAATTGGGGTTAGGTGGCGGTGAAGGTGGAGGCCTCCGCTCATCACCCAGCCCCTCGGCTGCTCACTCATCTCCCCCTACTGCCACACGTCTGCCTCTGGGCATCCGCCCATGTCAGCGAGCACTACGCGTGATTGGAGGCATCCTACACTTATGACAAGACAATGGTAAGTTTGGCAAACGTAATGGGTCTAAAAGGTTCCTAGAGTAGAAACTGTGCTCTGATACCAAAATGTAATGCCCAAAATAATCGGACAAAAACACAACTACAATTATTTTTTTTGAAACAAACTAAAACATACTCCTAGGTCAACAAGGTTACACGAAAGCCCTTTGATGCAAAGCCTTGGAATCGTAAGCTCGCTTGGGCGAGTCACCCAATGACACATAGGGGATCATGAGGCAAGTGTTGGCGTGCCTCCGTCCCCTACACAGCGGAAGTCAATAGGCGATGAGGAAGGTTAAAGTAGTTTTAAAGGAATATCATATCCCTATGGTTTTGTGAGGTACAAGGATATTACGATCTGTCCCTATGAATTCTCAAGGAATGATTTAATTCACTAAAGGATAAATTTAATTAGAAGTAACAATTCAAATATTAACCTAGCTGTTACTCATATAAACTAAGTTTTCTTCTCTTAATTAATAATCTTTAAGGATAACTATGCCATTAATACTAAAGTTAATAATGTTAATTATTACACTGAGATAACACTCCATTAAATTTATTCATATAAAATTTGTGTAGAAATAAGATTAAATTTACTATGAAATTTTTTAGCCAAAATAAAAATAATAATAAAAAACATTTATAAACATTTCCAATTTAATAATAATATATATTTTTTTAATTTAAAAATTACTAAGAAACAAATTCATAACTTAATTTAAATAACGATAATGATATATTAGATGAAGGGAAAAATTTAACCATATCTATTAATATTTAAATTTTCTAATCTTCATAAATATCTCTCAAAATAACCCACTAACTAAATGAAAACAAAATAATATTTCACCAATTAAATAAAATATCCACTAACTATATGAAAATATAACAACATTTCAACAATTGAATTATTCACTCTTTGCTCATTAAATATAAATGGCCTTAACTTAAACAATAAAAATGTTCATAATAAAATACATAACTTACTAAAATAAAAAGATCTAATAATGAAAGGGCCCTCGAAACCCGAATTCAGAATTAGGGTTTGGGGCCTCAATAAAACTTATTCAAACCCTAAAATCTCTCCTAATATTTCTTTTCCCTTTTTTATGTCTGTGCAGGTCTATGGGAGGATGAAGAATGAGGTTAATGCTGTGTATCTCACAAATGTGAGAGGGCATAGTTCAGCAAGAGATCTCTTATGCCATAAGAGTATCTCTATTTCATTTCAAATAGTTTCCCATCTGTAGTACTCTAACAGTGGGTTAAATATGTAATAGTGCTCGGATCAGCACTAAATGTAGACTATCATAACAAATATCAACATTATTGATTTTTTTTTTTTAATATATTGTCACAACAATCTGTAACTGGTGTTACGAACAGATACGGATGTGCTGGCATAGCCCTGCAATTTTGTAACTTATTTGGGTCGGAAGGAAAGACCCTTGTGAAGATCGCATGTATTATTTATTGTAATGTTTGTAGGTGTTTATATTTTTGAACGGGCTTGAAAACCCAAGGAAACCGCGGAATCGCACCTCGGTTGCAACAATGACTGTGGTCATTGCCCGTGACCTAAGTCACGATAGTGCCATAGTCACTGTCGTGACTTGGTCGCGGCAACGCTACATCTCACGGCCGGAGACAGTGAGAAGGGCTTCGGCCCGCTTGCAACGTACGCGCTCAGCACCGTTTATACAGTAAAGGGCTTCGACCCTCATACACATGCGAACCATTTCCTTTATCTGCATTACGATTAATTTTATATAATATATTATAATATATATTATATACTATACAGTATTCATAGTATAGTATATATTCTATATAATATTATCTTATATTTGATTTCTATTTCACATATATCGCTGCAGTACGATTTTTATATAATATATTATTAAATACATTATATACTATACTTTTTTTCTTGTATAGTATATATAATATTATATTATATCTGATTTTTATATCATTTATCAAGGTTGCAATACGGTTTTATATAATATATTATTATTGATTATATACTGTACAATATCCATTATATAGTATATCATACATAATATTATATTATATCTGTTATTATGTTAAGCACTGTAATGTACATTATGTTTTGCTCTTTATCTTATGAATAATATGTAATATATATATTATTACATCACTTGATATTACAGGATCTTCTTATCAGATATCAGTTAATGATTAATGTAGCCCCTACTTTTGATGGATAATGTATATTGTTATATATGTTTTATTATACATATTTAGATGTATAATATATGTATATTTATTGTAAAAATTAACACCAACATAGTAATGCCAGTTTTGTTTTTATAAGAAAAAGGAACAGAGGACACAAGTCTCTATTAAATAAATAATCTATTGTCATAGATATGAATTTATGTATAGTTTCATGCAAATCAACATTAATTTAACAATTGGCTTAATGGATGAACTTTAAATAGCATGTGTATCTGATTTAGGAAAAGTACATCAGGGTATGATAAAGAACAGATTAAGCTCTCAACAACCTATTGTAAATGAAATGTAGGTCAACTTACACACTTGAACTAACAGGACTCTTTAGTTTCAATTTTGGTAGAAGAAATGAACATTATGTACAACATAAATTCCAATATGTAAAATCCTACTATTCTATTGTAAGGAATGGTTGAATCTGAATTCTAATTATCAACCTCAAATACAACAACCTTATTCCTTCAATTTGCTTAATACAGAAATCTGAATCTTAGTAATAACATTGAGAATCTTTTATCAACATTTAAGAGCTTAACCTAGATACAGAATACATAACATCTTTCATAACACACACACACACACACACAGATATATATATATATATATATATATATATATATATATATATATATATATATATATATATATATATATATATATATATATATATATATATATACTAGAAACTAACTTAATTAATTCATTTACAGTTGCATATATTTCAACTTTCTTTGAGCAAATAAAATTAAACTAACATTTCCAGTCCCTGTCTATTCTAACCAACATTTATGCAGACAATTGAATTTAAATTTCTGATAATAGATACAAATTTAGGACTTATTTTAAAAGAACAATAATCTGACTCAATACATGAAAACCACTAACCAACTAGTCTAAAGTTCAGCTTTATTAATATTACAGCATTTTACGTAGAACTAAACAATTATAAAGAATATGTCTTCTCAATCAGAGACATCCTAAAATCATCTTTTGGAACTTCCAATTTAATCTTTAACCTTCAATTCTGGTCTGCTCCTTTAAGCCATGAACCAAGACCTGCAAACATAAGACCTTTTTCACGTGGCCATGGAGGCTCACCTCCCAGCCAAGGCCATTACATGGCCACCCCCGAGCTTTAGGAAACAAGGATAGGATAGGATACACTCAAGCAACACAAAACATAGACATTTAGCATAAATTAGGAACACAAAATTTCACAATAAACTCCCTTCCCAAGTTTGCACAAAGGATTCATACATAGAATCCATATAATGGGTGAAGGTGGAATCTTCCCAATGGAGTCACCAAACTTGTGATAAACAATAGATGAAACATGAAATACCAACCTTCACAAGGCCCTTCCAACCCAAACAGCTCAAACCCATGAGCAAACAACAAACCCTTATGGCCCCCAATCACCCTTATGACCCCCAAACAACATAAGACGATTATCATGGTTGCCCATACAACCATGCACTCATACAAAAGGAAATCCCAACTTAGGCCCTTCACCCCAAGTTCTCCTACTTTCCTCCCAAGGATGAGGACTGAACTTGCACACCCATAACATGAACAATTACAAGAAAACAACAAGGTTGAAAGAAAAGCTCAAAGGGAAAAATAACAATAAGAAGGTTCCCACATAGTAAAACATATTACAATTTATTCACATAATCGCATTCATTTCAAACATGTTCAAACAAACAACAAGATTTTGAAAACCACCAACCTCCTTCAAGGACAAGGCTGAATTGAGAGTTGAAGATGAGCTTCCCTTGGCACCAAGATTGTTATCCACAAATCTACTAAGCAAATACTCTCAAGAACTCCCCTAATTTCCTCTCCCAACCAGCATGACAAGAACCAACTAAATTTTTCTCTTCATTTCCTTTTTTACTTCTAAGTCTCTCTCGCTAAAAAACATTCTTCCTTCCACTCCCTTCCCAATACTATTAGGTTTCTCAATCTAAGACAAGGGTGACACTTGCCCCTCTCTTAGGTTTGGGATGAATTTCCACATATCAAAATAAGAGACAACTTAGGGAACATTTCCATTTTCGTGCATATAAAAAATGACACAATTGGAGAGACCTATAAGTGGCCTAGGAAGAAGAAAATAGAAGAATTGAGCCCCCCAACCCAAGTCCTAACCTCGGGGCACTAAAATTCAATATAAACCTCAACCTAGGACTCCACAAAACCCCTCAAAAACCCAATTACTAATGCATCCGAAAATGGAGTTTTGTTTTGAACAATTCTTGATCCTCTAAACCACCTACCTAACTTGGGAATGCTCAAGGCTAACTAAGGAGAAGGTGAGGTCCAAAATCCACTCAACATGCCACTACATCACTAAGGTGTCAAGTGACACATCACAATAATACACATCACAAACACATGTGGCGTGCCTTGTGTGCAAAGACATTTAAACATTTTTCACAAAGATAGAAATTTACTTACAAACATAAATATCAAACCTTGTCAACCATATACACGCAGTCATCACGTTTACAAAAGAAATCACGATACAACGAGGTCGTACTCTTCTAGAGTCGACCTTGGCTTTCAACAGATTGCACTTGATCCTATCTTGTTTCCCCAACTTATAACCATGGCCATGTCCCTACATGCTCAAACTCGATGTCAGTACATTATAAAATCTTGCATCAATAATCATTTCAAAAATAAGTAATAACATCTAAACTAGACAAATACATACTTATATATCTGCATCATGAAACATTTCATATTCCACATAAACAAGTAATCCTAAACTTATCATAGAACCATGATTCCATCAATGATCATAATACTGAAAGATAACATAACAAATGCCGAATTCATATATCATGGATAATCATGGTATCAAAATGAGCATATATAAAGAGTACGACTAACGTGATCATCATAAAAATCTATAACAAACAACTCATAAAGTCCAAATGATAGCATATATAAACCATAATAGATCAAATTTCTATACTCAAGGTATCATCCTAATGAATCAAATGTCAAAATGAAAGTCGAACTAGGATGGGTCGGGATGGGATCTCACACAAAGACTAAGACAACATTGTTGTGATAGTGATGTGTTCAACTACAAATGACTAACAATAATGAAAGAGTGATTTAAGTAGTGTACACTGTCACAATAGTGGGATATGAAGAACTTAGTTTTCATAGGGGTACAATGATAATAGTGTTTTTAAAGGAAATAAAGGCAAAGACATTGTCATTTGTAGATACCAACAGTACAATTAAGGGGACAAAAAAAATCTATGAAGATAAAAACAATGCAAAATTAGTGAGATAAGGAGTGGTATTTTAGAAAAGGTCATAAGGAGTTTTAAGAATACATCACTCTCTAAGGAATCCGTTTAGATTATTATTATGCTTATACAAGGACAAAAAGAAAGAAAGAAAAGAGTAAGAATGAAGACCATGACAGTCATGGTATATTTCAGAGTCACTATTATGAAATGAGCAATAAGAGTGGATGTTGGTGAATCAGTCTTAATAAGGTCTCACAACAATAAAAGGTAATGGATATCCATTGATGTAGAATATGGAGAAAAAATAAAGATTGTGTCTCTCATACAAGGTTTCATAGGAATGGGGGTACTTGGGACAAGTACAAATATGGCTATTTTTCAAAATAGGGGATGAGGGTACTTGGGTACGTCAATTTTTTTTAATATCATTGAATATTTTGTAGAAAACCTGTAAATATGAGTCATGACAATGAGTTTTCAAAATAAGAACATTGATAAAGTTTACAAATGTAATGTATTGTTTTCAATTTCAGATTTGCAATATGTTTGTAATAATAATAAATGCTAGATGTTTAGATGCATAACAGACAAGGAAAACTTTTAACTTGATCAAGAGGATCATAAATCATATAACAATGACATATTTCAAACGATAAACTTCTCACTTGAATAGTGATAAAGTTTACTATTAATCGATATTTTATCAAAGTTTCAAACTGATTACATATTGAATTAGGCTTGATAAACAACAAGCTAATATGCAAATAGAAAACTGAAATGAAAATTGGAAATCTTAATCAAGCTCCTTAGTTATGATTGTCTTCACTTAGTACCCACTAAGTACCTGGTACTTGGGTACATGTACTAGTACCCGATATGCATCCCAAGGGTAGGGGTACAAGTACCCGCGCAACTATGCTCTCATATAAATAGCAACAACAACAGTCCATGTAGACTAGAAAAAAGACAATAATTTCTAAGAAGTAATGGTAGCTAATAAGGAATTATAATTGTGAAGAAGAACCAGTTACTGTCCATACAAGTTCACTGTTAGAATGCAACAAGGAAGGTTATGATAGTGGCTTCATTTTCATCTCCTCTAAATACCATTTTCACACTTAACCTATTCAAAAGAGCTATATTTGTGATGTTGTATATGGATCATTTTGAATAATATAATGTTCTATATATGCTTGCGTGCCTTTGATTTCCCTAGGCTATAATTTCCTAGTTCCTCTATAATTTCTGCCTACTATATTTCTTATTAAAAAAACCCCAAGGTATTATTTAAATTTCTTTTCAAATAAGATCACAATACCATAAACATCTTCCTTGCTTACCATCTTAACTCTTCGGTGGGTATAACTAAATTTTTGGACCTAGTGGTAATCAAGTCTACACACAACTCATTATGTTGTTCTTCTTTAGCATATATTTTGGATAAAGGTTTAGGCATTTTAGCTAGAGAAACCTATCATCTCCATCTCTTGTCATTATTGTCTTCTGTATCAACCTTTTGGCTTAATCCAATTTTATTGTTGAAGCTTAATCAACTTTGGGAGGTGTTAGGCTCTCCTGGTGGTTTTCTGTTACAATTTAAATGGCTTTCTTCTTGGCCCTTATTCCTATTTTCCGTTCTATTTCATCATCTCCTACTATCCATCTATTTAATAAGAAATTATTTGCGTTGTGCAATGCAAAATGTTCTTTTCATTTGATGATGAATCAGGAAGTGTGATTTGAAATATTGATGAAAAAGTCATCCACAAACTACAAAGTTCCATAAGTATTTTCATCATTCACATGGACAATGGAAATATCATGTGAACATATTCCTTTTCTCCATCATATTCTTCATACTTTTTGATCTTGTGCTTACAATATTTACTATGACCAGGAACTAAAATATCAAATCATGCTTAGGTTAGATTTTGAAAAGCAATTATTTTTAGCTTTGAGGAGAGAGATTTTCTCATATATGTAGAAATAAATATCTTACAAAAAAGCTATTATGCACAAAATAAAACATCTAAAGATATGTTCCATGACTATCTATAAACATTGTGTAATATTTGAAAAATAAAAAATATAATATCTCCTCGAACTGTACGAGGTTGTTTTTGTTGTGTATATTATAGACAAAGCATTAGCACTCTGTAATTTTCATTAGATATTAGGAAATAGAATGAAGATATTATTGATCAATTTAAATTCTTCTGGTAAGGAAATATTTTTTTACAACAAACATTTCAATTGATTATCATGGACTGTGGAAATATCATGTCTTTCATTGATACAATTGATTTTAAAAAGCAATTAATGGATTTTCTGTTTACAAAGTTTCTCAACAAAATAAATAAAATGCAAAAACCTTGTACTTGGTCATTGTCAATTTAAAGTTGTTTTAGTATTCGGAGAATTTTGAGAATTTGTTAATGTATGTAGAAGATTTTTTTTAAAAAAATTCCCTTGGAGATCATCTCAAAATATTGGCTTTTTTTTAACAAACTATTGTGTTTAACATTTTTTCTCCATTTGTGTCAGCAACCCTCTTCTGGAACCCCCATCCCAGGAAAGGGGATTGTAATCTACAAATACCATTTTGATCCGACCATTGCATTGGGACACTTATCAATAATATTAACGTTCTTAAAATCTATTTCTGAAGTTGTAGCTATAATTTATCCTAACAAATGGAAAGCATTTCCTCCACATGCTTTGAAGACTGCCAATTGATGGTATTTTTCTCTATCATCGTGTAAGTACTCTCTAGACATATTGGTTGGTGCATGTAATTTAAGCATTGTCTATATGTAGTGTACCATCATTTATTTTTCCATTAAGTGATTAAAGACATAAATGTAGCAATAATACGAGTGGAAATTTAAGGACTAGGGCATATGTTTATTCTTCATGTTACATGGACCATAGTGAAAATCAAGCTCCACTTTTTGTCCTACGTCTTTTTAGTATTTGATACTAGTAAAATGTTTTTCAAAAGTTAGTCGCTTAGCTAGATCTGATTGTCTAGAGCTAATTATTTGTGCCACTTACTTACCAGGGGTGTATCCATTCTTTTGAAAGCCCTTATGATGCAGACTATAATCACAAATACCTTGCATTGAACCCAGAATGCACATCATGATCTCAAAACGATGTGCCCAACCGCAAAGACTGGCTTATATGGTGGAGCTGCCTTCCTGGCTTTAGATGCAGGTTTTTTTTGGCTAATATGCATCATTACAAAACGGAATGCAATGATTGCAGGATATGTACAAAATGGATTTGTTGAAAGTCATTAAAACCAGTCAAGAAAATGCAATTGGAAGGCGTATGGCCAAATTCTATAACATATATTGGCATCCCCCTGTCTGTACAAAAATGGGAGCTTCAGAACAATGCATGGATATTTATCGAAGTATAAAGGAGAGAGGAATGTTGTCAGATATTGTAGTTGCGAATGCCTTACTGGATATGAATGCAAATTTGAGGAAGCTCAAATGACATGGGAATTATTTGTCACGATGCCTCAAAGAAATGTGTTCACAAGGACTGCAATGGTCACAAGCTACTCACAAAATGGATTGGATGAAAAGGCCTTAGAAACTTTTAGGCAAATAAACTAATTATTAAATTCAACACGCCATATTTCCTTAGTGAAAAATGCAAATTTGTTGAAAGTCTGTTTTGGGGGCTTTATGTATTATATGCCTGCATAATGATCGAATTCTTAAATAGCTATAAGATTTTGTAAGCTCAGCCAGCCAAACATAAAATAGCTTATCAATGGATAAATACATACTGTAATAGATTTGTCCAGTCCAGTTCTGGGAAGATTGACACGTAATGAATTGTAACCCTCTTCAAGAATGCAATAATATTTCTTTAGATCTTCTTTGTAGGTAGGATTCAAGGGACCAAAAATGGACTAAACTCCCACATCAAATGTCATCATCCTCTATGTCTGTGCCAAAAAAGGACATATGGAGTCGAGTTTGTGCATCCATCAACACAGTAGAAAGAGGACTTATGTCACATAATGTGGTTACAACGACACTTCTATATGTGTATGCAAAATGTGAAAGCATAGACAAGGCACATAAACTATTTGAAAAAATGCCTCCAAGAAATGTGGTCTTGTGGACTCCAATGATCTCTATATTTGTCAAAAATGATTTAGAAAATTTCAAGGAAATGCAATTTGGCAGGTGTAGATTTGAACTCCCCAACCTTTACTAGCATCCTCCTTGCATATCTGAAAGTGGGAGCTTTGGAACACGGTATGGATATTCCATGGAAGCATAAAAGTTATAGTAATTTAATTAGTTGTAATTGGAACAACCCTGGTAAACATATTTGCATGATGGGAAGTGTAGACAAAGCATGAAACTTTTTGAAACCAAAAGAGAGACAATAGGTTTGAGTTTAGATTTATTTTTCTGATTTGTGTGCAACAATAAAATAAAATTATATGTAGGATTTTGAAAAAAAATCAGCTAAGACACTCAATTTGTAAAGCTGATATTGGATTGTGGGAGTGTTATCCATCTCTCTCCGTAAGTAGGAAATCTAAGAACATCCTTTTAGGATTATACAATATGAATTAAATTCAACAAAATGAAAAAAATGGTTGAAGAAAATGCCCAAGAAAAATGGAAAACAAAAAAAAAAAACCACAGAGAAGCTTCATCTCATGGACTGCAATAATTGCATGATATGCAAAGTGTGGAATTATGGAAAAGCTAGCTGAATTGTTTGACAAAATACCACAAAGAGACTTAATCTCGTGGATTGCAATAATTGCAAGATATGCACACAATGGATGTGCAAAAAAGGATTTGGAAACTTACAAGAAAATACAGGATAGAAAAACACAAAATCTCATTTTCAAGGAGTTTTACATCTCTATCATCCTTTGCTAGACTCAGGAGATGTGATGTGTAGATTGGAACCCACAGCCATAAGTCATCTTTGCTTAGGTTCATAAAGTGGCTTCATGTAGAGGTGGAGCTAGAGGGGATCACTCTCTTTGTTATAAAAAATAGGGAAATTAGGTATAGACTCCATAAGCCATGACATTGCAAACAAGGTAATCAACTCATCAACTTTTGGTGTAGTTATTATTACCAAGAAGCCTTTTGCAAATCCATAGAGTATTAAGGAGTTGAGAATTTTTTTGGGTAGGAAGAATTTGGTGCCCTTGTTTTTTTATCTAGGTCTTGGGGATTGTAGTTTTTTCTATCAGAATTATGCATTTGTAAATGGATTTATATGTTTTTCAATATCTTGAAATGCAAGTGCTTTTTATGTTTAAACTAAGGAAATGATCATTTCTCTTCTACAAAATATTTGTTTTATGAAATTCAGTATATGATCAACTATAAAGGTAATATATACACAAAACTAAAAGTTTACTAATGATTTTTAAAAAAATTTGATGAGCAATGTTGTTCAAGATGGCATCCAAGAAATAAATTGGGCTTGTTATTTAATTATTTCTATTTATGGTAGACATGTATTGACAACTTTTTAAAAATTAATAGTTTAGTGATAATGAACCTTCTTAAGCAGGTCAAAACTCTCATTGGAAGGTTGTCTACGGAGGGAACAACCAAATCTCATCATGGAACATTTGATGATGAAGATGTTGATAAAATGAGGAAAAAAGTGCATTGGGAAGATAGAAAGCAATTTTATGTGATTTCAATGCTATATAGGTATGATTTCTATCACTTTCCAAAAATGATAGAGAATTCATTGGTTATTAAAGGTTAAATAAAGTGACTACTTCCACCATAATTCCAAAAAAAATCTGACATAATATATATAAAAAAATTATGTGAAGTTTTTTTGGGTGGATTACTCATGATAGTGCTCTCAAAACCATAGTGGCAGCCTATATAATTAAAAAAATGCTAGAAGTTGATGATTGAACTTAAAGTGTACAAAATTGAAATCACAACATGCAAAAGTGAAGTAACTTAATTTGGAATCTGTAAACTACTATTTGGAAGAAGCTAAGTTAAAGATTGTGGTTGAAGTGCAAAAGCTTAAATCACAGCAAAGGAAATTCAAGTAATCTAACTTGGAATCAATAATCCTACTTAGAGATGTATGGTTGGCCATACAATACTAGAAGAAAGCTATAATTAGATGGAAAAGATGGAGATCTACTAGAAAAAATGCTAAAACACCAGTACATTATCCAATGTGTTCTGTCAATGGTGGCACTAGGATGGAACAACAATTTATTGACAACTTTATTCTTCCAAAGGACATGATAAAAACTTGTATAATTTCTTATGAAAAGTTTGGAATAGCAACCAATGTTGCTAGATCTTCCCTCTAAATGATGTTGACTTTATTTATATGGTTGTAGGTGTGGACTCAAGCAAATAATAGGCTTGGAAACACATATAAAATTATGCCCAAATTTGATTGTTGTCTTTCTAGAAATGATGGTGCTTCACTCCTAATAGGTTGGTCGCTTATGTTGATTGAAATAATGTAACTAGCAGCTGGTATGACTGATCTAATACATAGAATGACTAAATTTATCTCTCCCAATATAGTGTTCAGCTAGGGCTGACTAAAACAACTTAGATCACACTCTATATGATGCTTAAAATTTCACCAAAAAGACCAAACATCAATATAGGAATCTTCAAATATTATATGGAAACAAAATATTGAAATTTTCTTGCATACCTAAGTCATCTATTTGTTGGAATCTTAGTTAAAACCTTTAGTACCAACAACAACACTATAGCAGCAACATAGAGCCACCTAGTGGTACTGTAAAAAACTAAGGTGTATTTGATACATACCTGAGGATGTCTTGTGATACACATAATTCCAGTTTCCCGTAAATGCATTCTTGTCCATTGCGGCTACCTCTAGTAAATTAAATGTAGAAGGATATATGAAAAAAATGATATAAAAGAAAAAATCCAAACAAGTTAATGTACACCAAGTATACTTTGTACTTTCCATAATTGTGCTCCATCATATATGTAATTAATGAAGTATACCTTTTTCACAGTTCTCACCATACCTGCAGATTGTATTTGCCTAGAAGTTTCACTGATTATTTCAACACATTGATTTGTGCATATTGTGCACTCGCTGCATAATTAGGACAATATTTTGGTTTGGACATTTTGTCATACAATTATCAACTATCCTCTTTTTCCACATTTTGCAAACATATTTAATAGATAATATCAAACTCTATCTTTTCCTAATTGATTTGCTTGTAAATAATGTAAACTCTATAACAGATCATTTTGTGCATATGCTGCACCCGCTCCATGCTGAGATGCATCCTTTTAAGGCATTTGTCAAATTCCTAATGATTAAGAATAATTTTCAATTTAAAAGTCTAATTGATGATCATGGAAAAGTTCTCTCCATTAGTGCTTCTCTTGTGTCCTCTAAGCTATATGGTTGTGTACAGTCCTGTTGTCATGTTCTATTAATATAAAATACTTATTTTTCTTTGTGATTATTAAAACCCAATGATTATAATGGATATGTGAATGTATTGACTAGATTTTGTGTATTTTTCTTAAATTTATGTAGCCCAAATCTTAGGTTTTCCATATCTAGTAACTTATAGGGTCTAGAACAATTCAATCCAGTAAATAGTAGCAAGGAAATACATAACATTTGCAGTAGCATACAATGTGGTATTTGACTCATTTGGAGTAAATGAGTTCCAAAGTTAAGTGTCCAAGTTGGGCATTTCAAGGATCATACCATTACATCTCAAAAGTGTGTTTCTCATTATCTTAAGGGATCAATAGTACTTCTAACTCCAAATGGAATGATTATGGTGCTACAAATATTACCATAGTGGTAAGAATATAAACATCAATAAACTTGTTGTGTAGATTCAGAAGTAATTTTCTAAAAATGTAACCAAGTGTTTTGAAATGTGGATGTGAATAGGGAACAAAGACATTTGTCAAGAGTGTTGTAACATAGATGAAACTGCAAGTCACAAAGCTATATAATATCAAGTTAATGAATTTTATGGTATCAAATAATATGTCCTTTGACTGTCAACCATGTTATTTACAGTCTGGAGTAGTATGCTTCAACACAATGATCGATTTAGTGCCCACCCAAAACAACTATTTGTCACGAGCCATTTAAGAGTTGAGTGAACTTGTAGATGCCAATTTATTCATTCTTGATTTATTTGCAACCTTCTCTCATATCATCTTGAACCTATTTGATTTATTTTCATCCTTCTCTCATATCATCTTGAACCCATTTACTATAATGTCTTTCACCAGGTTATCATTATGTCCTATATAGTGTTCACAATCTCTACAAGAATTATCCCATTTATTTTAAGTCCTTTTAAGCATATTGTTGAAATTTAATCATTGAACAAATGGTTCACATAAGTTTGGTTTGATATAATAGTTGTCAAATTTTGTACCTCGGTTGTGTTAGAAAAAGGATTTATCCTCACTTGTTTGCATTGAGAATTTAGTCACCTTCTTTGTTGCCTTACCATATTCAGGAAAATAATAGTTTTGTTTTGTTTCCTTTGGGGTCATATAGCAGTTGAGGTATAATATATATGTTGTATTAGTATAGGTAGTGTGTCTAAAAAATGTTGTACTTGCAACTGACAGACACTCATCACTATCTCTTTAGTATGTTAAACATGGTTAAACCTAACCTAGTAGTTGATGAAAAATACATGTGAGCCAGATTTAGCATTTTATGATTGATGTATTGTATAGAAGTGCAATAGATTGGTAGGATATCAGGAGTGTGGACTTATGAAGAAGTAAAGCTTTTAATGGGTTAATCAGGAGTGAAAATGTAGAAGGTATGACCATTGGTACATACTTGATCTCTATTTAATGTGGTTGGTTTCCCCTAAAGATAGATGCTTGTCATTATAATAAGGGGAACAAGCCACATGTAATGGATTTTCCAATGGCATAATTCACTTCATCCTTATATTGTACATTGAATAACTTCACCATTGAGTTTAAAGCATCACTAGTCATACTCCCCTTAGGCTTTGCTACCCTTGAACTATAGATGGTAAAACTTGAAATCATGTTTAACGGAAAGTACTAGTATACATGGTATAATTATTCTTTAAAGGGTACTAGCTCAATGGGAGAGCACCTACTTTACAAGTAGGAGGATGGTAGTTCAATTCCATCTTGCCCTAATATGACTAAATATACGACTAAATTAATGACTAAATATATGACTAAATTAAGGAATAGATAAATAGCTAAGTAAATGACTAAATCAATAACTAAATCAATGACCAAATAAACGACCAAATAAATGACTAAATAAATGACTAACTAAATGACCAAATAAACAACCAAATAAATGACGAAATGAATGGCTAAATAAATGACCAAATCAATGACTAAAATAGTTTAGTCATAAATTTGATCGCGAGATAAATGACCGACAATAAACTACTAATGGTCACGTGATCAAAATTAGTCATTTGTGTACAATTTTAAGTAGTTTATTCAGTCGTATATTTTTATTTTTGTACTAGTGATACATTGGAAGGAATATGATCCACTAGACTCAAGGAGGCTCAAATATTGAGTGGATGTAATGGGTTTCCTTAAATTTGGAGGAGTTTTTTAATGGATATGTAAAATGGAAAGAAAAGAATTAAATATGTAGGGAAAGAATGGGATAAATGTGTTTGTAGATAGCTCATAAACTATAAACCCAACTCTGTTACCAATTATGGAAATTTAAAATAGCAACTAACCTATGATCCAAATTTTAGTCTAGAATGGAAGGAATGAGGTGACTTAGAGTGTATGGGGAAACCTATCTCATCTAAGGCCTTGGGAGGCACCTAAAACTCAAAAAGTTCTAATAAAACTTCTGCCACCTCTAACTTTCTATCAAATCTTCCAGTAACTTTTTCTACAATTACACCACCTATCACCTACACACAAAAAAATGGAAAAATGCTAGGGAAAAGATATTTTCCTCGGTCAAACCCCTATTTAGGAATTAACCTTGAAATCAAAATGAAATTTCATAAGAGGAAAAGTGTGTTGTTAGGAGCATGGGCTTAATAATAAGTTATGCCTTCGCAAGTATTGAATTATTCATAAAGATGCTCGTGATTATTGTCTTGACCTTAAACCTAGGATAGGAATACCATGGATTCCTGCACTAAAGCTTGGATCTAAATTTTAGTCCATGTATTCCATGCTCAATACTTCAATGAATATGAAAGTTAATATTGCCTTGATGTCTTGAATTGAACTTGCCTGAGTTGATGAAATGTAGATTTGTCGGCTGTTTAGATTTATGATGGATGGATGGATTGATGGATGATGGATAAAAAATGAGGGAAGTAGCATTGATTTTATACATAACCTTTGGAGTAGCATATAGAGGATAAATATTTAAATATTTATTAATTAAATGCATAACAAAAAAGCCAAATGATGCATGGAATTTTTGGACACTAAAATGGGGCCTAACAAAGGACCAAATCATATTGCTTACAATTTAGGATATTATAACTAATATTTGCCTATGAACAATTATTTTTTTAACCCATACTATGCCTATTCAAGGTCACCATAAACATTATATATCATGGTCTATCTTGGTTGTGTACATTATTGCACGGTACATACTTTATGTTTATAGTGTTTCTTTTATGTTCCCTCAAAATATCCTTCTTGAATATCAAACATATTGTAAAGTGTAGGGGAATTCTAATATCCAATAACTATCTCATTACAAGACCCACCAAGGTCATCAAATGTGTTGTGTGTCCCAGACTATCCTCTTATTTATTTTGAGTTGCAAGTTAATCCACACATTGGATACATTATCACCTTGATCTTTATGCCCTAGTACATAACATCCATTGCTACATCAAATTAGGTTGCTCTCCATGTGTTAGCATATTAACTCAATTCAAAAACAAATCAAGTGTCTCTTAAATCTAATCCAATGTATGTTGTATAAATGATTATGCAATTAACTAATTTAATCCATCTATTCATTCTAATACATCAATATATTAAATTATACTATAAGTAATCATCGTTGTATTTATAGTGATGCAGCCATAAGTATTTGCACATCTTTATAAAATCATAATCTATAACACACAAATATCATCACTAATCTTAACATTCGTAAATATACAACCATAACCATAATCAATTCATAAATATTGATGTGGGATCATTGGGTGCACTAACGATTCTCATGAATTTTTTTTAAAAAACTTTCTTTGTTTTCTTTTATTTTTACTTGCACAAGTGGGTGTTTGATTTCCTATAAAACTGGTGTAATTTTGACTACTCTTGAAGATTCCATCTTATAGAGGGGCCTAACGGTTGCATCTTATATTTTGGTAAAAAAGGGATGCAAATGGGTGAGGCTAGGATTTTTAAAGGTTTCTCAATTTCTAAAACTCACAAGCTCACCAAAAGTGTATATTGTCAACAAAGAATACATGAAGGTTGGTTCATTGTTTCATTTGTTGAAATACTACAGATTTATTTTTCTGTGAAATTTCAATTTCAAAAGCTTCTCAATTTTTCAAAATGTGAATTTGTTGAAACATGTAGAGAAACATTTAGAATTTTTTTCTTCAAAAATATCATGACCAAACCTTAGCTTCACCAAAACACTTGGTTCTTGAATTGTAGCATCATAAATTATATGCAATGCCTAAGTGTTTCCAATTCCACTATTGTGTAGTACCCATTTTAGTGTGTATTCATTACTCTATGTATTATAGGATTTTTTCTATGCATTTAAGTCCTTTTTCTTCCATTTCATTAATGTGGGCCCTTAATTATAGGTGTATCATCTTTAATTATTTCATTCAAACATTATATCTTGTGTACTTAGGCATTATTACCATGTGAGGGATATTTTACACATTTCCATTTATCACACCTTGATTTGGTGCACATTTTTGGAATCCCCGTGACCACATTGACCCTCAATTAAAATTCGGGGCCCAATTGCCTCGTAAAGGGTGACCCAAAGTGTATGAGGTGACCCAAGTCACCTTGCACATTGGGATGGACACCTTACACATTAAATTGGGCCCAAATTTGAATTGGATGAAGGTATTATGATTTTGGGTGGGATTTCATATACTTGTCGGACTCCTTCGAGTTGTGTTCCCCAAATGGCCTAGAAAGGTTTAAAAGCAATGTTACCTCTCTCATTTTTATATAAACCAACATATAATACAACAAGGATATGAGCAAGAAATCAATCAATTAATCATCTTTGGCATCTCATCCCCATCAAGCTTTCAAAGAGAAATCAAGAATTCATCTCTCCGCAGTGGCAAGCCTAGCAATCATTATGCAAGCATGTATTTTGCGATGTCATTTTAGGTCTTTGTGGAGTCATGTTATTAAATCAACACTTGTGATCTCAATTCAAGAAGTATTTGCATCGTCAAGGTATAAGACATTATCAAGCCCATACTACTGAAAACATACTTCCTTTCTTTTCATGCAATTTCTATTTAACTTCAAGGTCAATTGCTAAATAGGGGTTTGAATAAGGAAAAAACCCTTTCTCCCAACATTCTTGTTGTTGTTTGTGTGCAAGTGATAGGTTGTAAAATTTTGGATTCAGTTACAAAAAGAATCAATAGTTTTCTTTAGATCCTTGTATCCCTCATCACTTTTTGGAATGTAAAGGGAAACTTCACAAGTAATGGAGAGTCTAGTTGATCCACTGTAGTCTTAGTCACCCCTAAAATACATATCAAGCTCATGTTTTGTCTAATATTTTCTCTACATATCAAAAATATCTCCTTTCTCTTTAATCCACTTCTACATCTTGCACCTCCCCATTCAATATTTCATATAGTGAAGGAGAACCCTTACAATTGTTCAAGGCTTGAGTCCTCTTAAGCCTAGTTGGTTGTTCTCCTTCCTAATGTAATGAGAATGAAATAGGGTGCAAGATTTCCTAGTTTGATTATTTCATCTTAGTGATTAGTTTTTGCCCATATATACATCCTATTTCCCACGTTACATGAACCTTTTTCTTTTTTGAAATAATAAATTCCCATAAAAGGAAGTTGATAAGGCAAAAAAAAAATTGGTACATGGAAAAGTGATTTTCACCAAAATCCAAGTTCATAAAAAATGAAAATAACTAAGGGAGAGAGATTGAAGGGATTGTAAATATCTCAACTTATCAAAAGTGCAAAGTCTTGAAAGATTTCATAATCTACTTGAAAGCTTGAAAGCAAAGACATAGATATTGGTGGGAGTGATATTTTGATTATACATGGACTCTTGAATGAAGGTAAACTTGGTGTGATAATGAGAAGAGTGTAGTGAATTATATGTAAAATTCAATTAATACCGATCAAGTGAGAAATCTATAGTATAATCATGGTGCATAAAAGTGTCTTGACTTGTTAGGACAATGAATTTCATGCTAGAAGGAAAACAATTACCTAGAAGCAGCTAATATCACCTAGAAAGTAACTTGAGTTGGGCATTCCTGCATAGCTAACAAGTATACCATGCAATAAATTTGTAAAGTTTAATATCCAATAGGAATCACAATTAGAAAGTGACAATAGAATGGAAGGGGATGACTTCCTTTACAAAATAAAAATTGGTACAACGTCTAAGAAAGACATGGAATGACTTCCTCTACAAGATAGGAAGTAAATTTAAGATTGCAAAGGTAAAAAAATGTGAGGGAGAAAATTTTCTATCTTTTTAAAGAGCCAAATGTTTGTAAGGCTTCGGCTAATGCCTATATCAAGACATGTATGAATCTCATAACACCTTGTACTCATATTGTAACAAATATTTTAATCATTAGTAAAATATATCCAATGTTGTTGTTTTGAAAGTTATAAATGTGTTGCTTGTTCTAATAGCATTACAAGGCAACTAGAGCCACAAGTACACTAAATGGTATCAAAATAGGATGTGTACTAGGAGGTACGATGACATGTAGAAAGTTGTTGATGATAGTTATGGTGTCAAGAGCATGCTAGACTCAAATTTTTATGAGGGTTTAAGAGATGAGAATTTTTTGTCTATCCTCTAATAATAATTAAAGTTGGTATAAGTTGAAAGGTTTCCTCGATGGTAGAAGTGAGCATAGGGAAATTTCTAGAAGTTATTTTTGGCAGAGGATATATTTTATGAGAGAGGGTTTTTGTAATGAAGATAAAAAAATATACATATTATCAGGTTTTTTTTTGGAAATCCTTTTGGGGATTTTAGTCCTTGATCTCTCTCTCTATATGTGTGTGTGTGTCTATATATATATATATATATATATATATATATATATATATAGAGAGAGAGAGAGAGAGAGAGGAGTTGTTCTAGCCAAATGTTGGAAGAGGAGAAGGAAGCAGTGTTGCATTGTACCGATTCAATGGTGGAGTGCATTGTTAGTTATCTATAATCTAGAAGGATGATTTTACTATCGAACTCCATTTTGAGAGCCATGCTCATAGTTTTTTTTTTATCATTAATGTATTTGTCAATAGAGTGTGCATGTTCACTGGTAATCCTCAACAATTAAACTATAAATGGTACTAATGAGAACTTTCACTTTATTTTTAGTAGAAACATAATGCAAATTATCTAAGTGAGGAAATTTTGGAGTTTTTCCAAGTACATGAAATAATAGATTAATTGAAAGTATAAATCACCAACAAAGAATACATGAAAGCAATTTTTGGGTTTTCTCATTTGCTGAAATTTGCTGAAATTTGCTTTATGCTTTTGGTAAAATTCCAAGTTCATGATCTTCTTAGCTTATTTAAATTTTAATTCACCAAAACATAAAAGAGAAAATAATTTTTTTTTAAATCTTAGATAGAAATGTTAGTTACTGAACCTTTAGTTCAACCATAATGCTTGCTCCATGAACCTATTCATTCTCTATAACAAGGAATTGTCAAAAAAGGAATTTCATGGGGTAAAAGAAATAATAGTTCATGGAGAAGTGATTTAAACCAAAAGGCAAGTTTTCTAAAATGTCAAATCACCATAAAGGAAAATAGGCGAGGGAGAGATATTCAAAGGTTCATGAAAGTTTCAATTTGTTGAAAGTTTTAAGTGTTAAAATAGTCAATAAGCTACTAAAAATCCTAAAAGGCCAAATACATAGGTTGACTCAAAGTGATAGTTCTCATTTGTATAAGAAACCCTTGATGAAGGTGAACTTGGTGTGATAGAAACAAGATCATGAGAAGTACTACGTCAAAGATAGTTGATAAATTTCAAGTGGGAAATCTACAATGCAATTGTGGAGTTAAAAAGTATCCAGATTTTTCAATAAAAGGGCTTTCATGTAGAAGGATGTGTATATTGGGAAACAACTATGCACACCTAGAAAGTGACTTGATTTGGGTACTCTTGAGTGGTTTGTAATTTTCCCACAATCAAAATTTAGAAGGGAAAAATCTCCAACATGAATTACAATTACATAGTGATAATAGAATAGAATTTGATGACTTGTTTTGTATACTTATACAACTAAGAAAGATATAGAATGACTTCCTCTACAAGACAATAAGAAGATTCAATATTGGGAAGGTAACAAATGTGATGAAATTGATAAAGCTCATTGGGTTTTTGCATGCTTGATTGTTTGCAAGGCTTGGGCCAATTCTTATGCCAAGACATGTATGAATATAAAACACTCTATATTCCTATTGTGATTGAAAATTTGAACATTAATAAAATATTTCCTATGTTATTTAGAAATTTAATAATTTATTGCTTGTTCTAGTTTCTTGAAAAGGCCCATGGAACAAGGATTGTATTGACCATCAATCACCTAATCCATCATCATCATCATCATCATCAACATAATGATGATGATGATGATCATGATCATCATCGTCGTCATCGTCATCATCATTGTCATCATCATCATTGTCATCGTCTTCATCATCATCATCAGCAACATGATGATGATGATGATGATCATCACCATCATCATTGTCATTATCATCAACATCATCATCATCATCATCATCATCATCATCATCATCATCATCATCATCATCATCCTCATCATCTTTGTCATCCTCATCTTCATCATCCTCATCCTCATCATCATCATCATCATGTAATGATCATTATATAATTTTCAACACATAAGTGATAACCATAGTCATCCATATCATAATCCACGTGCGATGGAAAATATATAAACATGACATCATCACAATAAACATCATAATTCATAAAAATGGATATTCATAATCTCATTTACTTCATTATTAACCACAAGCATCTTGAAAAAAAACCCCAATTACCATTATTCATCACAATCATAGACATTCTAAAATAAACATCATGTGTGTATCTATTAAATCATGTCCTCCTTGACCTGCTATATGTTGACCTTGCTATTTATATGTTTAGGTTATGTCTCTCCGGGGAAAGAATTGATTTCTCATATAAGGATTTGTAGTAATGGACCTCCCATAGGGTTTTCTACGTCTTCTCCTCATGCTCATTGCAACTTTATGAATTCCTAGGTCAATCTATATAAATCAAGAAAACCTAATGCTTGGTCCCTCTCTAATTGTAGCCCCTAGTCATCATATTATACCCTTTATATTTATAATTGCATCACCTTAATTTGATCCTTCAATAGTTGAAAGTATAAATTATCTTTATCATGCTTGACGCTATCCATTTTGACAGCTTGTAACCTATCCTAGTCTACCTTTGAGCTCTTTCCTCATAGACCTAATCTTTCTCTATACTATAATAATACCTCTTAGCCTACGCCACATATATCATTGAAGCATAGTAAAATATATCATTTATATTTATTCCTCTTGTATACATGTATTGTAATATCTCTTAATCATTAATTTTAATAATTACAATTTTACCCTAATTCTATTCCTATGCATATGCATATATATACATGTTACATGTGCAAGATGTGTTCCACTTCCACTAGAACGCTTTATTTCAACCTACATTTTCTTTTAACTTCTTTGACCCTACATTATCAATTAACCTGTTTAAGTCTCAATTAACATGGTGTCTTCACTTTAGTTGAATCAAAATCTCCACCTAATCCTTTGCAATGACCCCTAATGGGTTCTTACTTAATTTGTTCTAAAATTCTTAATTTAGAGTTTGAATCATACTTAGGAAGGGTAATTTGTATGTTTCTAGCTAAGAGAATGGCAATTCTCAATAGTTATCATGTGTCATCATATTTAGAAGCAATGCATACTTAAGCTTCAATTCCTTAATCCTCTCCTAATCACTAACCATAAGGTAGATGGTAGAATTACTATTCTCAAGTATGGAAATAGTCTACTTGAGGCTCCCTCGTGAACATAGCCCATTTTGGGAGTCTTTGCCTCAACGTGACTGAATTACTCCTTTCCCTTCACAAACTCCCTATCCGCTAGGTTGTGTTAATGAGTGATTAAAGAATTAACTTAGTATATATTATCATCTTTAGATCACAAATATATGTTAGATGTAATGCTTCTGTATAAGCATCCAAGTTCATAATACATTTAGCAATTAACATGTTTAAGTCTCGATTCCTTACTTCTCTCCTAAACTAAACCCTGAGGAGAGCCTTCCTTTACTTGTTGTAAGGCGCTTGACACCAATACATCCTCTAGATTTACTCTACCTTTCCCTGCACAACACCATCTATCAACTCCCGGGACTATAATGAGAGAATAAGGGGATAGACTTTAAACATTCTAATTCATTTTCTTTACAAAATATATACACCTTAATTACTTAGGACATTTCTCATTATTATAATTACTTATTAATTAATTTCTATTGTTATGATTACTTATTAATTATTTCAATTATATATGAGTCATATATGTCCATATCTCTTATTAAATATATTTACCAATATATTTTAATTAGTTTTGCTTAACTATATAATATAAATTTATTTCATATTAATATATTTCACAATTCATCGTGTCATATATGACCAAGCTCATTTCATATACATAATTATCCATTATATATGCAAGTCATAAAAATAAATGTTAATAACTTTAAATAACAAGAAAAATATGTATACCTTTAAATAATAGAAATTCTTAAAAGTTGTTTTCCCTTGTTGATTTACACATGGACTATCTTTTGTTATCCAATGTTTTCTTCATTTTATTCTAAAATGTATTTCTTAATTATTTTTCTTTTAACATTCTCCTACATTTCCTCCTTCATTTTCTCCAATTTCCTTCTTCATTTTCTCCCATATCCCTTTTTGTAAAGTGTTGGGAATCATTTTATATTTCCATCTCCCAAAAGTCGCGTCTATATGACTAATAATTGCATCCCTTAACACTATGGTAATTTATTATTGCTGACTTAGTTTTAGAATTTAATGTTTTTATGTAGTCCACTTATTCCCCTTAAGTAGACACATATTCTTCCACCATATTATCTTTCATTTGTTACTAATATAATTAATGAATTTTTATATATTAATATTATTATTTATTAGTGATCTTTGATTATTACTATAATCACCTAAAAATGAAAAAAAGACAATTAAATGAAAATCAAGTCAAATCAAAGCAAATTCAGGACAAAATTGAAGTAATTGAATCACAATGCATAATTAGCTAATCAAAATTAAAATCAAGTCTTAATTCGAGATCAATCAAAATTGAGAGTGTTTTAGTCAAATGCAATCAAATCAAAGTAGAATTAAATCAAATAATTGTATAGTCTTGGATTAAATCAAATTCAACCCAATCAAGGGGTACATGGCTAAAATAAATCAATTAATAAATATCAATTACTCTCAACAACCACAAAGGAGAGGAAATTTGGGCAACCAATAAGATTTAAGGAAAGGCATTCACATGGATCAAGCCAGATTCAATCTCAATCACTCAAAGTGAAAGAGAATCTTGACCATTGATCTTGTCTACTTGTCCCAAGCTTTGAGGATACAAACTTTGCATTGTCTTCAAAGGGTGGAACCAAGGACTCAACCAAGGCTTAATCATGATCAACTACACTACACCCCCTACCATTGGGAAAATCTATAAAAAGAAGGCCTAAATTCATCATAATTAATAACCACACATCTTAGAATTGCATCAAACCTCTTGCATTTTATAGCTAGAAAGGCATTTAAGAGCTTAATTAGCATTTACTTTGATCTAATTGTTAACTTTATCTTGTTTATCTTATCAATTCTCATTCTAGGACTGTCATTAATGGTAGCTTGCTGAGAGTTTCCATTAACATCCTTAGATAGAGAGCCATAGGATGCTCAATTGATCATTAATTTGCTAAATAGTTGCTTAATTATGGTTTATTTAGTTTCTATTTCAATTATTGTCAATACTAATTATGTGAAGATACTATTTCTGGTATACAAAATGGCACCAACCAACCAGGAGGGAATAATCAAAACATCAACAATGCCAGTCATAATCCCAAAGAAACACTTGAAGAAAAGGTTGAGAGAGCAGCCCAAGATCAGGAATTCCTAGAGGTCATGGAGAAATTAATAGATAAGGATAGGGAGAAGTTCTTCCTAAACCTAGCTCAAGTGGGAGTAAAGCTTCCCTATGATTTTGATATTGAACAACTCAAGAAATACCAACAACAAGATGACCCCATGAATGTTATGACTAGGTAGATAATGGCCTTCCAAGAACAAATAGATACCATGAAGAAGGTAGCTGAACCTAAGGCCTTTTCTATTGAAGCTTTGTGTCCTTTTCCTTTTGACAAAAGCTTAGTTATGGTATCCTTTCCTTTCAATACCATTTTTCCTAAATGTGATAAATACATGGGTAAAACAGACCCACAAGATCATTTAAGGGATTTTTGTGCCCTAAGCATTGAGTTCATGCATAATGACACATACCTAATGAGACTCTTTCCTAGGAGTTTAGGAGGTTCCACCATGGAGTGGCTCTCAAAACTACCCCGAGGAATAAAGACCTTTGAGGAGTTAGCCTCCAAGTTCATAACCCATTATTCTTATAACATTGAGCATGAAATTACAATGCTCAAGTTGTGTGATACCAAATAGAAAGATGGAGAGTCCTTCCTAGGATTCCTACAAAGGTGGAGGACCGTTTTCGCAAGGTATCCACGAAGTATCCCCGAGAAAGAAAAGATGGAAATCTTCACGAATAATTTGGCCACAAAAATGAATTATAGATTACAACTCCAATGTCCCCCAACATTTGAAAAACTTATTGAAAATGGGATCAAGATTGAGGAGGTATTGGTCAAGAGAGGTGAAATAAAATTATTTAAAGATAACAAATCCAATAACACTAACAACAACAACAATAATAATTATGTGCCTAAATATTTCAATAATCAAGGGTCCAATAATTACAATGATAAATCTAAATCATGGGTAAAGAATAACAACAAAAACCTTGTGAATGATGGAGTTTTGGAGGCCCACAACTTGAAGGCAGCCCCTTTTACCTTATCATATGGAGCTAATTCTTCAAATAATGTCAATCAATCAAACAAAGCTCTATTTAATTCCAATAACAATTCCAACAATAATGCTAATAATCCTAATAGGAATAAGTCCAAATCTTTCTTCTCCAATTATAACAAAAGAAAATTCACCTATTTAGGTGAACCTTTGGAGAACACGTTAAAGACCTTGGTTGCCAACAAAATCATCACATTACCTGATATAGAAGATTATGAACCTCAAGATAAACCTTATTGGTGGAACGACTCTCATCATTGTGAATATCATCGAAATAGAGGTCATCCAACCAATGAATGCATGAGATTGAAACACTTGGTGCAAGACTTAATAGATAATGGAACCATCAAAATTGAAGGACCTCAAAACAATGAGAAATGCATGACTTTCAATAATCCCTTTTTGAATCATGAAAAGGGTGAGTCATCTAAGGCTAATCAAAATTTAAAAAAAAGGCAATGAGAAAGTGAACTTTGCTCATACTTATGATAACATGATCAATACCTTAAGAGAAGAGGATAATACTATAAATGTTTTCATAGTAAAGAACAATTCGAGAGAAGAATCATCAAATGTTGTCACTAGGGGGCAAGCATAAAAAATTATTCTACCTACCAATGCTCCTAAAGTTGTGATATCAAATCAAGCTTCAACCTCGTCATCAAAACAATACAACTTGGTTGATCAATTACAAAGAACTCTAGCTCAAATCTCTATTTGGAGTTACTCAAATTATCACCAATCCATTAAGACATTTTGGAGAAAGCTTTATTGGAAACTAATGTGCCTCTAGACTTGGAGGTGGACAAATTCCAAAATATGGTGGGGCACCTCATTGCACCCCATTGCCTATCATTTTCCAAATAGGATGACATGTCTTTTAATTGTCCTCAAAATCTGCCCTTACACATAGAAGTGTTAATTCACAAGCACAGGGTGAAAAGAGTCCTTATAGATGGAGGAGGTGGCCTAAACATTTGTACCCTTAGCCTAGTAAAATCCCTAGGATTTTTTGAGGAGGCTATTGACCCTAAGAAAAAGATAACCATAAAAGCCTGCAATGATGAAGAAAGAGCTTCAAAAGGAGTCATAGTGTTACCCATAAGAGTTGGCCCTATGCAAAAAGAGACCATATGCCAAGTGTTGGACCTAAAATTGACTTACAATATCTTACTAGGAAGGTCGTGGATTCACAAGATGCAAGCCATGCCATCTACTTATCATCAATGCCTAAAGTTTCCTTATCTAGGGCACAAGATAATGGTGAGTGGGGATCTAAATCCATTCCAATATTGTAATAATGTCAAGCCTATCAATGACTCCTTAGTTCCACATAATACAGAAGGGTCTATATCTAATCAAATGGAGCAAGGTCAAAGTTCTAAGGACATCCCTTTATTGAAAGGAAAAGAAAAAATGGAAGAATAGGTTGTTATTAAAGATACACCAAAACTCATTAACCTACCTACATCAACTAAAGGAAAAGAGAAGGTTAATGAGGATAACATTATTGAAGAACCAAAAGAAGACCATATTAAAGCTATCCAAGTGTACACTAAAGAGGCCCATTATCAAAAGATGGACCAAATGATGAAGAATTTTGATAAGCAATGCAAGATCAAGCAAAAAGGCATAGGTGAGTACTCCTTATCTATGATGGACTTACCTTTATCACCCAAATCCTTTGGAAGACCCTCAAATCTACCCGATATATATAATGATAACTTTGTGAGGGAAAGTACATCATCCACCATGGATGAAGAAAACAATGAGATCCTAAATTGGTTATATAAAGATGAAGAATCAAGTGCACATGTTAAACATATTCAAAATATAACCATTCCCACACATCAATATGGGAAAGGGTTTTCAATCATGCAAAAGATGGGGTACAAAGGTCAAGGACCTTTAGGTACAAGGAATGAAGGACTTGTTGAACCAATAGAAAGTACATGGCGAGATACCAAGGAGAAAATAGGATTAGGGTATCTTGAAGAAGGATACACTCAAAAACATTATCGCAAACTGCATAGTCAAATATTACAATTAGAATCTCATAGTGATGAGGATTCTAATGAGTGGGAATGGGAGACCCTATCAAATGAGTCATGCCATGATAAGGGTATTGATGTTATTCATACATATGCTTCTACCAAAAATAAAGGACCAATAGTAGAATCAAGTTCAAATCAGGCATCTAGTTCTAGCCAAGTGATCCTAAATGATGTACCAAGTATAGAAATAGAGATAAATCAATGGGTAGGTGAACCATATGTTCCTTCATGGAGACCTCCTATGGAAGAATCAAATGCTAGGTTTAATCCATATGAGTTTTATCCAACGGAAACCCTAGAGGAGTCTAGTGAGGAGGACTTTGATCCTTCTTCTTTAGAACATTTAGAGGAAGCCTATGTCAGAGACTTTCAAGATAAAATGTATGAGCCATCCAATAATGAGATATACACCTTAAATCCAATTGAAACAAACCTAAGTATTGACCCATTAACCCTCATACACCCAGAATTAATCGAATGGAATTCCATTGAACCTACTACCCTTCCAACCTTCTTGAATGACAACATGGTGTCCCAATACCTCAACGCGGTTGAACCTTCTTCTATCAGAGAATATCAAGAAGAATTGATCAAAGCGAGCATCCAAAATTTCAATCTGAGAAAAAATGAAAAAAATAGAAAAAGAAAAGAATCAAGTGTTGAAAACCACATTGTGGCAACATTAGATCAAGAAGAAAAAAATAAAGAAATAAAGGATGTTTCCAAAAGGTGAAAAACCAACTGAGGCACCTAAGGAAGGGAGTTTGGATGCTCTACCAGAACATTATGAAGAAATATCTCCAATCTTAATTGAGCCAACAGAAAAGATAAATATTGGATCAAAAATAGAGCTGAAGATCATTCACCTAGCAGCATCACTATCTAGCAAAGAAAGAACATAATTTATCAAGTTCTTTAAGGAAAAACAAGTCAACTTTGATGGTCTTATGATGATATGTCAGGTTTAGACCCAAATCTGATAATGCATCATCTAAATATCAAGGAAGGAGCCAAACCTGTTAAGCAAAAGTTAACGAAGATGCATCCCCATATAGCACTACTTGTCAAGGTAGAGTTAGAAAAATTATTGAAAGTGGGATTTATAAGGGCCATTGATTATGCACAATGGATCTCAAATATAGTGCTAGTATCAAAAGCAAACAAGTCCATCAAAATCTGCATGGATTTTAGAGACTTAAACTTGGCATGTCCTAAGGACGATTTCCCACTTCCAAGTATTGATGCCATTGTGGACCTAACAATAGGACACTCTATGTTTTCACTCATGGATGGATTTAGTCGATATAATCAGATAAAGATAGCACTAGAAGACCAAGATAAGACCGCTTTTACATGTGCATGGGGTACTTTTTGCTGGAATGTCATGCCTTTTAGTTTGAAGAATGTCGGAGCAACCTATCAATGGGCAATGACCACAATATTCCATGATATGATGCATAAGTTCATGGAGGACTATGTGGATGACATATTAGCCAAATCTCACTCAAGAAAAGAGCACCTACCAATTTTGGTGAAATTTTTTTGAAAGGCTATAAGAATTCAAAGTGAGACTTAATCCAAATAAATGTGCATTTGGAGTTCAATCAGGCAAACTGGTAGGTTATATTGTATCTGCAAAGGGAATAGAGGTGGATCCCACTAAAGGCTATAATGGAAATGGAAGCACATAAAAACAATAGTCAGATGAGATCTTTACAAGGAAGGATCCAATCCATCAAGAGATTTATCTCCCAATTAGCTGAAAAATGTCATAATTTCACCCAACTTTTGCATAAAGATACAATTTTCAAATGGGATGAAAAATGTGAAGAAGCCTTTAATCTATTGAATAAATATCTCATGAACCCACCAATCTTGATGCCACCTATCAAAGGCAAGCCCTTGATCCTATACATTTCAGCAACGGAGAATTCATTGGGGGCACTTTTAGCACAAGAAGACGAAACAGGAAAAGAAAAGGCAATTTACTACATAAGTAGAACCTTGGTCAAATATGAGTTGAATTATACATTTATGGAAAGGGCATGCTTGGCTTTGGTTTTTGCTTCCCAAAAATTATGCCATTATATGCTAGCCCACAAGATAAGGCTCATTGCCAAAATTGACCCTTTGAAGTATCTACTTAGTAAAACATCATTGAATGGAAGGCTAGCAAAGTGGGTTATGGTGCTAAGCGAATTTGACATAGAATATGTTGATAGAAAATCAATCAAAGGGCAAGTCATTGTAGACCAATTAGTAGAAGCACCACTTCAAGATGATCACCCCATTCAAGTGGAATTCCTGGATTCAAAGATTGTGAATGTTGAGGCAAAGACATGGTAACTATATTTTGATGGTTCCTACACTCATAATGGATCAAGAGCAGGCATACTTCTAATTACTCCCCAAGGCTCTACTATCCCTAAGTCTTATAAACTACTATTCCCATGCATGAATAACATAGCAAAATATGAAGCCTTGGTTATTGGAATCAAGTTGGCATTAGAGTGGAAAGTGACAGAATTAAAAGTTTATGGAGATTCACAATTAGTCATTAACCAAGTCAATGAAGAATATCAGACAAAAGATGACAAATTGATACCTTAAAAGAACATGGTGGAAAGTCTTAAGAAGTATTTCATACTTATTACATTTGAACATGTGCCAAGAGAAAAGAACAAAGCAACAGATGCAATGGAAACTTTGGCTTCACTTCTGCAGATGCCTGATCAGAGTACCAGATATGAATTCCTGGTAGAAGAAGTGGATCAACCCGCATTTAACCCTACCCATCCTTATACTTTTTTCTTGTTAACTAAAAATGAATCACCTTGGTATGGACCTATTTACACTTACTTGAAAGATCAAATCCTTCCCACAGACCAAACTAGGAATCAAAAGAAAAGCTTCATTTGCCAAGCCGCCCGATACACCATAATTTCTGAAACATTGTATCGCAAAAGTTTAGACAGAATGCTCCTTAGATGTTTAGAAGAAGAGGAATCAAACATAGCCTTGTGAGAAATCCATGAAGGAATTTCTAGATCACACTCAAACGGATTAACCCTAGCTAAGAAACTTCTTAGGATAGGATATTTTTGGCCTATGATGGAGAAAGACGCTTGTAACTTTGCAAAAACTTGTAGAAAGTGTCAATTCCATGGAAACTTGATACATGTGCATGCACAAGAGCTTCATCTAATGACAACACCTTGGCTATTCTATCAATGGGGTCTAGACCTAATAGGCATGATTTATCCACCATCCTCGAATGGTCATAAATGTAGGATTTGAGATACACAATCCACACAACGCTAAGAATACCTGCATGCAAATAACCTGTTACAGGAGAGAAGCAGAAAGAAGCAAAAGGCAAAACTCAAAAGTTACTCAAAATGTGAGAGCAAAATTATGATCCAAGTTAATGAAAAAAGAATTACAAGGTTCAACCTATAAAGGTGAACAAAACCCTAAAGCCTAAAAAAGCTAGGTTGCACATTAATAATTAATAAAAGAATTAATTATTAATGCACCTAAGAGAAAGCTTAAGCACTAAAGAGTAATAACTTAACTAATTAAATCAATATGATTTAATTAGTAAGTAAACTAAATATTACTCTAACACCCCCCCTTAAGCTAAGCGCAGGGGGTAAGCTAACCTAGCACAGCTATGAAAGCAAGAAATGGGTCCCGACAACAAGGCCTGATCAGGTACCCAATACAAGGAAATCTCTGTAAACCAGAGGCAAAGGAGAAAACCCAGTGGGAAAAACCCCTCTCCAAAAAGAGATAGAAAAAAATAGAAAAAGAAATGGTTCAAGAGACTCTCTCAAAACCATAAGTACAACTAGCCCCCCCATGAGAGAGGGAAGAGACACCAAAGCCCCCCCATAATGATGGAACCCCTATGGAAATGATCAAACCAATGGAACTCCAATGTGAAAGAAACAAAGGCACGAAACAAGGAAACCCCTGAATGAGAGGTGAAACTGGAAGGCCTAACTGATGCTCAAAGGAGAAAACTCAAGGATCTTGAAAGGGAATCCCCAATGTAGGTGGTGTGATAGGTGTGTTGACACTATCATGAAAGAGGATATGAATGTCCTCTGTAGAATCCTCAACAAGTGCACCTGGTGGCTTGATGAATGGAGCTAGAGGGTCAGGTAGTGCTGAAGAAGAATCATACTGAAGAGAACAGACCTCAACAAGAAGTGGTGTGGCAGTCATAGCAGTGATCTCAGGAACAATACAAAGGTTCAAGCGACCTGACTACACCACATGATGCTCTCGCGAAAGAGAAGAGTTGTGCTCCGACAATGGAGATGGTGGACCAAAGTGTGAGAAGGTGTAGAGACAGGTGGAATGATCAACTATCCCTATAGCAATAATGCTTCCTATCACACTATCCCGGATGAAGACTGAATCTGTCGTGAACTCAACTGTCTTCCCTGACCCACTGAGTATAATCTAATAAATTGAGAGAAGGTTTGCAGACAAAGATGGAACATACAATACTAAACGTGTCATCTTGAATGCCTACAGAACCTTTCCCGCAGACTGGCATAATAGTTTTATTCCCCATGAGAATGTGAGGAATAGGAGAAGTAGAAGACTGAAAAGCAGGCCCCTGTGAGGTAGAAGAGGATGGAGAGGAAATAATGCTCTTCTGAAGAAGAGCTTGCAAATTAAAATCTATTTCTCATAGCCATCAAATCTCTTTTGAAAATAATGTGACTCATCATGAGGCCCCTTCTAACAATAGGAACATGTAGGGCTCTTAGTCTTCTATTTCTCCTTCTTAGAAGAAGATGGTGGGTCAGTAGAGTGCTGAGAAGAGGAATTAGATATCTGCTTTGGCTTTTACTTCTATGTATCCTGAGGTGTCTTGGCAAGCAATGCCTATGACTGTGAACCTGTAAGAGAATCCATCTGATTGAACTTGGACTGCTCACGAGTCAACCTATCATAGAAGGTCTCAAAAGAGGGCATAACACGTCGTGCACCTAGTGCATCCATAGTGGAGTAGAAGGTAGAAGTGAAAATCTGATAAGGACCGCGAAGCTTTGAGAGTGTCAGAAAGATACACTCATCATCTGACTTCATCTTTCCAGCAACCTGTAAAATAGAATGAAGAGACTTGAACTTCATCAAGAAGTCCTCAATGCTAGTGAATGATTCAGGTACCAAGGAGGTGAACTCTGCATCTATCTAGAGAACCCTGAACTGATTCATTGTGCCAAACAAGGTGGAAAACTTGTTCCACATATCCCTGGGTGTGGTCAAACCATCCAGGTGGAACAACAACCCATCTGAAATATTCATTGCAATGAGGCCCATTGCCTCATCCATCCTATTTCTCTACATAAGAGCCTCATAAGGTCATTGTAGAACTGGCTAAGCCTCATCGAGGCATGACCATAACCCTTTTTCCATAAGCAACCTATTCATCTGTCCTTTCCAAGTGTGATAGTTGTGAGGTGTAAGGTGGGCAACAGAAGAGTCTGCCATTAAGAGAAAGTAGACAGAAGTAGAAGGGTCTCTTTGAAATAAATGACAGAAAGAGAATTTGTTAGCTTGTGGTGACTAATCAGGAAAGTACTATCCAGGAAAGTACTGTACACTTTTCCTCCCGACCTCATCGGGGTTCGGGGCCGGGCCGGGCCCCGAGCGGGGGTTTGGGGGCGGTAGCCCCCAAGAGCAGGGGTTCAGGGGCGCAGCCCCCAAGGAAAATTTTTTTGAGGCCGACTACTTTTTCAGTTATTTGGGCCGACTACTTATAACTCATTCTAACCCTAAAGCGAAAAATATTATATAATATGGCTTAGGGTTAGGGATTTTGATGATGTATGATTTTAGTACTTGCGGCAGAATTGGGCTGTAAGGGATTATAGATTGTAATCAGGTTGTAATCACTGGATAATAATAATATTGGACTCGTTGTTGGTGGACGTAGCCCAGGGATTGGGTGAACCACGTTAAATCTGTGTGTCTTGTGTTCTATTTTCTGTGGTTTATTATTTTTTGATATTAGTTATATTTGCACATAATTGTTATTTCTGCCTTGTTAATCCTAACAAGTGGTATCAGAGTGAGGTTATTTTGTTCGTTCTTTCATCTATTCTCTGAAGCAGGTCTCACAAGTTAGTGGGAGAGTCTCTCGGTTAAGTGGGAGAAATGGCAGACGAGGGTAGGCTGAAGGTTGATAAGTTTAATGGGCAGAATTCCAGTTATGGAAGATGCAAATGGAGGATTATCTCTATCAGAAGGATCTATGGCGGCCATTAGAGGGAGTAGCCAAGAAAGAGCAATCAATGTCTCAGGAGGATTGGGATATTTTGGATAGGAAGGCACTGGGGAGTATTCGTCTATGCCTGGCACAATCGGTGGCATTCAATATTACTGAAGCAAAGACAGCTAAAGATCTGATGGAAACCCTAGCGAAGTTGTATGAAAAGCCTTCAGCTTCAAACAAGGTATTTCTTATGAAGCGTTTATTTAATATGAAAATGGTAGAAGGTGGATCAGTTACTGATCATTTGAATGAGTTTAATACAGTTACAAGTCAATTAACCTCAGTTAAAATTACTTTTGATGAAGAGGTTAGGGCTCTCTTGATTTTGTGTTCTTTGCCAGAAAGATGGAATGGCTTGGTAATGGCTGTTAGTAATTCTGTTTCTGGTTCTAATACCCTAAAGTATGATGATGTTATTGGTGTTATATTGAGTGAGGAAATTCGTAGGAAAAGCTCAGGGGCATCCACATCGGGTAGTGTATTGAACACAGAAAGCAGAGGCAGAACAAGAGATAGAGGAAACAACTCTGGAAATCATGGGAAATCAAGAGGAAAATCAAAGGGAAAGAGGTCTGAATCTAAAGGGCCAAATGATTGCTGGTACTGTGGAAAACCAGGTCATAAGAAGAAAGATTGTTGGTCTCGGAAGAAAGATCAAGGAGACAAAAATGATGGAAACAAGGAGGCAAATGTCGTAAGTAACAAATCCGAGGAGGATGCTTTGCTCTTGTCCTTAGAAAGTATTGATGATTCATGGGTTTTAGATTCTGGGGCTTCATTTCATGCTACACCCCATAGAAGTTATTTTGTTGATTATGTCCAAGAGGATTTTGGGCTAGTTTATTTGGGAGATAATGAACCCTGTCAGATTGTTGGAAAGGGAAAAATTAATATTAAGTTGCAGAATGGGAATCATTGGCTACTACAAGAGGTAAGACATGTTCCAAGGCTGAGTAGAAATTTAATTTCAGCAGGGCAACTGGGTGATGAGGGTTGCACAGTTACTTTTAATGATAAAAATTGGAAGGTTTCAAAAGGTTCCTTAGTAGTAGCAAAAGGTGTGAAAGTAGACACCTTATATCTTTGTACAGGTCATACTGTTCCTTCTACTTTAATTATTTCAGAAGATAATGAATGTTTAGGAACAGTGGCTGCAGTTGAGCAGGAAGAACATCAAACTGTTGCTGTAGATTCTGACATAGCACTGTGGCACAACAGACTCGGGCACATGAGTGAAAAAGGTATGAAATTACTTCATTCAAAGAAAGTTTTACCTGGTCTGAAATGTGTCAATATGGATTTCTGTGAAAGTTGTGTTTATGGAAAACAAAAGAGAGTTAGTTTTGTGAAGAGTGGGAAGGAAAAGAAAAATGAGAGATTAGAGCTTGTGCATACAGATGTATGGGGACCAGCTCAGGTATCTTCCCTTGGTGGCTCTCTGTATTATGTTACATTTATAGATGATGCAACAAGAAAAGTATGGATTTATTTCCTTAGACACAAATCTGATGTATTTCAAACTTTTAAGAAATGGAAATGCTTGGTTGAGAATGAGACTGGTAAAAAGTTAAAATGTCTCAGATCTGATAATGGTGGTGAGTATTGCAGCACAGAATTTGAAGAATATTGTTCCTCTAATGGTATTCGTAGGCAGAAAACTATACCAAGGACTCCACAAGAAAATGGAGTGGCTGAACGCATGAACAGGACAATAATGGAGCGTGCAAGGAGTATGAGGTTGCATGCTAGGCTACCCAAAAATATGTGGGTAGAGACAGTGAACACTGCTATTTATTTAATCAATAGAAGCCCCTCTACTCCTTTGGACTGTGGTATTCCAGAGGAAGCATGGAGTGGTAAGAAGGTGAGTTATTCTTTTCTCAAAACCTTTGGTTGTGAAGCTTTTGCACTTATAGATTCTGAAAATAGAACCAAGCTGGAAGCTAAGTCAAAGAAATGTGTATTTGTTGGGTATGGCATTGATGAATTTGGTTATAGGCTTTGGGATTTTGAAAATCATAAAATTGTAAGAAGCAGGGATGTCATATTCAATGAGAAAGTATTGTACAAAGATCTGTTGCTGCAGCATGAGAAGAAAGAAAATGACTATGTAGTACTGGATGATACTCCACAAGTTCATGTTCCAGTAGTTCCTTATGCTCTGCAAAAACAGCAACAACAAATACCACACACCCCAGCGAGTGTTAGACGGTCAACAAGGCTAAGTAGACCTCCAGAAAGATTTTCTCCATCTTTGTATTCTATTCTGTTAACAGATGCTGGTGAACCTGAATGTTATAATGAAGCTATGCAGGTGGATACAAAGCTTCAGTGGGAGTCTGCAATGACAGATGAAATGGACTCTTTGCTGAAAAATCAGACATGGGATTTATGTAAGTTACCTGCAGGTAAAAGGGCTTTACAGAATAAATGGGTTTACAGGATAAAAGAAGAGGATGGAGGTACGAAAAGATTTAAAGCCAAATTAGTCGTAAAAGGATTTGCACAGAAATATGGTATTGATTTTGATGAGATATTTTCTCCAGTTGTTAAAATGACTTCTATTCGTACTGTTTTAAGTATTGTGGCTACTGAAGATTTGCATTTAGAGCAGCTTGATGTTAAAACAGCCTTTCTTCATGGTGATTTGGATGAAGAAATATATATGGTTCAGCCACAAGGATTTGAGGTCAAGGGTAAGGAGAATTTGGTGTGCAGATTGCAGAAAAGTTTATATGGCTTGAAGCAAGCACCTCGGCAATGGTATATTAAATTTGACACTTTTATGAATAGGCATGGATATAGTCGGTGTCATTCTGACCATTGTGTTTATTTTAAGAGGTTGGATGATGACAGCTACATTATTTTATGTTTATATGTTGATGACATGCTTGTAGCTGGGTCTAACATGGATCACATTAAGGGGTTGAAACAACAGTTAGCAAAATATTTTGCTATGAAGGATTTGGGGGCAGCAAAACAAATCCTTGGTATGAAAATTTGTAGAGATAGGAAAAATAGGAAATTGACTCTATCTCAGGCTGATTATATTGAGAAGGTGTTGCAACGTTTCTCTATGGAAAATGCCAAAGCTGTCAGCACACCTTTGCCTGGTCATTTGAAATTGACTAAGGATATGTGTCCCAAGACACCAGAAGAAGATACTAAAATGTCTAAGGTACCTTGTGCTTCAGCTGTAGGGAGCTTAATGTATGCTATGGTATGTACTAGGCCAGATATTGCACACGCAGTGGGAGTCGTTAGCCGTTATATGAGTAACCCTGGTATTGAGCATTGGAATGCAGTCAAATGGATTCTCAGATATTTGAGAGGCACATCCAGTAAGTGTTTACTCTTTGGGGGTTCTACTACTACTGTACAAGGCTATGTTGACTCAGATTTGGCAGGAGATATAGATAGCAGGCGAAGTACTACAGGTTATATATTTACTGTTGGTGGGACAGCAGTGAGTTGGATTTCTCAACTACAAAAGGTGGTTGCTTTATCCACTACAGAGGCAAAGTATGTTGCTGCTATAGAGGCAGCCAAGGAGATGATATGGCTTCAATTCTTCATGGAAGAATTGAGACATCCACAAAAGGATAATTTTCTACATACAGATAGCCAAAGTGCCATTCATCTTGCAAAGAATTCTGCTTTGCACTCAAAGACAAAACACATACAGTTGCGGTACCATTTCATTCGATCAGTTTTGGATGATGGACAGTTAAAGCTGGAAAAGATTCATACTGATGATAATCCAGCAGATATGTTTACAAAGGTAGTAACAAGGGAGAAGTTGAACTCATGTTCAGCTTCAGTTGGTCTTCTAGACTGAACAAAATAAAGGAACAGCTGAGTCCAAGGTGGTTCAATTCAGTGGGGGCCTCATGTGGGTAGCGGTATTGCTACAGGATCAGTCTCCAAGTGGGAGGTTTTTTAGTATAGTGTGGATACTGATCAGTCACCAAGTGAGAGATTGTTAGCTTGTGGTGACTAATCAGGAAAGTACTATCCAGGAAAGTACTGTACACTTTTCCTCCCGACCTCGTCGGGGTTCGGGGCCGGGCCGAGCCCCGAGCGGGGGTTCGGGGGCGCAGCCTCCGAGGAAATTTTTTTTGAGGCCGACTACTTTTTCGGTTATTTGGGCCGACTACTTATAACTCATTCTAACCCTAAAGCGGAAAAATATTATATAATATGGCTTAGGGTTAGGGATTTTCATGATGTATGATTTTAGTACTTGCGGCAGAATTGGGTTGTAAGGGATTACGGATTGTAATCAGGTTGTAATCACTGGATAATAATAATATTGGACTCGCTGTTGGTGGACGTAGCCCAGGGATTGGGTGAACCACGTTAAATCTGTGTGTCTTGTGTTCTATTTTGTGTGGTTTATTATTTTCTGATATTAGTTATATTTGCACATAATTGTTATTTCTGCCTTGTTAATCCTAACAGAATTTGCACCCCCCCACAAAATATTATACTATCTCATGTACACTTCAAATGAGTATGTAAGCACAAAAAAACAAGGAAAAAACCTGATTTTCAAATGCCTCCACTTTGATGTCAAAAACAACTGATCAAATGACAAAATTTGAAAATGAAACTAGCATGGTTGGATTAGGCTCAGAAAGAGCTTTCCAACGATATATCACACTTCAATTTTTGATACCGTATGCCAAAATTTCTCAAAAATGGGTGCCAGTTTTTTGGAGTGGCACGGATCCTGAAAACGCTGAAATTTTCAAAATTTTCAAAAAAACCCCTTGTGGCACCGAAAACCACCTACTAAGTAATCAAAACCACATGTGTAGAAAAAATCCACCTTCATACCTTCTGCGCTCAAATATCAGCGTCTCACACCTCGAGAAGCGTGCCAGGTTCGTACGACCCTGGTTCCATAAAAAATTTGCCACAGATTGCTCCAATACCCAAAGGTGGTTGAATTTTATATCAAAAATTGTCTAAACGATCCTCTGAATCCATTGGTGAGGTCAGTTTCAGCCCAAAATGTGTCCAATAAAAAACTTTCCCCAGATCCAATAAAAAAACTCTTCAAAAACTTGAAACCCTTAACCTCAAAACCTGCTTCAAAAACACCAAAACAAGTAGCAGCAGGGGAGCTCTGATACCATGTAGGATTTGAGAGATACAAATCCACAGAATGCCAAGAATACCTGCATGCAAATAACCTGTTACAGGAGAGAAGCAGAAAGAAGCAAAAGGCAAAACTCAGAAGTTACTCAAAATGTGAGAGCAAAATTATGATCCAAGTTAATGAAAAAATAACTACAAGGTTCAACCTATAAAGGTGAACAAAATCCTAAAGCCTAAAAAAGTTAGGTTGCACATTAATAATTAATAAAATAATTAATTATTTATGCACCCAAGAGAAAGCTTAAGCACTAAAGAGTAATAACTTAACTAATTAAATCAATATGATTTAATTAGTAAGTAAACTAAATATTACTCTAACAATAAATTCATCATCACGACAACTAAGTACTTTACCAAGTGGGTGGAAGCTATACCCTTATCAACTGCAACAGGAAAGTAGATATCTTTTTTTATCCTTAATCATATTATTTGTAGATATGGCATACCTCATGCTATCATAACAGATAATGCAAAGCATTTAAAAAACAAAGACCTAAAGGAATTATGCACCAAGTTTCACATGATTCATCATTCTTCTTCAATCTATTACCCCCAAGGTAATGGACAAGCCAAGGCAACAAATAAAAACATCTTGAAGATTTTGAAGAGAATGGTGGACAATTCAGATAGAGATTGGCACATCAAAATAAACCCGACCTTATGGGCTTATAGAACAAGCATAAGAATGCCAACAGGAGCTACACCTTTTTCCTTAGTCTTTGGAGCAGAAGCAGTTTTGCCTTTGGAGGTAGAACTCCCATCTTTGAGGGTATCTCTTCTTGGCTTGATAAGTGAGGAAGACTATAGGGTTGCTAGATTACAAGAACTAGAACTCTTAGATGAGAAACAGAAACAAGCACTTGATCATTTGAAGGTGTACCAAAATAGAATGTCAAGGACTTATAATAAGCACATCAAGGCAAGAAAATTTCAAATAGGTGACCTAGTTTTGTGAGAAAATTCCAAGAATCAAGCAGAAAGAGAAAAGAAAGGAAAATGGGAAGCAAACTGGTTAGGACCATTTATCATTGTTGAAAATTTTGGGACCAGCACCTATAAACTAGCAGATTGTGATGGTGAAGAGCTACAAGAACCTATTAATAGCATACATCTAAAGAGGTTCTATACATGAGGTAGATGAGAGATTATAAAGAGTGTCAGATGGAAGAGAATCATATTTATTGTATATAGTCAAAAGAGATCTTGAAAATACCAAAAACATTTGAAAAGCAGAAAAGATAAAAAACAGTGGAAAATTGAGCATGAAGAAAGTAAAAACATTCATATATGATCTTCAAAAAGATGTTGTCTTGGTGAAAACCTAGCAAATAAGTGCCTTTTTTAAATGAAAAAATAAATTGAAAAAAGAGAAAAATACAAAAAAATCAGAAAAAGAGAAAAAGTGCCTTGGTGAAAACCTAGCAAATAGGCGCCTTGGTGGCAAAAAAAGAGAAAAGCTTTTAAAACAGGAAAAAAAAAGAGAAAGATCTAATCAATCGGTGAAAACTTGGTAAACAGGCACCATTGAAAGTCCAAGTCAGTCGCATACCTAGAAGGTCACCTTGTAAATATTGCATTCGCCAGCATTTGTATATATTGCATAATAAAACCCCACAGTTGCATTTGTGAGTATCTCAAGATTTTGGTCACCTAATCTGCAAATTGTCCTAAGTCCCACAAATCAAATTAGCTCACATTGGGGGCAATCTACTCAAAAGGAGAAAGGATTCATCAAAACAAGCTTTATTCAATCAAGGAATCAATTCATCAAATTCGAAAGAGGAACACTTAATCAAATCTACATTCTAATCCAATTTGAGCCAAAACGCAAAATTTGATCCAAGATCTCACATGACCTTATCTTTATTAGGATTAAAAGTATGAAATGGATGGAACTACACTTGACATATGGATTTGAAAAACATTGCAAGAAATTTTTTCTAAGTGTTGACTTAATTGATGAAATCATGTCTTTCTAGTGAATCGATGAAAGTTTTAGACTAGACAAGCTATGATGAAAGAATGATATTTTTGTTGATTTCTGAATGACTGTTTTAAAATCAAAGTTTTAAATCATGTACTATTTTTCTAAGGACGTGATCATCAAAGAATCATCAAGGACTTGTACATAGGATAAAACTGAGATTTCTGCTTGTTTACGCAAAAGGATACCTTGGTTATTTTGATCTTTAATATCATAGTACCAACATCCACTTGCAACATAGAATCTGACAAAATCAGTATTCACACTCTCATGATTGGTTTCAATCAGTGATAGTCGTACCGAAGAGAGATGGGAAAGCAAATAAAGAGGTGCAAAAAGTATTCATATCATCATAGTCGAACTAGTGATGGTTGTACTAAAACAGATTCCAAAAAATGCTCAATGATGATTATAAGCTCCAAATTATGAAAAATGACAGTTAGCTGCATACATCTTAGATTAAGTGCATTGTATATATTGTTTTGCTTTTCTTAGCTTAATTTGCAAGAAGAAAATAAAAAGGGGGTGTACTCAAATCAAAAATCAAAAGATCATCAAAACAATTATATAGGATCGAGTGTGTTGGAAATAAAAAATAAATTAGAAAAACAAAGTGCTTTTCATTAGTTCACTTGCATTGCATTAAGGTCATTTTTAAGTTGCATTAAGTCATCTTCATTAAACTTTGCATATATTTAGATGTGTATAACATTTGAATTATTAGGTGCATTGCATTAAGGCATTATCATTACATTGCATTTATCTCATTTAAGGTGCATACATTAAGTGCATTGCATTAGTTAGAAATCATTCATTACATCCATTAAGATCATTCAACATTAAATACATATCATACATGATAGAACCATCCATCCATATTACATATATCATTGAAAGCTCATAAATCATTGCATCAATACATCACATTTACATATCCAAAGAAATGCATTCATTAGATTCATTATCCATTCATTATACATCTATTATCCATAATCATTAAGTAATACCATTACACATTGCATTCATCTATTCTATGTCATACATAAGACAAAACATTTAACCATCATTAGGATATATGCATACATTGAAAAGTTCATTCTGAAAAGCATAAAACAAAGCATATAGAATATAGAATCATATAGAGCTGCATATCATATAAAACATCTAAAAAGAGATCCAACACATAAAGACATCATATATAGTCAAATCTATCAAATAAAAGTATCAAAGTCCATCGTACCATCATCATAAAGGAACAAGATATCAAAGTCTATAACATGATCATAAAAGCAATATCTGAAGATCAATGTCCACCAGTTATCAAATTATCAACATAAACAACACCAATTGATAAAAAATGATACAACAAAGGTCCAATTTCTCAATCATAGCAACAAAAAGGAGATCATACATCATCAAAGTATAGATGAAACAACAAAAATATCTCATAAGAAATCAACTGATAGAGTCACCAGGACCATCGGTACCATTACGATCAGGAGCACTATCAGGAGGCCGACTAGAACTAGCCTGTAAACCATGCTGACTCATAGCAGCCATGAAAGATTGCATCATCAAGCTCATCTGTGAAACCTGTTGTTGAATGGATGATATCTAGGTCTGCAAAGATGCAACATCTGATGCTAAGGCTAGCCCATGATCCTGTACTGCAGAAGACTGTGGAGGAGGAATAGAAGAAGATGGCATTGCCAAAGAAGATGGATCACCCAAAGATGGAACAAACTGAGAAGACAAAGGACGTGATGATGATGAAGGCATAGAAGCTGAAATAAAAATGGAAGCAGAAGAAGCTACCTGAACCACAGGAACAATCAGAGGAATAACCTACTGAGCAAGAGGACCCTATACCTGATCAAGTAGTACCTGTGTGACACCTACATCCATCTCCCTCTGGTGTCTAGCTCTAGGCCTATCCACTAGATCTCTGGCCACCTGATGTAAAACCCGGTCAACCCATCGATCTCTTGCCTGATCATCACCCCTAGGAGGAATTGGAGCAGCAACTATCACTGGCATTTGTACTCTACCTGCTATAGCTCCGAACCGACCCCTAATCCTACCATGGCCACCACCTCCGTCATAATCATCATCATCATCACCACCACCACCACCACCATCATCCCTATCTGATAACTCCTCAATGGTGGGAATCCTCTCGGCAAGATCTGTGAACCTAGGAAAAGGATACCTATGTAACTAGGCACCATACTCATTAGTAATACCTACATCCATGATATGGGACCTAGGAGCCCAAGGACAATACCCAATCTCTCATATCTCTCGTATAGTTGTACCAAAATCTACACAAGGGCCCCACAATGACCTCTCAATCTGTACACGAGCATACATAGCTACGCCCTGTGGCATATCCTGAACACACCCATACTGATGGAAAACACAGTGAAAGCAGAATCTCTCAATAACAAATGTAGAATGACTGATCATCCAACGAGGGCAGAACATGTAAGAAAGCTCACCATCATCCTCTGGCCAAGCCTCACATTTGAGATAACATCTCCACACGATGGTATCCAGGTCATCAATCCGACGTCGCCAGTAATCCAGCTTACCCATGTGGGTCTGGATAATGATACCACTAAACATCCATGCAAAAGGCCAACCTGGCTGACGATCTTGTGCTTTCACAGGACGTGTCACTGGGATATGCTCCCAAGTCCAAAGCTTTAATAAGATGGCTCCAGCAGTCAAAGTGGTAGAATGTCTATACACAACAGTGTGCAACTCATGATATAACTGTGCCAACACACAAGAATCCCAGTTGAACCGACGAGGCTCTACCATCAAATCCTCCAGAATGGGACCCCACCCAACAACAAATCCATGTCCACACCTATCAGGAAGTAGGAAACCACCAATCAGAGTACCCAGAATAGGTGGTAACACAGGGAATGAAATAAACAGAGCCCACTGGATATGACGATCACCAATGGAAGGATCACAGAAGACTCATCGACATGTTGAGCCATCATAAATAATATCATAGTAGACAAGCTCTTCTTGGGTAGGCAACCACAGAATGTGATAGACATCCTCAGGTGTAATCATCATTTCCCCCATGGGAAAATGAAAGTTGATATGGTCTGAGTGCCAACGCTCAGCCATAGCAGTAATAAGACCTCGATTCACTCAGAATCAAGGAAGATAAAGAAGGAAGGACAAGTCACACTAAGCAAATGACAACAATCGGCAGCACTCAAATCAGGTATCATATCCCATGATAAAGGATACGAACCATGAATATGTAAAGACCCAAGATCTCCCATAAAAAGCAAGTTCAAACACATCAGAATTGAAATTATAAATTATGGGACTATTCTAAGTCAACCAAAAATTTATAAATCTATCCAACCACAATCAAATTTTGTGTTTCTACCGAGATAGAATGGAAATTTTATTATCACCCATCATCTAAATCTAGATTGACGAATGATATTTCAACTATGACTAATTCCTAATTGACATATCACAACTTGTTATAAAATATTAGGATTGGGAACTTAACCTATCAATTGATCAACGACATCGAAAAAAAAATGCAATTTGGACTTGAACAAAATTCAAAAAAATTTGCAAAGTGAAAGCGCTATTTCATGATACAAAAGTGAATAAAATCAAAAGCACTGCTTAAAGGTGTGAAAGCACTTATTAATGTTTTAAAAGCGGGACAAAAATCAAAAGTGCCCAAATATATAGCGGAAGCGCTCCTAAAAGTTGTAAAAGTGCAAAAATTCTCAAAAGCGCACATTAACAAAGTAAAAGCGAAGAAGGGCTTAAATTTAGCGAGCAAAAGCACTCAACTATTTCGTGGAAGTGCATATTAAAAGTGCAGAGGCACACTTTCAAAGGCAAAAGTGCCAGTAAATCAGGCAAAAGCGCCCATTCAAGAAAAACAGAGAAAAAAGGGCTATTTACTAGGAAAAATTTGGAAAAAGTTGAAATAAATGCATGAACGGAAAAAATAAAGAGGTACACGGACTCACCGAAGGTCCAAAGCTAGGCAAACGCTGATACTGGTGACATTTCTCAAATTGATGCTCACGAAGAGGGACAGGCATCGCAGAAAGTCAAAAGCTCAGAGAGGGTAAAAGTCAAAAGTGAAAGGTAAAAATGAATAGTAAAAAAGAAATTTTAATCCCTTTATATAGCTTTTTGACCTAAAAGAGGTAACTTTGACCTAAGAGAGGACCTTTTTATCAAAATTGACCTAATAAATTGACTTTATTATCATATCAGTTAACGCAAGGGCATTTGAAATCAAACGGACCAATCATCGATATCAGAAATAAAAATAAAATTGACTATAAATTCAAATAAATCAAAATCAAATTGACTTAAATCATTGACATTATGAAACAACGATCAAATTTTATTTCATTTCCGAGGGGGCATACCATTGGAAATATCAAACGTCAGCTACATCATCAAGAATCGAGAGACCGATCATCAAATCAAAGCGAAAGCTTTTATCAGGAAATTTTTTGTAATCAATTGAATGGGGGCATCGCATCAAGATCAATCATCAAATCAAGTATCACATCAAAATGTTTCATCAAATTCTAACATCGTATCAAGGATCCATCATCAAAATGACCATCAAAGAATGATCATCAGAACTGCATCCAGGGTATTAAATCAATTGAAATCTACATCAATCTCATATCAGATATCAAGGATCGACCATCGAAAGACATCAAACGCACATCAAAGATCGACCATCAATGAATCAAGGACCTATCATCAAGCAAGATCAGAGTATTCTTTGAATCGACATGCTTCACACGTCAACTCAAACAGGGGCATTTGTAATCACCTAAAAATGGATAAAGACAATTAAATGATAAATCAAGTCAAATCAAAGCAAATTTAGGACAAAATTGAAGTAATTGAATCACAATGCATAATTAGCCAATCAAAATTAAAATCAAGTCTTAATTCAAGATAAATCAAAATTGAGAGTGTTTTAATCAAATGCAATCAATTAAAGTATAATTAAATAAAATAATTGTATAGTCTTGGATTAAATCAAATTCAACCCAATCAAGGGGTACATGGCTAAAATAAATCAATTAATAAATATCAATTACTCTCAATAACCACAAATAATATTTAAGGAAAGACATTCACATGGATCAAGCCAAATTCAATCTCAATCACTCAAAGTGAAAGAGAATCTTGACCATTGATCTTGTCTACTTGTACCAAGCTTTGAGGACACAAAATTTGCATTGTCTTCAAAGGGTGGAACCAAGGACTCAACGAAGGCTTAATCATGATCAACTACACTACACCCCCTACCATTGGGAAAATCTATAAAAGGAAGGCCTAAATTCATCATAATTAATAACCACACATCTTAGAATTGCATCAAACCTCTTGCATTTTATAGCTAGAGAGGAATCTAAGAGTTTAATTAGCATTTACTTTGATCTAATTGTTAGCTTTATTTTGTTTATCTTATCAATTCTCATTCTAAGACTGTCATTAATGGTAGCTTGTTGAGATTTTCCATTAACATCCTTAGATAGAGAGCCATAGGATGCTCAATTGATCATTAATTTGCTAAATAGTTTCTTAATTGTGGTTTATTTAGTTTCTATTTCAATTATTGTCAATACTAATTCTATAAAGATACTATTTCTGGTATACAATTACTAACTTTATTTATATGTTTATTATTATAATGATTTATATATGTTATTTATATATTTGTTTGAAACATTAGATTATATTGATCTATCATCTATATTAAATTGAATAATGAACTATATATTAAATCCAAAATGAGATGATTTTTTTTTCAAGTGAACCACATTATATATAATATATCAGTTATGGCTCATGGCAGTCCACCCCTCCCAAATTTACTTGTCCTCAAACAACTAATAGTAGAAATTGGCAACTAGACTTGTTTCCTCATCTTCTCAAGAAATGATTTTTTTGCTCATCTCATATGGTGCTAATTGAATTTTCCAAAACCATATTTTGAATCATCCTATTCTAATTAATCTAGACTATACACTTGAAAATATGCATAAATATATGAAGGAACGAAGCATACACATTGATGCAGGAAGACACGATGTATACACATTGATGCATGAAGACACAAAGTATACACAAAGCATACACATAATACACATAAGGTTATATTCCTTTTTATTTCATTATAATATTTCCTCGATTAATCTCCATCCCTAGAGAATGGCAGGATCATGCTCTGATACCACTTGTAATGACCCCTAATGGAGTCTTACTTAATTTGTTCTAAAATTCTTAATTTAGGGTCTAAATCATACTTAGGAAGGGTAATTTGTATGTTTCAAGATAAGAGAATGTCAATTCTCAATAGTTATCATATATCATCATATTTTGAAGCAATACATACTTAAGCTTCAATTCCTTAATCCTCTTCTAATCACTAACCCTAAGGCGGAAGGTAGAATTATTGTTCTCGAGTATGGAAATAGTCTACTTGAGGCTCCCTCATGAACATAGCCCATTTTGGGAATCTTTGCCTCAACGTGACCAAATTACTCCATTCCCTTCACAAAATCCCTATCCGCTAGGTTGTGTTAATGAGTGATTAAAGAATTAACTTTGTATATAGTATCATCTTTATATCACAAATATATCTTAGATGTGGTGCTTTTGTATAAGCATCCAAGTTCATAATACATTTATTAATTAACATGTTTAAGTCTCGATTCCTTACTTCTCTCCTAAACAAAACCTCAAGGAGAGTCTGGCTTTACTTGTCGTAAGTCACTTGATACTAGTACATCCTCTAGATTTCCTCTACCTTTCCCTGCACAACACCATCTATCAACTCCTGGGACTATAATGAGAGAATAAGGGGATAGACTTTAAACATTCTAATTCCTTTTCTTTACAAAATATATACACCTTAATTACTCAGGACATTTCTCATTATTATAATTACTTATTAATTAATTTTTATTGCTATGATTACTTATTAATTATTTCAATTATATATGAGTCATATATGTCCATATCTCTTATTAAATATACTTACCAATATATTTTAACTAGTTTTTTTTAACTATATACTATAAATTTATTTCATATTAATGTATTTCATAATTCATCATGTCATATATGACGAAGCTCATTTAATCATATACATAATTGTCCATTATATATGCAAGTCATAAAAATAAATGTTAATAACTTAAAATAACAAGAAAAATATGTATACCTTTAAATAATAGATATTCTTAAGAGTTTTTTTCCCTTGTTGATTTACACATGGACTATCTTTTGTTATCCAATGTTTTCTTCATTTTATTCTCAAGTGTATTTCTTAACTATTTTTCTTTTAACATTCTCCTACATTTCCTCCTTCATTTTCTCCCATATTTCCTCCTTCATTTTCTCCAATATTTCCTTCTTCATTTTCTCCCATATCCCTTTTCCTAAAGTGTTGGGAATCATTTTATATTTCCATCTCCCAAAAGTCACGTCTATATGACTTATAATTGCATCCCTTAACACTATGGTAATTTATTATTGCTAACTTAGTTTTAGTACTTAATGTTTTTTGTAGTCCACTTATTCCCCTTAAGTCAAACACATATTCTTCCACTGTATTATCTTTCATTTGTTACTAATACAATTAATGAATATTTATTTATTAATATCATTATTTATTAGTGATCTTTGATTATTACTAACTTTATTTATATGTTTATTATTATAATGATTTATATATGTTATTTATATATTTGTTTGAAACTATAGGAGAACAAAGTGTGGTCACCAAAATGTGGATCAACAAAGAGTGCTCTCCTAACAAAAATGAGTGTGATGTGATAATATGATGAGGACGGGAATATAAGATATACTTCTTAACCCCAAATTCCCAAAGGAAGATCCAAATTGATTAACCACAAAAGATGGTCAATACATAGATGAATCAATCGATGGAGAATATGAAGAAAGAGGATAACCTTATATTATATTATGGTAAGTATGTATTGGAATCTTAATTGAATTGAAAATAAATACTAACCTCAAGTATGACAGATCTGAAAAATGTTGTTTTCTGATGTCTATGTATAGTTTGGGGGTATTCTGCAACCGGATCCAGGCTGAAAATGCAGAAACAAAGAAAACCCAGAAACCTTTTGTTTTTCTAAGAGGTCATCCTTGACCCAAGACAGGGGTAAGATCTTACCCCAGGGTACAATCTTACCCCAAAAGGTCATCCTTGACCTGTACTATTTCGACAGAAATTTTGTTCGTGGATCCCAAAAGTTTATTGAAAATGGTACTTAGATCTGCACTAATATTCATTGTGCCACACCTGGATCTGGAAGAAAAAGGGTTTTGTTTGTTGGATGAGGGGTTTGCCTTGGTCAAACCTCAGTTTGGAATCAACCTTGAAATGTAATTGAAATTGCAATATATAAACAAAGTAAATGGATCTATTCACCTTGCTTATGTTGAAATCCTTGTGGAGGATTTGAATCCTTGAATCCACAAGTATGGATGCTCCAAATAAATGTAGATTTGAATGTACGATGTCTCAAATCAATTGCATTAGATCTTTAACATCAATCTTGAGTGGATCTTGGAATAGGAAGAAGCTTGGATGAATGTGGATGGAGGAATCTTCAACAAGAGGGCTCCAAAGAGATTGAATCCTTCAATGGCTATCAATGGATCTCCTTGATGAATTGGATCTTGAATGATTGAATGCTTGGATGCTTGAGGATGAATGAATGCTTGAATGATTTCATTTTCCTTCTTGCTTGCTTGATGATTTCTTGATCACTTGATTGCACTTGAGAGAATATGAAAAAGATGCTAGTGAAAAAGATGGATTGAAATTAGAGAGGAAGGCTTCCTTTTATACTAGTCTAGGGCACAAACTTCTAGAGAGCCCAACATAGGGGAATTAAATTCTAATTAAAGCTTAAACCTTAGAAATGGACCTAGATTAAATATAATTTAAGAGTTTACCGTTTTGAAATCTGAAACAGTCGACCCGAAAGCAGGAAATAAAACTTTTCGAAGCCCGACATCCCGAAACCTCCAAAATCTAAAATTTACCTAGGGTCAGGGTTGAGGTTGACTTTGACCTATGTTAGGTTTGAGGTCATCCTTGAACTAGGTCAAAGTTGAGGTCGACCTTGAACCATAAGGTTGTCCTTGAACCTAAGGTCAAAGATCTCAGATCTTCAGGAAAAGGTGCCGGAAAGGAGCTGGAAACAGGTGGAGAGAGAAGTAGAACATGGGGGAAAAGCTATATCTAGTCAAAGAATCTCTCAAGGCGCTTGACATGACCCAGACCACCTACTTAGAGGGATAAACTAGTCCTAAATGGAAGTGCTTCCATTTTCTGACGATACATTTAGCCCCCACTTTAGCAAGAGAATGGACTCGATGCAAACTCTTGGTAAAGGAGATCATAATGAAAAAGATAAACTTATTGAAATCAAAGGGACAAAGAATCCTCAAGCCCCCAAGAAATAAAGTCTTAATAAACTCCAAGATCACAATAAGAGAGACATCTCTAGAGAGAGAGAGAGAGAGAGAGAGAGAGTATCTTGCCCATTGAGAACTTATGTCCCATTGTGAACCACACAAGGAAACAATGCAACTAGAAAGATGGAATTGAACCACCTAGTGAATGTGGCTACTCACTAGTCAACCTATCAAAGATTCACCCCTAGGAATATTCTATTCCACAGGAGTAAAACCAAAAGCAAAAAAGAGATCCTGTCTTAAGGACACCTTCAACCTTAAGGGATCAAAATTTTGAAACTGGAGGGATCAATAGATCCTATATAATGAAAATTCATGCTTTAAGGATTAGTCACTAATCCATAAAGGGAGAGAAGAGCCTTGAAAAATATATGTATATTGAAAGTGCGTGTGTGAAATAGGTGAGCAGAGCGTATGCCCCCATGTTAAAGTCATTGCTAACACTTTAACAGGAGCAATGGCTTGAATGAAAACATAAAAAACTCCACTGATTACGTTTCCACTACGAGATGTCCCCAAACAAAGACAAATTAAGGGAAATACCACATAAACATACAGAGAACACATAAGGGATCTACCTGCCATGGGGTTAGTATGATCATAAGATAATATATATATATGATATTATTGCAAATGAATTGACATCATTCCCCAAGGAAAGTAGAACTATAATCACAATGGAGGAAAGAACACAAAAGAGATATGAAGAAGAATATTTTTGGACCATGACATGGAGACCATAAAGAATCATGCTACCAAGTCACAAATCCAAGCAAATTACACAAGGAAACATTTACGAACACTAGCATAGGTACAACATAACATGAAACAACATATAGAAGAGTAGAGATACATATAGAAGAATTGTACAACAGATTTGATTCCTTTATCACCTTGCACCAACAAAGTAACAAGGGTTGTATAAAATAATCTAACAAACATTTAGCAAACACATTATAGGAGAATCACAATACAATAGGAAAACACAAAAAGCTACCATGAAGGAATAGCCAATCAAGCGCGCTGCCTACTCTCCCCGTCTTGTTCTATATCATTTAGGTAAGGTGGGTAACTCGCAAGAGGGACTATATCCAACACAGTAGGAATGATAGCTAGTTCCAAACAAGGATCCTCTTGAGAATCATAATGTTCGATACTAGGTGTAAGTGATAATTGTGATGAAAGCATATTAGGTAAATCAATGTCAATGTCAATAGTCTCATATTCATCATTAACATTATTAGTATCATCAAGATTCTCTTCTTCATCTAGATTAATCAAAATAGGATCTAAGATATAAATGAAATCATCATAATCTTGCATCTTAACATCATTATTAGCGGTAACTTCTTCTAACACATCATGCATATATTGATCAAAAGAAGGTAAAGAAATTTGAATAACAAAATTACGGGCCTTGGCTTGAGCACAACGCTTCTTACAACATTCATTAGCAAATTGATTATGTTTTGACTTGTTTGAAATATGTTGAGAACTTGGAGGAATAACTACCAGATCCTTTACAGGTTCTATAAGAGGATTAGTAGGATTCTTAGTAGACTGACAAGCAACACTAGGAGCTTGATTAATAGAACTAGAAACCATCGATAAAGGAGGTGTGGAAGGTGTAGGCAAAAGACCATGATTAAGATCCATCGGCGGCATGCTTAACTCAAGAATCTTGCAAAGCTTATAGGCTTGATATGAGCAAAAAAGATTATCAAGTCAAGAAGGACACAAATTAGGTATTGAAGGCCAAAATAAGTCAAGTGTAGCACAATCCCTAGACCTAGAAGGTTGATATAAACTATGGTTAATCATCTTCACCTCCTCATCATGAAAAAATTTAAGACACTTATGGATAGGAGAAGCGACATCATGCATGGCATTCAACCAAGGCAAAACAAGCTTAACTTGAAATTGATCAGAAGTAGAAACAACAACAAAGGTAGTGTTCACAATTTTACCACACAGTTCAATTGGAAAGTCAATAGAACCAAATGATGGATAAAGAAAACCATTACAAGTTTGAATCCATACATCAAATGTATCATAAGAATCACGTTGCAAGTTTTTCATAAAATGATTTTCTTCAGTAATAACATTGACTAAAGATGTAGGATCAACCAGACAACCTCGTGTAGGTATCTTAGAAATCCTAGCATAAATGTAAAGGGGACCATCAAGATCTTTAATAGTCTCAGAATCATCAAAGGAAATCAAGAGTTCCCGAGGTCTTTTATTCTTAGGTTGTTTTCGAGGTTTTGGTTGAGTTTTAGGTTCAGGCTGAGATTTTTGTTTAATTTGAGGTGGAACTTGAGTTTGCGTTTGAGGTTTAAGTGGAGATATAGATTGTAACAAATCAACATGCTCCACATGGTTAACAATATGATTAAGATCATCCATCTTTGAATCATAAACAATATCCATAGAAGATGGTTGAGCAATGGTATTAGTATCATGTGTAGGTAAAGGATTCATATAGATTTGAAGGTTTTGATTAGGAGGAGAGACAAATTTGTTCCTACTACCATCAAAATTATCAATAGATAAGGCATTAGAATCAATTAAGTCTTGAACCTTATGTTTTAAAGAATAACACTTCTCAGTATCATAGCCATTTTGATGATGGTATTGAAAAAAAGATTTAGACGCTATCGTAGCAAGTAAAAGAGGTTGAATAGGAGGTAAAGTAATCATATTAGTAGTTAAAAAACTATTCATTATAAAATGTAAAGATTCAAAGAGAGGAGTAAACGTACGATTCAAATGAAAAGCAGTGGATGCAGAAGTGGCATTGTGTGATACAATGACAACTTGATCAACAATTGTACTTGCTTGTTTATTTATCTTGACATAGTTGTTAGGTTTTTGAAATTTATTTGGATTAGGAGCAACATCACTCTTATCAACTGGAACAGGAGCCATTGGAGTGTTGCTCTCAAATTGACTCACTTGTAATCAATAATGATGAAGCGCTGCACAAAGTTGTTGAAAAGAGGTAAAATTAGTAAGCAAAATCTTATCTCTAATATCCTTTTGTAAATTTGAAATAAACATACGTTGAATATCCATATCAGGAACATGATAAGAAATCTGAGCATGCAAATGCTTAAATCTACCAATGAATTCAGTCAATTTTTCCTTAGTGTTTTGTTTACAATGCATCAAATTAGTTAAAGACACTTGCAGACCAATGTTATTTTAAAATTGTTGAATAAAAGCATTGGCAAGTTTTGGAAAAGAGTCAATAGAATAAGGAGGCAAGGAATAATACCATTGTAAGGCCTTATCACAAAAAGTTCTGGCAAACAATGGTGGCTAAAATCCTATGATCATGAGAATAGTCACTACAAAGGATTTGAAATGTTTTAACATGAGTAACAAGGTCTCCCTTACCATTGTAATTCTCAAGATGAGGCATATCGGCTTGCTGAGGAACGGGAGTACGAATGATGTCTAAGGATAAAGGACTTCCCATGTCACATGTAGGAATGCTAAACTTGTTTTGAGTTAAGGACGCAAGTTGTTGTTGTAAAGATGACATGGTTTGAGCCAAAGTGATGATTGTTGAATCATTAGAGGAAATAGGAGGCATATCAACACTAGAAACACTAGGTAAAGTGTATGAAGCTGCATGAATGGAAGACATGACTGGAGGAACACTTGGAACCACAGTTGGAAGAGGATTAGAATAAGTAAAAGGAATATTATGGTAAGAAGGTTGTGACGTAGGAAGGGATACAAGAGAACCACTCATAGTAAGAGAGGGAATCATTGTAGTCACCAAAGGAGGGGTATAAGTAGGAATACTAGGTAAGGGAACAAAAGAAGGTTCTACACTAGTAACCAGAGGAATGAGTCCTAAATCTTGATCTTCTTGAACTAAAGGTTTAACATTTGAATGCACAAGGTGAGTGATACCACTGAGGAGATTAACACCTTGATCATTATCACAAAGAACTTTCTTAAGAGCCTCTATAGCTTGAATATAATCTTGATTGTGGTTTTCTTGGATAAGCCAATTACCCATTTTATCAAGTTTGGTTGAAAGTTTTTGGACTTGTTCAGGGGGGGCTCTTAAAGCATCATCCTAATCATGAGATGAGTGAGAAGATTTTTGCTCCATAATAGGGTTGGAGTCATGAATAATCAAATTGTCATCTGAAATCCTAAGGAAAGGAGAGGAAGACTCAGGATTAAAGGCACCCATAAGTCTACAACTTCTTCTAACCAAAATATTATGGGTAGGACTAGAGGTAGTAAAGCTCATATACCAATGCAATGAAAATGAACTAAACTAAGAAAACACAAAGCATGAACAAATGAATGTTTTTGTATTTTTATTTTATATGAGATGGAAACACATAAAAGAAACCTAATACATGCAATATCTAACACCATAAAAGAAAGAGTTGTCTATTGCGGGTTCACCAAAATGTAGGAGAACAAAGTGTGGTCACTAAAATGTGGATGAACAAAGAGTGCTCTCCTAACAAAAATGAGTGTGATGTGATAATATGATGAGAATGGGAATATAGGATATACTTCTTAAACCCAAATTTCCAAAGGAAGATCCAAATTGATTAACCACAAGAGGATGGTCAATACATAGATGAATCAATCAATGAAGAATATGAAGAAAGAGGATAACCTTATATTCCGTTATGGTAAGTATGTATTGGAATCTTAATTGAATTGAAAACAACTACTAACCTCAAGTATGATAGATCTGGAAAATGTTTTTTTTTAATGTCTGTGTATAGTTTCAGGGAATTCTGCAACTAGATCTGGGCTGGAAATGCAGAAACAGAGAAAACCCATTAACCTTTTGCTTTTCTGAGCAAGGTCATCCTTGACCCAAGACAGGGGTAAGATCTTACCCTAGGGTAGAATCTTACCCCAAAAGGTCATCCTTGGCCTACACTATTCCAACAAAAATTCTATTCGCGGATCTAAAAGTTCACCGAAAAGGGTACTCAGATATCCACTGATATTTGTTGTCCTACACATCAATCTGCAAGAAAAAGGGTTTGTTTGTTGGATGAGGGGTTTGCCTTGGTCAAACCCTGGTTTAGAATCAACCTTGAAATGTAATTGAAATTGCAATATACAAACAAAGTAAATCGAACTATTCACCTTGCTTATGTTGAAATCCTTGTGGAGGATTCGAATCCTTGAATTGACAAGTATGGATGCTCCAAATGAATGTAGAGTTGAATGTAGGATGTCTCAAATCAATTGCATTAGATCTTCAACATCAATATTGAGTGGATCTTGGAATAGGAAGAAGCTTGGATGAATGTGGATGGAGGAATCTTCAACAAGAGGGCTCCAAAGATATTGAATCCTTCAATGGCTATCAATGGATCTCCTTGATGAATTAGACTTTGAATGCTTGAATTCTTGGATGCTTGAGGATGAATTAATGCTTGAATGCTTTACTTCTCCTTCTTTCTTGCTTAATGATTTCTTGATCACTTGATTACACTCGAGAGATTATGAAAAAGATGCTGGTGAAAAAGATGGATTAAAATGAGAGAGGAAGGCTTCCTTTTATACTAGTCTAGGGCACAAACTTCTAGAGAGGCCGACATAGGGGAATTAAATTCCAATTAATCCTTAACCCCTAGAAATGGACCTAGATTAAATACAATTTAAGAGTTTACCATTCTGAAATTTGAAATAGCTGATCCAAAAGTGAGAAATAAAACTTTCTAAAGCCCGACATTTCGAAACCTCTGGAATCTAAAATTTGGACCTAGGGTCAGGGTCGAGGTCAACCTTGACCTAGAAGGTTGTCCTTGATCCTGAGGTCAAAGATCTCAGATCTTTAGGAAAAGGTGCTAGAAAGGAGCTGGAAACAAGTGGAAAGAGAAGCAGAACAGGGGGAAACGCTAGATCTAGTCAAAGACCCACTCAAGGCGCTTAACATGACCCTAGACCACCTACTCAGAGGGCTAAACTGGTCCTAAATGGAAGTGCTTCAATTTTCTGACGATAAACATTAGATTATATTGATCTATCATCTATATGAAATTGAATAATAAACTATTTATTAAATCCAAAATGAGATGATTTTTTTTTTTAGTGAACCACATTATATATAATATATCAGTTATGGCTCATGGCATTCCACCCCTCCCAAATTTACTTGTCCTCAAGCAACTAATAGTATAAATTGGCAACTAGACGTGTTTCCTCATCTTCTCAAGAAATGATTTTTTTGTTCATCTCATATGGTTCTAATTGAATTTTTCAAAACCATACTTTGAATCATCCTATTCTAGTTAATATAGACTATACACTTGAAAATATGCATAAATATATGAAGGAAGGAAGCATATACATTGATGCAAGAAGACACGATGTCTACAGATTGATGCATGAAGACATAATGTATACACAAAGCATACACATAATACACATAATGTTAGATTCCTTTTTATTTTATTTAGACTATTTCCTTGATTAATCTCCTTCCCTACAAAATGGTAGGATCATGCTCTAATACCACTTGTAAGACCCCTAATGGAGTCTTACTTAATTTTTTTCTAAAATTCTTAATTTAGGGTTTGAATCATACTTAGGAAGGGTAATTTGTATGTTTCAAGCTAAGAGAATGTCAATTCTCAATAGTTATCATATGTCATCATATTTTGAAGCAATACATACTTAAGCTTCAATTCCTTAATCCTCTGCTAATCATTAACCCTAAGGCAGATGGTAGAATTATTGTTCTCGAGTATGGAAATAGTCTACTTGAGGCTCCCTCATGAACATAGCCTGTTTTGGGAATTTTTGCCTCAACGTGACCGAATTATTCCTTTCCCTTCACAAACTCCCTATCCTCTAGGTTGTGTTAATGAGTGATTAAAGAATTAACTTAGTATATATATTATTATCTTTATATCACAAATATATCTTAAATCACAAAAATATGTTAGATGTAGTGCTTTTGTATAAGCATCCAAGTTCATAATACATTTAGCAATTAACATGTTTAAGTCTTGATTCCTTACTTCTCTCCTAAACTCAATCTTAAGGAGAGTTTGGCTTTACTTGTCGTAAGGCACTTGACACCAGTACATCCTCTAGATTTACTCTAACTTTCCCTACACAACACCATATATCAACTCCCAAGACTATAATGAGAGAATAAGGGGATAGACTTTAAACATTCTAATTCCTTTTCTTTACAAAATATATACACCTTAATTACTTAGGCCATTTCTCTTTATTATAATTGCTTATTAATTAATTTCTATTGTTATGATTACTTATTAATTATTTCAATTATATATGAGTCATATATGTCCATATCTCTTATTAAATATATTTACCAATATATTTTAACTTGTTTTTTTAACTATATAATATAAATTTAATTCATATTAATGTATTTCACAATTCATCATTTCATATATGACCAAGCTCATTTCATATACATAGTTGTCCATTATATATGAGGTCATTGAATAAATGTTAATAACTTAAAATAACAATTTAAATAATAGAAATTCTTAAAAGTTTTTTTCCCTTGTTGATTTCCACATGGACTATCTTTTGTTATCCCATGTTTTCTTCATTTTATTCTCAAGTTTATTTCTTAATTATTTTTCTTTTAATATTCTCCTACATTTCCTCCTGCATTTTATCCTATATTTTCTCCTTCATTTTCTCCAATATTTCCTCCTTCATTTTCTCCCATATCCCTTTTCCTAAAGTGTTGGGAATCATTTTATATTTTCATCTCCCAAAAGTCAAGTCCATATGACTAATAATTGCATCCCTTAACACTATGGTAATTAATTCTTTTTCTCTATTATTGCTACTTTATGATTAATCTCTATTTGTTAATTAGTTGTTGACTTAGTTTTAGTACTTAATATTTTTCTAGTCCACTTATTCCCTTAAGTGAGACACATATTCTTCCACCATATTATCTTTCATTTGTTAATAATATAATTAATGAATATCGATTTATTAATATCATTATTTACTAGTGATCTTTGATTATTACTAACTTTATTTATATGCTTATTATTATAATGAATTATATGTGTTATTTATATATTTGTTTGAAACATTAGATTATATTGATCTATCATGTATATGAAATTGAGTAATGATCTATATATTAAATCCAAAATGATTTTTTTTTTTAATGAATCACATTATATATAATATATCAGTTATGTCTCATGTCATCCTCCACTCCACCTACTTTCTTAATCACCACCTTTTGTTGTAATTCCGAACCATATGGAATATTTTGATTTAGGATACATGCATGCCATGGAGATGCCCATGTTGTGTGGACTTGTCTCACAAATATGTAGACCAAAGGTGATTTCTAGAGTGTTACAATTGTTATCCTTGGTAGTGTAACACCTCCTTTGGCAAGCCACTGATGCTATGAATTGTCCAAGTTAATTTGAACCTCCCTTTGCCTCTATTTTTGGTCTTTCTTGGTCACTTTCATGATATCTTGGTGGGGGGGGGGGGGTTCATATAGTCACCCTATTGGTTCTTGCTATCTTCTTGGTCATTGAGACTCCACGTCTAGTCAATTTGTCTGTATATTTATTGCACATCATATGTCAACCTCATTCTTGCCTTTATTCCATGATATTTTCCTTCACAACTTTGATAGGAACTCATCTTTACATTTCATAGACATTTAATTTTATAGGTTTTGAAGAAGAAAATGCCTAGTCATTTATCTTGTATTCATTATCAGGGTTATCATATTATATATCCATCTATCTATCTTGGATGTCTATGGAGGTGGAAACACCAAAACATGCTTCTAAAACAATGGCCCCAATATTTTTCTTGATTCCTTGTGCACAAGATTGGAGAGGGGAATGGAGTAGCATGTTGGGAGTCTTCATCATTGGAGGGTTCTAAGATCTTTTCACTTTTTCCTTGTCGTTAAATCATTATATTCTTATCATTTATTATTTCATGTTACTATATCTGGCTTAGTTAGCATTCTATTTATTTGATTTAGTTATTTTGTAACTTTTTTGCATGACTCCTATGCCCTATCTATACAAGATGCATGCACACTATTTTAACATCCTAAATTTGTACTTTAATCCTTGGTTTGTGGATGTGTCTTCAGTGACCCCATAATAGTGGGTTACACTTTTTTAGACATGTTGATTTTTGCTGAAATAACACATTTTTAATAAAATATGATGATTTAAGCCTTCCGAGGTTCCATTTAAAGGAATTAATTACAAATGGTTAGCTCAGAGCCTCTTAGATAAAAAAAATTTGATATAACATCTATACTCCTCATTCATACCTACAATGGAGTCTCCTTCGCACCTATTAAAATGCTAACAAAAAATCACTTCAACTTTATCTTTTGGAAGATCAAATGAATCCATTTGAAAAACCTATCTATGTAGTAAGGTACCACTAAGAAAAATCTTTCCAAGTATTATAATGTTAATATATATTAAGTTTATTATGACTTTGTATTTTTTGTTTTACTAAACATAGATATTTCACCGTATGTCTACCTCTATGTTTGACGCTTATGGAAAAATAGTAAATGAGAGAAAAAAAATTTCTAAAATATATATATTCCCTAGGTATTGAAGTTCTCTTTCTATTTAAAAAATAAAATTAAATTGGACAAATACACGACAAGTTATAAGCTATGTAGTCAAGGTATGTCAAAATTACAGTTTAGTCAACTTCAAACGTTAATAAAATATGTAATAATCATGATAATGTCATAACACCAATTGCATGCCCTCTATACGGATGTTACAAAACTAAATTAAAAATAATCACATTGATATCTATTTTGGAAAAAAAGTTACGCTCTATGAAAACAATGTAACTCTTTGAAAATGACGTTTTCAACAACATACCACTTTTTGTGGGAGAAAGAAAAAACAATTCAAATCAATTCAAAAATTAGAGAAAAACATATATTTAGAATCTAGACAGAAAATCCTAAAAGACTCTAATTTACTTCATCTTCCAATTTCAAATGGTTTAACGACAATATGCATTTGAATCTGATTTTTTTTTTTCCAAAATGTAGAGTTCAGTGTCCGTTCAGGCAAAAAAGTGTAACCCACTATTGTGGGTTCACCCTCTTAGATAGAGATCTTGCTAAACCTATCAATCGATCTTGGTGACTTGTTGTTTTAGTTTTCATAAATTAACTTTTTTAATCATTTTACATCATTAAGTTATATTAGTATTTCTATTTTTACTTTTAATTAGTTATTGTTCTTTAATTTAATTAATCTCCCTAGCTCACTAGAGTACTGTTAAAAGTGAGGTAGCATTGGGTCATTCCCCTTGGGATCCCATCAATCTTGATAGCGGTGAATCCCCTTCTCTACATTTGGTGAATCCGATATGAAACAAATTTCATCTCTATTTATTTTCAAGACATCATCAAAGTGTTTCATATGAGCTTCACAACCTAGACTTCCTTCAGAATCATCATGGGGAGATCCTCAAGACCTAATATTCCCTCTAATCACTATAGTACTACTAGACTTGGTTGCATGTTCAAAGGAAACACATATCCTAACAATCCTTTTAGGTTATACCAATGATATTGTGTATCAACATTGCACCAAATTCTCAATCTAGCTCTCAAAACACTACTCCGACAAATTCCCCTCCTGGGTCTCCTCCTACAACAGACCATTAATATGCTCTTATGATTATATTTAATTTTTAGAAAAAATGGTGTCTCAAACTTGCAATAATAAAAGGATTTTTATTGATTTGTGAGTGTGGTGGATTTCAAGGGGGGTTCCCTAATTTTGGGATTAGGCCCTTAACTTGTTAAGAGCCAAGGGAAGTGCACCACAACAAAAGTTTTAAGGGGTAGTGCCCCTAAAAAAAATTATTTATAATTTGTCATTATGAATCTTGACCATTTATCATTAGGTCACACGTCTAATGATAGATATTTTGTGGGCTTTGTTTTCCTTGGAAGGAAACCCTATATTATTATTGTAATGTATTATGAGACTTTGGTAGCCGTTGAGTTGCCTCAATATCTCTATTGATGATACTCCTATTAGGACCTTTCTCTACAAGTATATTGTAATATGTTATTGATTCTTGAATAAAATATTGGGTGGCTTTTGGAGTGTGGGGTTTTCCTCCTGAAAGGGTTTTCCCCGAATAAATCACTATGTCATGGTATGCATATTATTTTTGTATATTTTTCTTAAGTTTTTATAACTATTATGAAGATATAAGAAGTTTTTGCACAATCATCCTCTCGAGGTTAGTGTAGGAAGTTGTTTCACTTCCTTATCTTCCTTATGTCGATCGGATTTAACCTCTTAAGTAACTTGAAGAATTTTGAGAGCTTTCTTAGCAAAGAAAATGTATTCCTTAAGGCTAGATCTTCCATTGAAAAATTGAGAGATATACTTATCTTAGATAAAAAGGGCCTCAAATTATGATGGCATTAAAAAATCCTTGGAGATCATGCATCTTGCACTTCAGTTAAACCCCATGTCACTTAATTTGATGTTATTGGATCACATATCAATGTCACTATGAATGGGATATCCATGTATATGGTAGGAATGGGTCCTAATTTTGATCCCCTATCTAGTGATGTTATTCATAACATCAGTGTAGCTAAGGTTCCCTTGGGTATACCTCCTATTACTAGTTCTAGTGTTTTCCCTAGTGCTAGTGCTATTATTGGTCCTCGAATTGGTTTTGGTGGCTCCTTTATCATTCATGCTACTACTGGGATGGGTAATCTACCTTAGCCTCCTCAACCTTATAATCTTGTTCTCAATACCATATTTCATAATATAGTCAGCTTCAACAACAACTCACCAATCTTATCATTGTTGGTAATCAATCTTTTCTCCCACCATAGTATTGTCATAGTCTTCTTAGTATGCAAGTCCTTAACATTTCCCATCCCTTTAGGGTATTCCATACCACCTCCTATTTCTGGTACTAGTGTTGGCCTTGTTGCTAGTGCTAGCATCGGTATTGGTCCTAGTGGATCCTCTGTCATTCGTGTTGTTGTTAGCATGGGTACTCCACCTCTACCCCATTTGTCTTATAATCATGTTCTCAATACCATATTACATATTACAGGTTAGCTTTAACAAAACCTCACCAATCCCTTCACTGCCACTACTTAATTCTCTCTCCCACCATATTATTGTCATAGTCCCCTAACTATCAAATTCCTTCACATTCCCCATCCCCATGGCACTAAATCTTTGAGGTTTGATTGGTATAATGGTTATGAGGATCCACATCTAAACATTAAATACTTTTTATCCTTAGGTAGTGACTGTCATAATCTACATTATGTTTTTCTTAAACTAGTTTTTTAATTTCTTAAGGGGATTGCACTAGACTAATTGATTCAAACATTTAATCAATTGATGGATGCATTCTTCAAATGATGTTAAGAAAAAAAAATCAACAAGGTCACCATTTCTAACCTTTCTCATTATAATAAAAAGCTAAATAAGAAGATAATGAACTTCATTTTGAGGTATCAATATAAATGTAAAGGAGTTCCCCATACCTTGCGTGATAGTGGCATTCAAAAGATGTTTATTGGTAGCATACATCTGGCATCGAGATATAAACTTTCCTTAAAAAAATACCTAAAATTTAACAATCTCTACAACACTTTAGTGACTTATTAGCATGCAATAGCTCAATTCAAAGTGTCCACCTTTGAGGTGCCTCTTTCTCAAGGAGGTCCCAAAAAAACAAAGTTGCAGCTAGTATGATTGTAGTCCCTCCAACCTAAAAAATGATTACTTTAAACCTCAATGGATTTGGGTATTTATTAATATGACTAATTCCTATTTAAGTATATTGTATAATTTGTTGAAAGATGACCTGGTGGCTCTCCCCAAGATCATACCTCTTCCAAACAACAAACCATACCCTCATTGGTGTGATGGTTCAAAGTTAACTTATTATCACTATGTGCCTAGACATAACATTGGCCATTGTATGAGTTTGCGATAATTATCCAATACCATATAGATAGTGTTGTTATCAAGGTTGCAAAAAAGAAGAAAAAGTCAAATATGTCAGTGAATAAGATGGACAATAAGCTCCAAATCTATACTGATCGATTTTCATTGCATTCAAAAAAGTTTATCTCTATATCATCCTCCCCTACACCAAGTGATAGTTCATTTGTGAACATTGTTACTATCACTTAAATATCACCTCCAAAGAAAATGATTAAAAATTTAAATATAACCTTCACACCTTTGGACTCACCCTACTTTAGAGAGACTTCTCCTCTATACTTCCCTATGAGAATCAAAACATATGGAGAGGTGTTATGGTTGACCTTGACTGTAGAGTTGATATCATCATAGAGGAGTTTCTCTTTGTGATTGGGCTACATCAAGTGAGGTATGATGAGTGCAAGGCTTCCTTTTGAACACATAATAAACTTTATATTCCCATTGTAGGGTTCACCACCTTGACAGCCCTTGTGGGACCCGAGGGGGTATTGAAAACATTCCTTGTCACCCTTGAGTTAAACTCTTCTATGTAAAATTAGGCACCTCATGGCTAATCCATATGGGGTCATCCCCTTGGTTGTTCATAAATGTTTTGAATTTCTCCGATGAGGATACTATGCATATAATCCAAGACACCTGATATCAACCATTGGTGTCTTGTGGGATTTTTCTTCTTGACCATTTTGTGATTACTCTGGTGGGGTCCTTTATTATATTGGAATATCTACTATTTAAAGCATATAATAAGTATAAGATTAGGGAACTATCTTATAAATTATTTCAATCTATAGCACTTATGTCCCCTCTTGCTTTTTTCTCATGCATCTCTGCCTACTTTTACTTTGCAACATGATTCATCTTCTATTCCCTATTCGTTCGAGGATAGGGGTAAGCATGTTCCTCAAGGAAAAAATCCATGTCCACTAAAGAGCATGTGGTCCCTGGTAGTGGCTCATATTCTTGTGGCTGCACCTCGCACAAATAAGGGAAAGATACCCACACTGCCAAAGTTTAAGAATCCTCCTCCTTGTGAGTTGCCGATCCTTGCAGACATCCCTCGCCCTACTATACATGAAAAGGGTAATTTTTTGTCACATACTTTCTCTTCTCTTGTGACACACATTTATTAGCCTTTAAGGGTACCCCTATTCCTCCAACTACTCCTAAAGATAAAAGAGGAAGGGCATCTAAAGTTGAGCCTACAATTATTGTTCTAGTAGCACCTACCCATTTTTTGGTGGGGCATTCTTCTTAGCTATTTATGACATCAATGACTTTTCCCATGGAGAAAGATGCTATTGAGCCTTCATAGGCTTGTTTTCATAGTTTTTACCTATTCTAGAACCAAATTTTTCATGATCATAAGCATTATTGGTGGGAAAGGGGTTTGGAATATAAGGTCTCTTCGAAGGCTGATGGTGAGTTGTTAGTCCCCATGTCTACTTCACCTACATCTATGCCTACTTTTTCTCCTACTCTTATCACATTTCCATCTCATCTCACTCCACCCTTTATGTTGCTTCCCCTTTCTCCAAGAGATGCTAAGGGCCTCACCCTAAATGAGTCTAGCTTTTCATCTCTCCATCCTTGAAGCCAACACTTATCACTTTGCTTCTTATTTTCTTGTTATTCTCCCATAATATCAACATGCTATATACACAAGTTGTATTCAATACAATCATGTCTTCTTAGGTTGTTCCCTTTCTAAACCCTCATTAGAGTTCCCCTAGGGTCCTTAGGCTTACCATAGTGGAAAATAAATGTTCTCCTCCATCATTAAAGCTTAAATTTGAGTAGGGACATATACCCAACATTCATTGTTAATTCATAATAGGAAAAGGGAAACAATGCAAATAGGATAGGATAAACCTCCTCCCTTTTCGAGATTGCACATTCAGAAGGAATATGCCCCCACTAGGCTCAAAAGGAGACTCAAGCACTAAATGGGGACAATAATTTCCTTCGCTAAATATGTAATTTTAAAATGGGAAATGATAATAAAGATAGATATGAAAATTAAGAAATATTTAAATGCATTTTTAAATGAAATGGGAAATCAACAAGTTCATATCCAAATAATTGACAGATGGAATGTTGGAAATACCTATAATGACTTTTTTGAGATTCCATCACTATAACCTACCTTCCTATCAAATTTGAGCCTATTTATGAGGGTATAGGTCATTTGGAATGATGTATACCTCGGTATATGCTGTTCAAAATAACCTCTTACTGTAAGTGGCCAATCATGGCCCCCATTCTCTAAGAGGTATTTTTAAGGAATCTTAGTATTTCCATTGACTATGTGTGCTTTGTGGCCTTGACATGTAACAACCAACACCTTTGTTTTTATGTTGTCGGTCTCTAGACACCCCCTTGACTATAGTTATATAAGGTTTAACCCCCTTATTTTGCCTGTTGATTATAATAAAAAAATATTTCTATTCACCCTTCATGTTTGCCCATCCCATATTCTCTAACCTATGACACAATTTTGAATTCCAAAACCCTTTTTCCTGTTGGGCTTTTTAACCCTTGAGTATGAAGAAAGAGATCCCATCGTTGCACTTCTTGATTGTTGTGGATTTTGATTTGGTAAAGAGACTTTCTTGCATGTTGGTATCTCTTCAAGTACAATGTATACTAATAGTATCTTCTTCACTTCCTTGACTATCCTGTACTCGTCTTTCTTGAAACTGCATAATAATATAAAAATATGCACTATCTATACTCATGATTATCTTGTTGATGACCTATGTTTATCCTTTTTATAACTTTAATCCACCATTATTTTAATATTAGGATATAAGTACGACAACCTAATGTGAATTAACTATACATATCATACTTCTGTTATCATCTACCTAATTTTGAATCCTCAATTTTTGTTCATATTGTCCTTAATACTGAACAACCTTATAAACCAATCATTAAAACAAAAGGCTCAACCACATCTATAAATACCCTCCATTGTTGTTGTGTTGCTCATAATCCTGTCATATAGAGTTGATAATTTTCTAAAGAGTGTTGTTCATACATGAATTTTCTTGTACATATCCACAAATTCCTTCATAGGGGTATAATGATATGGCATATCCTTGCCAACCCAATATTTGTATTGATCCTTGAGTGAAGTTAAATCTAGTAGAAATTTTGTTGTGTATTTTCTCCTAGGGCATTTAAATCCACAACCTTCAAAAAATTTAAGCACATTTTCTCTTGTTTCCATTGAGTTCTTTTTCTATATCTTTGTGGCACTTTTAATGCCTTTTCTCCTTCAAGTTCTCTTATAATGTATTTTCCATATTTGGAGATTTTTTTGTAAATTGGGATAAATTTTTTTGGTGAGAAAACATGGGTGCATTCTCCCCAATTTGATGAGATGAGCTAATACTAGCCGAGGTTTGTCCTATCAGTGAAACATTGCATTGTGCAACTTCAAACTACACTTTTGTGCCTTCAAAACCACACACATATAGAACTCAGTCTACTACAATAATATAGGTTGAGGCCTCATTCACACATAATGTCAATGTTTTATAAAGCAAGTCATTCACTATATATTCCTTCTCCTAAATGCTCAAAAGACCTAAATGAAATTTTATCTATACTCAATGGATAGATGCATTATAAAGTACAAGACACAAACTAACAAATGATTGAAAACTTCTCAAGGTTTTTTTTCTTTACATTGCCTAATCAAAATATTTAATAGATTTCTTTGTTAAATTCCCTTTACCCTCACAACCATGAAAGATAAAAACCATTTACTTGCCCTATTGGACATAGGTAATCCTACAAGAACTCCTTGTATTCAAACATTTGAATGAAACTTGACACCTCATAATGTCTATTCAAAACCTTTTTGAGGACTCATGAATGCTTAAACTTTCCAAAATGATTATATACCTAGCATTCAGAGAAACAAATATGCAACTCTATAACATGGGAAACTTTCCCTTGTTTTTCTATAACATAGGAAAATCTTGGGGCAATGTTGTTCTCGTACCAAGGCTAATGCACGACCCTTTGAAAGGTCCTTTTAACATGCCATAAACTTATATCTCATAACTGCAATATGCTCTCAACTATCTATTATATTCTTGTAATGTGTACCATGGCCTTGGACTATTTCAATGCTAGCAAATCATCTCCTTAAACATCCACCAAATAATAAACCCTAAACCCAATTCAATATGAATGGAGGGAAAAGACCATGATGCCTTTTCCATCTTTCTTGTCTTCTTAGCTATTGTATATTTTCCTCTTTTTGACATAGAACCTTGGTATGCAATAAAGTTTTTAACTTCGTAAAATTTTGTCAAATTTGAAGACCTTTAAAAACATATTATCAAATCCTTAAAGATGTTTCTTATAAGACATATGACCAAGGTAACAAAAATGTCATGATAAGGACATTACGAAAATGACCATCATTTTTTTTTCTTCATGCAAATGCTAGGACAATTACAATTGGATAAGACTATTAAAAATTCATTTTTTTGCAAAGATGATAGTTAGCAACTTGTGAGGAATTGAAAATATGACATTTTAATTATGACCGTTTATTATATGAAACAATAATCATAATTTATTCAATCATTGCAAAAAATAACTCAATACTAATATCAAAAGAAACCCATCTAATAAATTGACACCACCTAACATAGGTATACGCACTTTAAACCACATACCCTTCTCATAGCCAAATGCAAAGTACTTCTATAGTAAACACACAATCCTTGTAACCTTTTTAAAGTATCCATTTGAGAAGCAAGTTGAAACGAGCTATAAAATAATAAATACACCAAAGTTAAACTAAAAACTTAATAATAGAGCTTGCCCTTTATTTTCAGTGATATAGGATTTCTCATGAACCCAAATTCTCTTGCATCATTATGAAAATAATATAATATATACATGGTGTTTTAGCCATCTTATCTTAGCATTAGTCTATTCTTTGTTTCTTAAGTGCATTAAGTCTTGAAGAGATTTTGAACAAAACATAATACACACACATATAGACTTTGAATGGAACATAATATTCAAACACATACATGCACTTTTATGTGTCTACACATGTTACTTTCTATTCAAATTCTTTCCAACTCTTAGTGCACTCAACATATAAAAATGTGCTTATTCTAAGACATGATGGCTCTAATATCATGCTAATTTTTGTTATATATATATATATATATATATATATACACTAGAAAGTTAAATAATTGAATTCAATTAATTATATTGAAATAAATAATTAAAGAATTTAATGCATACACATATAAACTTCTTGGATGAGTGAAAATAACACCTACCTAAGAGTTCACAATTTTATTTTCAATTAGGAGATATTACCCTAGTCAAGTGATGATCTAAAATTATGAACTATAATTTTGTGATAAGAAATAAATAAAGATCAAATGCCTATTAATGGACCACAAGCGAGAAAGATAAAATAATTCAATTCAATTCATTATATTTGAATAAACAATAAAAAGAATTTAATGCATACACATATAAGCTTCTTGGACGAGTGAAGATAACACTTGTCTAAGAGTTCATAATTTTATTTTCAATCAGGAGATGAATTACCTTGGTCAAGCAATGATCTAAAATATAAAATATATACAATTCTACACTAATGCAGACTATCTTAGTATATTATTCTAGGTGTAATATAATATTATACCAACAAGGTTCACAAAATATATAACATAAAATAAATCATCATAATTAAATAAATAAAACAATTACTTAACAATTAACCCAATCAAATGAGTTAGGATTAAAAATATCAAATGTTGACATTAAATGCAAAAATTCAAGTAAATTAAATATGATATTTAGCTCAAAATTCTTTTATAGTTATTGTCACAGATGTTGGAAACTAATTTGTGTAAGTGTTAGAATTTAAGGCTTTTTGTGATGAAGATCTTAAATTTTGTGAACTGATAATTCTTCACTCATATTCACTTACACAAGTGGAGAATTGATCTTTGCAAGTGTAAATATACTTGATGCATTGACTTAAATTGTAACTCACAAATCTAAATTGGTAGGACTTGAATTATTAGAACTTATAATGATTTTTGATATTTGAGTTGTTTTAAGTATTGATGACATTTTTTTTTTTTTGATTGATAAAAGGCCGAGGCCAAATTTTTTATATTAATAATCAAATTTAAAGAGATACAAGAGAAACCCTGCTCGGTGCAGGTGCTGGTAAGAAAGAGCGGGGTCGAGAAAACCTCCAGCCGTGCCTGGGACTGAAAGTCCGGATTCTGATACATAAATAAAGTGGGCATACCCACTTCTCGATAATATCAAGATATTTAAAAGTATTGATGACATTTAAGAACAACTTTGGAAATCTATTGACTCCTTAGTTAGACCTTTTATTGGACTAATTTTATCAATTTAGATAAAAGATCCAAGATAAGTATTAGTTATACAATTGAACCATGATTACGTCACAAGTAGACAATGCCCAATACATTGTGCTTTAAAATATTTGATATAAACAATCTCTTCAAACTCCATCACAATTTCAAATAAGGAAATGAATGTCTTTAAATACATATAAGCATATGAATCAACACACACGTGTAATATATTAACTCACAATAACAAATAAGAGGAGTTCAACAAGATTGGAATTAAATTTTATCTATAAATGTGAAAGTGGCTAGGGTCAAGTCCACATCTTCAAATATGTTCAATAGAAATTAAAAATAAATTTAAAAAATAAAAACATATATAAAAGAAGTAATAACATAATCAAAATACTAAAAATATAATAAATTAATCATTTATCATGTTTATTATTACATTTATCACATTTTAAAGCTATTTTAGGTACTTTAGCGAAAAAACACATTGATGTAGTTTTAAAATCTTAGTTATAAACATGAGACTTGCCAAATAAACTATTGTAAAAAATGAAAGTGATTTAAAATCCCTAAATAAAATTTTGAAAAGTACAAAATTATGGATCCTCTCCTCTATATCCACTTATATCTTTACCGTGATTATCCAAACCAATTCCTTTTTTATTTAATTGATAAAAAAGGTCCACCACTCAAAACCTTTGAGGGAAAAAATTAGTGATCAAGCACTCCAATTACTGTCTGCTCAAAACTTAAAAAAGTAAAAATGAAATTCCCACATTGGAATCATCGAAGTAGGTGGACAATTTTCAATGCTTCTTCTCCACTTTGGTTTTTCCGAGGAGGATTGAGGCTCTCTCTCATTTTGTTGGGGGAAAATAACTCTCTGAGGAAAATAAAAAATACCAAACATTGCAGTTGCAGCAAAGATGGCATTGATGGCTTCCTCTTCTCTGCCCGCTTTGAGCAAAACTAATGGTAATTATTTTCTTTTAACATTTCTGTCTAGGTTCTCGAATTAGTTTTTGTTTCGTCACTTATGTAGTTTGTCTGTTCTTAAAAGGTTGTAGGATTTATTTATACTATAAGAAACTTCAAATGCAATAATCTGGAAGATCTTAGGTTTTGTTTTTTCAATAATTTGGTGATAAGGATTTGGATCCCCTTCTTGTAGTTTAAAGGGATGTCGCGACAGTTTCTACTGTTTAAGTTGGTTCTGTTTAAAGAGTAGTGTTTATTTCACCTTCCTGGAGAATTACCATGGTATCTGACATCTTTCAAACTGGTTCTTATTGTTCTCCTATAATTTGAGGAATCTGTTTTTTGGGTTCTTTTATATCGTTTGAAGTAAAAAATTCAATCGGGTTGGAATTAGTACCCTAAGGAGGAATTGCATAACTCTATAGGGTACATCTATGAGACACCATATTTACTCGGAGAAGATTCAATCTCATCAAGCCCAACATAACTTAAGTGACGAATCTATTATTCATCTTTATCAATCATAGGTTTCGTGCAGTTCCTTAAACGAGAGCTCTAATTTGTAGGGTCATTGGGGTCGCTTGAGGAATTTTTCCCTTCTTTAAACTTAGGCATTCTAATAAGCAACATCAACGTTTGATCCTTAAGGTGCACAAGATCAAAATCAGTATTTCGCTACCCACATTTGTGATTCTTGTAGTCAATTTGATCATAATGTTGCGACTCAAAGAGGCTCTGAAAAACATGCCACGCGCCAGGGTTAGTTGACCAAAATGAGTCATTTTGGCTTCGCTTGTGAGTTAGAGTGATTCTGGACGAGTCTTGAAAATTTCACAGGTCTACTGAAAGTTTTTGCTATGTTCTATGTTTATAAATTTTCTTGGTTTTGCTAAGTTCGAGCATATAAGTGGTTTGCTTAGTTTGAGCTCAAAAGGGATCTGCCGACTCTAAGATCTGAGTGTCAACAGTATGGAACTTTAAGTCTACCCGAGCCTTACTACCATCTGTGTTTTTAGTTGTTTTCCAGGCTTGAATTCAAGATCAGATGGTTTAATTCCACAGGGTCTTTATGGTAATTTTTATAACCCAGTTACAGATTAAGTGCTCAACAAATTTCACAGAATAGAAACAAGAATAATGTTTATCAATCTGATTTATAACAGCCAATACTATGGGTTAATTAACAGCAATGAACAAAAGAAGTAAATTCACATGAAACCAATAACAAAATGACACAAATAACACAATGACACAAATATACCCACGAAATCCCAGTGTGGGGAAAACTTGCAAACACATGTTTATTGAGCTTTAGGAGCAAGAATTTATACAGCAGATTACAAGATTGCCACAACAATTACACAGAGAATTTGAGCCTCACAATCCTCTCTCTCTGTCCGGATGCTTGCTTTCATTGGATCTCCAACTTATGCTAATCAAAATTGTGCCCACGGAAGAATCTGAAAAATAACAGCAGAAAGTATAGCAATTTGTATCTGCAAGAAGAATTGCTTTCGCTTCTGTCACTGAAATTCTCTTTCTGTGATATCCCCTGTCCGACTCACAAAGGTATAAAAATTAGATTCAATGACCGAGAGTTGTATATAGTCGATGCAATACCTGGGACATTGCAAGACCAATTCCTCTACCATCTTCAGTAATAACAGTTATCTTCCGTCACCAACGGGGGGGGGTCAAAGTATTCAAGAATATCATGGTCTAATCGATAACCAAGTATTGGAAGAGGGATAGTCGACACAATAGTCAAACGACAGAACATGACAAGAAGACTACATATGTACGATAAGTAATGACAAGTGATAAATGTCAGCAGTAGAAATATAATCATCGATTACCAAGTATTCGATTAAGGGAGAGGTCATTAATTAAAGTTTGTGTTTGATTAAGATATACAGGATGCTTAATAGACCAATGATTAGTATTAAGAATTATCAAAAGACATAAGGGTATGTCCTTTACAACACAACTTTTCACTCAAGATTGCATGTATAAGAACATTGAAGTCACTCATTTAGGAATCATCTAAGAGGAGAGAAGATAAGAATAGAAGATTATTAATATATTTCATAATGATCACATGGAAAGATCAATAAGAAAATAATTATTTATATTTGGTATTGAATACATATCATCTGCACTCATCAAAAGACAATACATATTATATTATATGACTGACAAAGTATCGTATGACAACATACTAATATGCTACATCTAATCTATGAATTAATACTGAATTATAGATATCATAGTTGCATTCTACGATGGGCCAAGAACCCATATTTTGTCATATATATATATATACACTCCAATTTGTCACCTGCCGGACTGGAAGGAAGGAATATAAGGATGCCTTAAAGGAGAGTTTGTGTAAATCCTGCCAATAGCTTCTGTCGCAAAATAGGGTGGGGGTCAGCGTCCCAATAGTTTTTGCTTGGACCTATAAACCTTGAGGGAGCCTATTGGGAATGGTCTCTAAGCACCTTGGTCACATCCTAAAGTTTTCCTATCCAATTCCAGGGTAATAAGTTGGACATGAGACCATCAATATAGTCATAAAAGGAAATATAAATTCTATTTAAATTATCATTTCAATTAATTAAGTTGAAATACTAAATAGATCTATACGAATTACAAGCATGATAAGTATACTAGAGAGATCCAAGGTTACAAACTAACAGGGGACATTACACTTTCTCCTTTTTCTTCAACTTCTCTTGGAAATTCTCTTCTTCTTGACGTGTCTAGCTCTTCTCCCACCCCCTTATTTATAATCCTTTGGTGACCCATGATCTCTAGATTAAAATTAGCTTTTCGCCTTTTAGAGATCAAATAAGCCTACATTAACTAAAAATATAACTAATGTTCTTTTTCACTAAAGATTACAAATTCTTCACATTTTAGTTTTTACATGAACTGAGTGCATGGAATATTAACTGGATGACTTCCACATGGGTAGACACCACACCTATGTATAAGTACCTGTCTGAGCTACAAAACTCAACACTCCCTCTTAGCAAGGAAGGTGTTCTGCACAACACCCAGTTTATTCCCGAAGAATACAAAGGTGCCCTTCATCAGAGCCTTGGTCAAGATGTCTTTCCCCTACAGATGGGGAATCAAGTGATCTCTTACTCTTTCAAGGATAATCCTTTGCGCCTTGGCCTCCTTGACTTCATGTGCATCTAGGGCACTGAGATTATTCATTGGTGGAATCACTACTATACTAGCATAGGTCCAAAACCTGCTCTCCTTGAGAATTGATGTGATTTGAATCTTCCACTACAGGTAGTTCGAGGTGCCCTCAAGCCTATCCTCATATTGAACACAGGTTGCCATTGTAGAATAAAACCCTCGCAGAAATTGAAAACTGAGATCTGATTATTTTTCTTTGAAATCTGTTGCACAAAACTTGGCTTCGTATTCAAAGTTTAGAGCTTTGATACCATGTTAATTTCTATAACCCAAATACAGATTAACTCTGCTCAACAAATTTCACAGAATAGAAACAAGAATAATGTTTATCTATCTAATTTGTAACAACCAATACTCTGGGTTAATTAACAACAATGAACAGCGGAAGTAAATTCACATATATATACCTAGGAAACCCCAGTCTGGAGAAAACTTTGAATAAAGGACTTAATAATTTATGTTTACTGTTGTTTTTCCTGGATAATTCATTAGATTTGAGTTATTTGTTATTCATCTTTGAAAATCAGGGGAATAATATTGTTTGCTCTCATATTATGGATTTTGATCGTAATTCTTTATAACTCAGCACAGAATGTTGTAAATTAGGAACACACACACACACACACATATAGTTTCATTACAACCTGTTACTGCTTGTAGTATCATGCCAGCCAGGGATATGTAATTTCATTTTTTCATTCCCAACAAACTCTCTGAATAGGAATCACCTTTTAATCTTATTTGAACTCTATGAAGAATTCTTTGTAAGCAATGTAATTTCCTAGAGTAGTTAAAGGAGGGTTTTCTATCATTAGGTAATTTCATTTGAACACTTTGAAAATTCTATTTAAGCAGTTTAATTTTACAGAGTAGATTAAATTCCATTATCCAAAACTGCCAGTTAACAGCCGCTAAGTTTTTTCTGAATTGTAAGATCTCTGATACCCTACCTTTGCTTCTGAAGTTTGGGAGGAAGTTGGGGAATAGTTCATTAATCTCATGAGTTCATAAGCTTTTGTGGATCAAAATCCTGCTTGCTGGGAAAATATGATCCGGATTAGGTCATGGAAAATTACTAAGTTTAGCTTATTGAACCACCATTCTTACTGACTAGTCAAACCTACTATGGGTGTGAGTGTCTATGATTGTGACCTGATAGCACACTCACACCCCCACTCTGCTGAATTAATGTAAGAACATAGTACGCTGGTATTCGGATTTACAAAGGTTGGAGATGGGTGTAAGGTATTTATGTAATAGGCGGTTGCATCATTGTCTTGGTCCTTGCAGACATGTCGTGGTGATTGTGTATGTGTCAAAGTGGTTGTGCCTTGATCTAGGCAGCAATTCTTTTCTCACCAGTCTGAAAAGATGATTACAGATGGAGATTGTCATTTATTGTTCTGTGGCATTTTGGGTTGAAGTTAAATTGATTCTTTCCTAGTGGCCTAGGGATTTGAAGCTATAAGTGCCGTAGAAAGTGTATGGGAACAAGTTTTAGAGTATAGAAAGCCTGAGGATGTTGTAGGTATCTTCGAAGCTTTAAAGTAGGCAACAAGGTCCTGTACAGAGGAGTCAGGGCCAAGAGAAGGCAAGTCCTCACTCTTGCGGAGTTTTTCCAGATTGAGTTTCTCCAAAGTAATCTTGGTGCTGTGTGCTCTATTTTGTTTGACACATTCAATTTCATCCCTTATCCTTTCATGCATCTAATTGTATACCAAATGAATTAAAGACAACTTTAGACAACATACAATTAATTATTTATTTCTTTCTTAGTTACCGGTCTTGGTTAAGGGCTAGAGGCGGATGTAGATGCATCCAGAAGCTGATTCGGAAGCGGATGCATGTGGAAGCGGTGTGCTTGGCAGATGGTCGCTGTTCCACTTACTAATTCTAAATTGTAAGCTTATTTAGTGGGCTTATGCGTGACTTTCACAATGTAGAGCTCTTTGTTCATGTGATGAAAAGCTAGAAAGACGGGGTCAAGGGTAAGGATGTGTGAATCTACTCTTAGCGAGAGGCTCACAATGAAATGCCCAATTACAATTAATTCTATCCCTATTTTCATAGTATGAGACTTAAATTGTTTTTGCGCTCCTATCCCTCTCTATCTCATTCGATTGATTTCCCTTTACAATTTTATTTCCTAAGGTCATGCCCTTTGGAAGATTATAGATTATAATATTTTAGTTATAATATATATTATATTAATAATTGATATTTATTTATTTATTTGTTTTTATTATAATATTATTATTAATTATCTAATTAACAAATTTATTATTTAGTTTTAATATTATTGTTTATCTAAATTATAATTATTATAATTACGTTTTATTATATATATATATATATATAAACGCATCCAAAAGCCCCCAAAAAGATTTTCACGCATCTGTGCACCTGATTCTCATGCCTGCATCCGCATCTGCACTCAAATCAGTAACTTAGATTTCTTTAAAGTATCTACATCGAAAACAATTCATATGATCAACTAAGTTCTCTTTTTCTTTAAGATTCATGTTGGCAAATTAGCTATGGATTATATATGGTAATTATATGTTGATAAATGAGGTTGGTGACATGGCAAATTGAGACTGCAATTAACCATTAGCCATCTTATATAAATTTTGAATTGATGCAAGTACCACTTTAAGTTTCTTGAGACACTTACATCTTATAGTACTCAAAATAATAAAATATTTCTTTTGTGGGTCATATTAGATAAATTTTTCTTTCACAAGAGCGATTTGACCCATAATTGGCCTAGATTTTCCAATATATGATACACTAACACAGATTTAGTTTTCCTTTTGTTCAATCCTTAGATCTATGGTATTGAAACAACAATATGAGAATGCTACTGAAACAACAATATAAGGTTGCAATTTGATGCTTTCCACACCTTTATAGCTGCCTTGTACATCTAATATTAATTTGTAATTATGCACACACTTATATAAATGCCTACCTTTGTTGCATATGATGGTCATACCCCTTGTATGTTATTACCAACATGACCATGTTACTCTTGTCTATTCCCCAAGATCAAATAGTGCAATAAAGAGTGTTGTTTCTCTAGCTTATGGAAGAATCACATTCAATGTCTACTTGCAGTATGAAAAAACTCAATTCTTGAACATATCATGTTTATTCTTTCTAAGTTTATGAGATAACAAAGTAGCTGCACGGAATTGAACTAAATGAGCAAATCAATTATCACACATGTAAAAAGAAAGATAACACAAAGGATTATTATAGAGAGATCCTATCCTGGGAATCTCGAGAAGAATATTGCCTTACCTTCACTTTTCACTATCTCCTTTGCAATATGGCAAAATTTAATGCCTTCTCAAGGCCTTCAAGGTCATCAACATCATGTCAAACATTATCCTTCTGTGCATATATGCTACCTCCCCAGAATACTATATCAAGGAATATTTTGTCAATCAGATGCAAAAGAATGTGTTACTACTGTGACCACCTAAGGGTATTATGCATACAAACTCAACAAGAATGGCTTGAACAAGAAGTCTTGTTAGCCCTATGTTTACACCACAAAATTTATACTTTTTGTATCAAAGCTGTTCATATGTTAAAAATACTTTGTCAAGTCAGTTCTAGTTGTGAAATGATAATCCCATGTGTTATATGCTTTTCATTGCCTACATTCATCCCTAGAGTGTCATGAATGATTAGATTCACATTGAAAACATGAACGTTGAAGAAGTGTTTTTCTCTGTCTCAGTTGAGATTTTGAGAGCAGCTATGATGATGGAGCAAATTACAAAAACAATTAAATTTGAAAATCTATCAAAGATGGTGTAAAATCCTTTTAGGGCATGTTCCCATAGTATTCTGTGCAATGCAACCAGCTTTCATGTCAACCCACTTCCCGGTTTGGGAGATTTTAAAGTGCAATTTTTATGTCAAATCCCGGAAAATATTAAATTAAAAGTTTCATCAACTCAGTGTGACTGTTTTTCTGGGTTTTGGTTGTAATAGCATCTTTATCATCTTGGCAAAATTTTGTGGCAAATAATTTTACCAGTCAGAAGTTATGTGCATTTCTTCTTCTGCAGCATTAGGGGGAGTTTGCTAGCACGAGCATGTGAAAATGATGTAAATTTTTCCAAAGGCATTGAATTTTGATTAAGTGGAAGTTGTTTCGAGCATGTAAAAGGTTTATTAACTGTGCAAAGTTAGGAGTTGGGCTTTACACAAGCATTCCCTTTCATGAATGCCTCTATGCTCTCATATGCACAAGCATTGACTTCATTAATGCTACTATGCTCTCCTTCGTACAACCATGCAACTCCTTTATAATGCTGCTATGTTCTCCTTCGCACAACTACACAACTCCTTAATGCTACTATGCTCTCCTTCGTACAACCACACAACTCCTTTATAATGTTACTATGCTGTCCTTCGCACAACTGCACAACTCATTTTAGTATTTAAAAAGAAATAAAACTTATAACTGCCTGTGAGAGGGTTTCCAACCGTTATGAAATTTTGTGGAAGCATAGATTTGTTTGATACAAGATGCCATCGCGTGGTGTGCCAAAGTTGCATTATGCATGAAATAAATTTGTTGAAAAGGCAATAGGAACTTTCCAGCGAATGCAATGGGTTCCTTTAAATGTAAAACTACACCGAGGCCTGTGCTAAAAAGGGAGTCAAGAATGATAAATGAAATGGCATGGTAATGTCTACTGAATGTTGTGGAAGGGAAAGGGGAAAGGCTTATTTATTTGCTACCATAGTGAACAGTTAGCATTGTGTTTAGTCTGTTTCCCTCAGTTTAAATATGGACAATGTTATAGTGGAGATTACTAGCACTGTTAAATGAAACAATCTGAAAAATAGATTTGCACTATCATAGTGCGCTCTGTATAAGTGAAGGGGTGTCCACCAACACATGAAAGAAGGGAAAAGTTTGTCACATGCTGCAGTTGCAAGCAGAAGTGTTCAATCAGCATCTTTTCTCCACTTGTGCCAAAATAGGAACCTTTAGGTAGTGTATGGATGTCCATTTGGACATTATCAAAGAAATATTTTGTCAGATATTAATATTATAGTTGGAACAGCTTTAGAAAGCTGCGTGGAAATAAGTAAGCAAAGACAATGCATGCGAATTGTTTTGAAATATTCCTCAAAGAACTGTGGTTGCATGGTATCCCTTGATTGCAGGGTTGTGCAAAAAGGATTTGTTGAACAAACTTTAGAAATTATTGAACACATGCGATTGGTAGGTGCAAAGCCAAATTCTCCCCTTCTCTTTTTCCATGACCAGCAAAGACAGCAAACTATTTGACAAAATCCCTTAAAGATTTGTCATCTTGTGACAGCGCAGATTTTACAAGATGAATTTATTGAAAAGACTTTAGAAACTTTCAATCAAATGCAATTGGCAGGCATAAAGCCAAATTCCACAACCTTCCACATGCCCTCCTTTCTACCTTTAGGTGCAAAAGAATGTTGGGGAAAAGAAGGAAAGAGAATTATTTATCTGACACCATAGTGAAAAGCTAGCAATTGCATTTGGTTTGTTAAAGATGAATGTTGGAACAATTATTAGAATTGTTAATAACCATTGAGGATATTCCAGTTGCTACACTAATTCATGTGGGAAGTTTGAGAAATTGTTATTAGAGATGTAAACCGTTTTCTTCATTATAAACACAGATGGTGTTCTTATGTTGATGGTCAGTGATGTTAAATGGAACAGTTTGGAAGTAGGCTGGCAATATAAAAATGCGCATTGTGTCAGACATCCTGTATTAATGAAAAGACATCCATCCAAGCATAAAAAATGAATTTTTGTCAGATGCTGCGGTTGCATTGCTCTGGCAGAAATATGTTCAAAATGTGAAAGCATGTACATGGCATGGGGGTTATTCCATAAAATGCCACATAGAAATGTGATCTCATGAAATGCAATCTTGGAAAGACGCATTTAGGACAGTTTGTTGAAAAGGTAGGGTAAACATTTAGGAAGATTAATAGCCATGAAAAGCGAATGAAAGAACCAGAATTAGATGGGGATGTTGTCACTGAAAAGAAGATCTATGAAGATAGAAATCTTATATGTGAAATGGGAATTTGCACAAATAAGTCACTTAAAGCCATGAATGGTGATATATATTGCATTGAGTTTGGATTTTGTCATGAATGTGAAAGGGAAGTTTGAACAACTTCACAGAGAGATAGATGTCTAAAATGAGCACTTTCAAATTGAGGTATTTTGCATTCAAGATGCAATAGAATGGATGACATGCATCAAGTGTTTGGCAAAGTTTCTAAATAGAATGGAGAGCATTGATTAACATGATTTGTGATTTGGCTATGTTAGTCTCAACCTGGGAATGGTGTTGAGACACTCAAATTATTTCTCAATGTGCAAACTGCATTTTTTAATTCAAATATGACATCATGGAATGCCATTATTGTATCTTGTGCATAGAAAGGTGATATCCAAGAAAATATGAAGAAGATGCCTTAAAATTATCCGTCAAATGTTTTTCCACCAGTGAAAAGATAGACTATGTCTCCATTGTTAGTGTTATTGCAGCATGCTTGGAGGAACAAATGTTAAAGGCATAGTTTGGTATAAAGAGTTGTATGAAATCATGGACAAGGCAAGACAGAAACTTGAAGAGGTTGAACCAATAAATAGAGTATAGGATAGGATAGCCCGTGGAATCATCAATAAGTTTCTTTAGGATTGGAAATACACAAACCATGTATTGTGGCCATAGAAGGAGAAGATGATATGCTTTCATGAGTATCCCAAGCAAGCACCTATGTTCATATCGATGAAGATGACATCCTTTAATCCCTTGCAAGGCAGACAAAGACATTGGTGGATACATTGAAAATGCTAGAAGGTGTTAGTGTGCCATAGGGTGCCATACGGTTGCATAAGATTGTGAACAAATTACATTGCTGAGGAAGAATCTAGTTCATAAAAGGATGTTTGAAAAATGGATTTGGATTGGATATTCTTCAAGACCAAGTTGCTATTGAATTGATGATTCATGAATTGGAATAATATACAATGCTTGCCTCAACAAGATTTGTAACTCAGTTTTCTTTAAAAGTTATAAGTTTCTGTTTATTTATTTTGTAAAAGTGACTTTTGGCACATAGTTGCAATAGGTTAGGAAATAAGCTTTTTTGTGCAAAAGCTGAGAGATTTGTAACTTCAATGAAGCTTGTTTATTTTCTTAAAATTGCAAAGGTAGTTACCAGGTGGTTACTTGTTAGTTATTAAATATTGGGTAAAACCTTTAAATACAAGGGTATTTCAAATGTAAGGGGACTTTTACGAAGGGGAAACTATGGAGCAATTCTCAGAGGAACTTTTATTGACTCTTGGCTTTACGCTATGTACAGATGGGTTTTTGGAATCATATAATATCAAAAAGATAATGAAGAACACATTTTGGTTTGTATGCTCTGAATGTATTCCTGTGTTATTATTGCTGATTTTTGTATGTTAAATTAGTAATCCATTTGTGTATTTTCGCAAATCATTGGTAGACTATGCAATTGATGTAATGAAACACAACCATTTCTTGGTTTCTATATTTTAATGTGTCGAAGTAGCCCATCTTTTTGTATGTTGAAGTTTGTTATACTTTCATCATTGTTGCATATCAAAACATGCATTGTTATGAAGCTTCCTTGCAATCTGTCATTAGTTGTGAAGTCCTATTTGGTATTTGTGTGTCTGCCAATAGGTTTTCTGTTGTTCATCTTCATTTAGTTGTGTTCTTTCTCCTTTTTGAACTTTGAGCTCAAAAGTACCAAAAATTGCAAAAACTCCCATCCTATGAGGGAGCTGCCCTTCTCAAATGCAGAGGAAAGTTGCTACCCCAGTTACAACTTATCCAACTCTTGGGAGTTGGGACATTTGTCATTGCCCGTTGGGTAAGTCACTTTGAAATATGCAGTGACAAATCTGTTTACCAACAAGGCCAAATGCCAAAGAACATAAATCAGCCGTCACTTTGTTTTGCTGATTGATGTTTGAAAATTTGACACATACATGAAGGAAGAACTGCCATGATGACAAGCCTGACTATCACCTTGGTGTTTTTGGATAATTTTTCACTGACAAAGCAGTTCTATTGTCATGTCCCCCTCTTGAAATAGGATTAAATAATAAACAACAATATTAAAAAATATAAAAGAATGAAATTAAATAAATCAAAATCTAGTTAAGTTAAACAAAAGGTCAAAAGGCATGAATGGAAAAGTTATGTTGCCCTCAAAGATGAAGTATAAAAGGAAGAGAAGAAAACTTTATTTGAGGGGGAGAGGGAGAGAGAGGAGGAAAAAAGAGTGGAGCATAAGAATTAAGGGAAGAAGAAAGGAAAAGGAAGAAAATAAGGAAGTGACTTTCAAAAGGTGAAGGGTTGTGACCCTTTTGAAGGGTGGCAATTGTGAAAGGGTGTGACCATTGCAATGGGCAGACATGGTGAAGAGGTGTGACCCTTCCTCTTAAAAGATATAAAGGGAGAAGATTTCATTTGAGAAGGGCATCCAAGGGAGATGAAGTTGGGAATTAACATATTATTCTCAAAGGCAACATTGGAAAATGGTGATTCAATTCTTATGAAGGTTGTGACCCTTTATCAATAATGTATAAAGGAGAAATCATTCAAAGCACTCAAGGATCACTTATCTATCATCACTCACCAATACATCAAATCTTAACTCAATCATCAATCATTGCCCTGTGATTCTGCAATCATTCATTCATCCATCAAACATCAATTGGGAATAGGCAAACAGACCAAAAAGCAACTGTTCCATCAATTCAATCAGTCTATAATAATATTACTCATCGAACTAATCAGACCTGTCATGCTTCTGATCTGACATCAGATGAACAGCAAACTGATTGTATAAAAATTGTTTTATTAATAAGACTTCACAATTTTCTATAATCATGAAGCCCGATTAAGGAATTCATCTTCCACAATATTCTTTCCTTTGCTGTGAACCAAGAGACTCCACTATCGACAATCTGTAGTCCTTAACCAATCATTAAGCAACGCCCACAATACTAATGAACGGGCACACGATTAGCCTTGAGGAGGCAATGGTAATTTTGGAGAAGACACCACGGAAGAGGTAAGGGTTGTGACTGATTGTCCTCCTCCAACCACTATATAAGGTTGAAATTCAATTAGTAGAAGGCATGGAATTGGAAAAAGGAAATCAAAGGAGAAGAAAAAGCATCAAGGAGAAAGAACAGATAATAATAATAATAAATTCAGATCTGTGATCCTTGGTCTGAGTATCACGTGACATATATATTGCATCATGAATCCATTTATGACTGCTCTCTATTGAATAATGTATACAATTCAGGAATAGGATATTCATATGTGATTGCTTTTATACAAACACACACACACACACACATAGATACAGACATATATACATATATCTGGATACCTCTGATTTAATATGCATTTCATTGCTGACTCAGGAATGTTTTAATATAGGAGATATGTATGAAATGCTATGTATGTTTTCTTACTGCTGTAACCAGGCATGATAGGGGAAATGAGGGATTATAGGTGGGAAAATGGCGATGAGGTCACCTTCTAAGCATGCCACCTCATGGTATATGACCGTGAGTCCCATGGGCACAAAGGGGGACCTAGGGGACTGCCTTTGGGCTTCTTAAGGATGGACTTTTTGGGCACCCTGTTGTGAATGGCTCCTCATGACCTCCATCATGGTAAACGAATGCATGAGGATGTTCAATCATTGAAAGTAAGAAGTGGCAAGATTGAGGGGAACGGTGATAGGACACTAAGTACCCTCCTCCCCCTCATATGGATGGCATGGGCCACATGAGGCCAAGAGGGATGGTATATCCACTCTTGAGTCTACGGTAGAGGTTCTCTAGGGCACCTTATCAAGTCACCCTATCTTATCTCTTCTATGGTTGATTCATCTTAAAATTGATTTAAGCAATCAAGTGATTTGATCTAGCATATCTAGGATGAAATCTTATTTTATCGTGTTAGAGGCTTTATTATCTTCTTAACAAAGGCTTTTGATCTTTTCCTGGGCCCTTTCTATGACTTCCAGGCCAAAGTAAGGTTTTTAAATATGAACCCTGTCCGCTTCAAGATCAGTGAACTCAAATTAATAGCCTCTATTATTTTAAGTCAACTCTATGAGCAGTGTTTTCTTAGGAACCAGCTTTACAGGAGACAAGGACTAAAATATTGATAATCCATTGTGGTTGATATGTTGTCATAGATTGGGCTAATTACAGGTCACACTATCTGACAGATCAATAGAAAGGGTTTAAATTAGCAGATCAGTTGTCATGAAACAACTATAAATGCCCTCCTTTGATCATATTAATGATACTATTTCAATCTCTGAATACATAGGGAGGTCAATAGAGAGACTGCATGAAGAGATAAGACATATGAGTTGTGCTACTGGCATCAATGTACAAGATGTTGAGTATAGGCTTTTGTGACTGTTTTTTGATTTATTCTGACTGTGTTGATCAAATTTCCTTCTGTCATAAGCAAGAACGTTTTGACATCAAATGCAACTGTTTGAACTGTTTTACAAAGGAAATCACTGTAAATGCAATAGAGCAGAACAACATGATGTTGCCTTAGTAGGCTACAGCTATATTGAGTGCCATAAATTCTGTAAGGATATACTTGTGATGAGTTTTTCTGTAATTTATCTGGGGCGAGATGTTGTTTTTGGGGTTTTTACTGTCTCTAAGGTGAGCTATATTGGTTTGGGGTATCATGAAGTCCTCCATCAAGAGTTCAGACTTAAGTCCTCAAGTTGTTCTTAGAGGTGACATTCCCAATGCATGTGGCCTAATCTTGTGAAGTCTTAATTCCCTACTCTTCTGACCACTAATCTATATCCTAACTGACCTACCATCCAACCCTACCGGGGTACTATTGCGAAGTAGCTTGATCAAGTGAAGTCCTTGAATTTCTCAAGGCAATGGTTATTGTATAGCACTTGAATCCCACAAATTGTTTATATATGTGAACTTTTCAAATCCTTGGAGTCATTAATAACTTATAAGGTTAAATTCTCAGACATCAGAGGCATTGAGCTGGTGTAGTCTTCTGACCTTGACACATTGATCCATTGCAGTCTTTGGGTCTATTAAGGCATTATGAATAATTATGACTGTTATCTTATTCTATGGTTATTATAGGTTCTGGGTCAGATAATGGAGAGAAGTTGGTTGGAATCTCAAATCCTGAAGACCTTTGATGATCATTAAAGAAAGTGTCATTGGATTTGATTTGATTATTGCCTCCTGCAATGGACCTATTGACTTTTGTTTAATTATGTAGGGTTCAGCGTGTACCAGGCATATAGGTGAAAGATCCATTAAAAAGGGCGGTTTGCAGTTGTCTTATGTTTGCCCATTGGGTATCACTGTATCAGTTGGTATTCAGGTGAAATGATTCGTAGCAAACACTCTCTAGCCTAGAGACTGTTAAGGCAATTTTCTTTAGCTATTACCCCATGAATGAGAAAACATCCATTACCAGCAATCATAAGTGATTCCTTTGGGGATTTTTCTTCTTCAGTTGCTAAAAGGGCAATGCTGAAGGCAAAAGAAAGATTTTCAGTTTGTTGTATTTTACCGTTATTGATTGATATTCAAGTGAGATGATCCATAAGAAAGGCTAGACTGTTTAGCCCATTATATTTGGCTGTTGCCCCAGAAATAATCACCTGTTACCAGCAGTCATAATGGATTCACCTTCAAGTTTGTCCTCTTTATTTGCTAAATAATCAATGCTGAAGACAAAAGAGAGCAACTTCAGTTGAGATAGCAGCAGAATCTACAAACGACATCACCTTTACTACAGATGAAGAGAGTAAGAAGAGGAGTTTCATCAAACAGCTGCAAAGCAATATTCTTAAACAAAAAGTTTGTGCTATGAGAGAACAGCTGTAGAAACAAGAATGGAGATCCTAAGCTTGAATGCCTTACAAAATCACTTATATTCTGGTTTGGCTAATTTGGTGTATCCAAAATCCAATTCGAAGGATAGCATGGACACAAGTCACAACAATTACTTCCCCCAAAATCAGATTTAAAGCTCAGAAAAATAGCACATAAGCAGTAGATACTGTTGTAAGTAAACTTGAAAAAGAGATTAATGAGTTAAAGTCCCTTAGAACATGCCAGGCCTGTAATGCTCAACTATAAACTGAGAAAAGTTCACAGGATAAATATAGCTCAAGATGGAATGGAAGATCCAAGAGACAAGAAACACTTGAAGAGTGCAGAATTGTTCATTTCTGAAAATTTTCCCACAAATGGGGAATATCTCCAAGATTTCATAACAGATTTAGAGCAAAAACTCCCAAGAATCTTTCAGATCTATAGAATATATACATTCTTGGATAAGTGTGTGTGTGTATAGAACCCGTGCCAATACTTGTGCTCATGCAGTTCAAAAAGAAATATAGGTTTGTGGATTTGAATAAAGGGATTGATGAAATGATCAGCATCGAACAACAGACAATAGGAAGAGAATCAAATAAAGAAAAGAGATCTTATTGCAGAGATATCGAGAGTAGTCAGCAGATTTGTTAATTACAAAGTGCTGGAGCACACGTGTGTGTATAATTGATAATAATAAAGATCTGGTTCAAGATTTCACCTATAATCCGCGGTCGCATTATGGAGAATAGAATGTAGATACAAGGAATGAAACTAACATAAGGGTCCATTTGAGTAGAGTAACCCCGAGTGGGCCTGGGAGGTCGAGTGGTGGGTTTCATTCCATGCTCCTGGGCTTGATGAATAGGTTTGAGGCCCCTTGTACGATCGCCCATGGTTCTCCATGATGTTGATGGGTTGAAGGGAAAGTATTATTGGAATATATAATAAGGGATGCAAGTAGCACCTAAGCTCCATACAAATATGGCTATCCCGAGTGGGGCCAGGAGGTCGAATGGCGGGTGTCATTCCGTGCTCTTGAGCTTAATGGAAAGGAATAAGCTCAAGGTGCCTTATATGATTTTCCAAGGAATTCCCTTAATGTAATTATTTATATCATATGATTGAGTTAATGTTCCTATCCTGTGTTGGAAAAATCTATGCTTTCGATTGAGATAATGTTTCTAGGAGGAAAGATCTATTTTATGGATTATGATTCAATGATTACGTAACATATTTGCAGAGTCTCAACCAAGATCTATCTTGTTCCACACTTTGTAAATGATATCGCTAACTCTATTCCATTTCTTATTTTGGATTTGCAATTATAGAGCAAAAACTAGGGCATTGGAAAAGGGGACATTACACTATTGCACTATGCCCTTAATGACGATTCTTCTATAACTATTAATAACTTCTATTTTTATAAAAAAAATCATCTATTTTTGTCTTAAGAGGTTTACTTAGTTGTTCTCCCCTCTTTTTGAAAGGATACAAGCTATTCTTATGCGAATCCAATGAAAGAAGTAATGCAAATAAATTCAGATCTCCATATGACAGAGCATTACAACACAATACTTAATAGAGAAAAAACTTACAACACAAGTTATACTATAGGAAAACCCTTAGGGCCCGTTTGTTTGCTGGAAGATGGCTGGAATTTGAAAACGGGAAGATGCATTTTTGGACGGTCATCTTCCCGTTTTGGTCCAAAATGAGAATTTGGAAAATTCCACAAAAAAGGTAGAATTTGCCAAATTCTCATTTTGGACCAAAATGGGAAGATGGTCGTACAAAAATGCATCTTCCCGTTTTCAAATTCCAGCCATCTTCCAGCAAACAAACGGGTAGAAAAACCCAGCCTCCAAATCACCGCTATGTATTAATCAACAATAACTGGATTACAATACAATGATACACTGAAATTTTCCATATTCTCAAATAGGAAATATAAGAGATCTTACATTGCATTTGAAGTCACTTAGGTAGCATAACCACAACTTGCAATTACCATACAAACATTATCCCAAACATCTGATATACAGGCCAAGACAATCCAAAATCATAGCCCAAACCTAGGGAACTGATTTGGGCTCTCAAATTGGTATCCTCAATTTCTGGTGCCCATCATGATGACACCTTTTGGGAGTAACATGTTACTCCTAAGCTCAAATTCTCTGTTCATCAAACTTGGTGCTTAAATCTGGTCTATATTCAAACCTCTTACAAGATGCTTTCATACATGCTAGTAGTAGCCAGTCAAAGATGCTCCACCTAGTCTACCTTGTGACTCGCCTTACATGTTCTTTCATGCTCTTGCATGTGTCACAGATTCTGTTACACATCTTACAATGTCATATATGTCCACATCTTACATGACACAGATACTCTCCTACATGTTATAATACAAATGCCAAGTGGGTTAGTGTGTCATCTATGGTACGCATCTCAAGATTCCTCTCAAGTACAGTGGCCTCATCGATGAGGGCCCAAATATGACAACATACTACAAATATTAAATGTATACAATCTTACATGGATTTGCAAGGTGTGCAATGCCTAATTGTAACACTTTTTTCTTTAGCTTCCGTGTCTTCTTTGGCATCTCTTTTAAGGGCTATTTCTACAATCCTATTATCATTTATTATTATCCCAATGATCAATCAAGAGTGTGATATGAATTTTTTATGTAATAAAAAGTTGCACATTTGTTTTGCATGAGCTTTAACTTATAATGTAATGGAATGTGAAAGCCTTATTATGTCTGCATTTATGATTTAAGCATACAGTATATGATGGATTATTATCCAGGTCTACACAATTGTAGGCTTTAGTATCAACAGTTTTGTGGAACAGTTTAATCAATTTAGAGACATTCAAAAACTTAAACAATAGCCTTTTCTGTTGCATCTCTTAGGTGCTGCTATGAAGCCCTCGTTGAGAATTGCTCCTAGATGCTCATCTTCAACTTTAGTGCGGCAGAGAACAGATAAATCTTTTGGACAGACAGGCCGCAGAAATCGAGTTTCTGTGTGCGCTCAATACAAGTAAGATCTTTTTGGTTTCTTTATATTGGATTTTTCATCTTGTTTTTACACCAAATTTTATCTTCATAATATCATATATTATGATGGTTTTAAGGATATTAACTGCTATAGTCTTCTTGAGAATAACGAATTCAAGTAGGGTTGATAATACAAGATGACAAATAGAAGAAAGTGGCATAGCTTTATATACATTAGAATCAAAGGGAAACAGTTGTTGATTTGAAACAATTACACTGTTGGGTTAACATTTGGCTAATCAACTTCAACACAATTCAAACATAATAAATATAACCCAACATTTCAATTACAAAAATTGAAACAAATAGATTAATTAGTACCTACATATGGACTAATGTCAAGTATTCCTAGGTAAATCACATTTGGGTTTCTAGAAGACCTTTGAATTTCTATTGGCCATCAAAATTAGCTGCACACTCAATTGAACCCATCAATATGTTCAACATATAGCCAAAGCAACTTGAAATACAATCAACATAATATTTAAAGTTAAACATTGATAGTTCAGGGTTTACTTGTCAGAATGCATATAATTAAGAAAAAATTATTTTCATATATCTTTCACGGACATTTCATGTCCATCATTCTAATCCACCTATCATAGGTATTTCTTTTCATAACAGTACAACTAGGTAAATGTATTTCTAATCCAATATTTAAGTACCTTCATGACGTAAGAATGAAATGCATAATAACACAGACATTCCTTTTCATTACAATACCATGAGATAATTGAATATTTTCCAATCCTAATTGAATGACATACAATTAGTACAATTTAAAGTATGCCTTCATAACTTACAAATTTATTGGAAAATAACACAGCCAACACTTAGAAGATCATCATCACCATATGCAATCAATCTAAATTACTTTAATCCCAACTTCATTGTCTAATATAGTATATCAGAAGGGTCATAAGCCTATACCTAAACATGCAATGTCTAGGTGTATCAAAATAATGATTGGTCATAAGCCCATGCCTACAGTGCCATTCACTAACATTGGCGATTATATTAAAGATTTGCTTATCAAATAATGTGAGAAGGCATTGATTCAATTTAAGCAATTTTCTAAAGACTAAAATAATAGACACCTAACAAATGGCAATTGTTAATATCTAAGAGAACAGAAATTAGTGAGGACAACAATCACTTGCAAGGTGCAATCATGTGTAGGGAACAATGGTTCAATAAATACAAATCTTATTTATTAAAGAAGAGTCACAAACTTTACGAAAAAGCACATGAAAGATATAAAAGGCCTTGCAAATCATTTTGGTAGGATATGTGAAGATTTTGCTATTTTACTCTTATCCTAATCTGAAGTGCTCAAGTTGAGCAGCAGAGGTCTACACTATGGAAGCATGCATTAGTATTTCAAACATAGAAATCAGGGAAAGCTTTTTATCGGAACTGCATTCTTATAAAGATTTCAATCAGGCAAAGCAGACAAGTTGCACAGCCTCTAGTAGGCAGATTTATACAAAGTAATTGCATGATCTTAAAGATATATCTGAAACAGCTTTCAAGTTACCATTTGGAATAAGAATCAGGTCATTGCATATATAAGTTTGACACAGATTAGAAACAGCAATTGGATCCAAGAAACGATCCTGAGATAGATTGGAATTTCTATATCAATCTGATTGTCATACCGAGAATCTTATCAGCTTTGCGATATATATATATATATATATATATATATATATATATATATATATATATATATATATATATATATATATAAGTAGATTGATACCTACTATATTAGTACTTATCTTGCACAAGGCATTTGGATGTAAGGATTATATAATCAATATTTGTTGATCAAGGACAACTTCGATTATATAAGAATTATACCATCATCGATCGGAGAATTATATCATAATCATTATTTGGCAATATAATTCCTATATAAAATCGAGATAGCAGACAATTGCACTTCCCTTGTCTAATTCATTAAATAAATATATTTATTATTGATAATATACACCTTTTTTATGGCAACTAAAAGAGTTGCGTACAAGTTATAGATAGAAAGAAGTCTTTTGCAGTTGAAATTATAAGAAATCTGCCAACACCCTGAGAGATTGCATAAGGAGAACAAATAGCCACACAGAATGTTGGGCCTTACAACACCTATTTAAAGACATAGCTAGAGGTGGATTTCCTATTGTTGAATCACTACCAGTCAGCTTCATAATAACCAAATAAATTAGCAGTTTTTGTGCAGAAATAATGAAAGCCACAACTTAATGTTCCTTTGATCCAACTTGATATTAATTTAGCCATTTTCTGATGGTCCACTTATGGATATTGCTCGAACCTAGATGTATACTTAGTGCATTGGTAATACTAGGTCTAGGTATAGCAAGATATATGAAAACGTTTTTACTAGTTGTTTATAGGAAGTAGGACAGTTTTTTTCACATGGCAGTTTAGATATGGTGTGGTGAATCAAAACCTGCTACAAATTGTTTAGACAAAGTAGGGTTGATCTTCTCACTTGGTGGCCATAGGATCTAATTTGATACTTAAATAGGTATAACAACAGGTTTATTGTTCATCAAGACAGTGATGATCCTAGAATAGAAATGTTAGTTGTTACCAAGAAAATGATGAAGAAGGCCCAAGTAAGCCATTTTGATTCAGTTTCCTCTTCTACTTGTGGATTGGAGAGTTAAGACTACTTGTAATGGGTAGGTCATCCACGTTCAACACAATTGTAACATTCCAACAACCATCTATTTTTAAATAAAAGTCATTGTTAGAATAATGTATAGAGGATTCAAGAGGATTGATAAAAACCTACTTATCTTTGCATACCAAGCTCTGCAAACACGTTTAAAATTAAGACCATAAAGATTCTGTGTTTATATAGTTTTTAAGTATTGGACTGTTCAAAAACTTTTGATTGAGACATTAAAACTGCTCTTGAGATCACCATTTAGGAATGTCTTTTAACCATCAGGAGTATTACCGGAGCATTATAACAATCAAACTGTCTTCTGTTTTAATGAATAAATCTTTGTTAGAATACCACATAAGATCCAAGAGATTTGGAAACAAACTATCGATCTTTGCATACCTAGCTCTAGCAAGTTGTTTAAACTTAACGCTATACAGAAACTTTAAGAGTTTATATAATTTTTTAATATGGGACTGTCAAAAACTTAATTTCCTCTTGAAGATCACCATTTAGGAATGTATTTTGGTTTTTGAACAACAATCAAGTGTACTATCCAAGTATTCTGAGTTGCAAGAGGAAAAAGCATCCTAATGCTGCTTATTTTTGCAGTTGAGGCAAATATTTTGTCATAATTTATACCATGCCGCTAAATAAATTTTTTAGTGATTCACCTTGTCTTGTATTTGTATATTTCACTGTTGGACTTATATTTGACTTTATACAGCCAATGATAATCAGCATTTTTTTTTGAAGGTGGATCAACAATATCCCATGTCTTGTTGTTAATTAGAGCATTATACTGTAATTTCATTGTTGTCCTCTGCTTTTAATCTCTGTTGGCTTTTTCAAATAATTGAGGTTAACATTTATAGGAAGTTATTAAGTCATGATGTTTCAACAAATATAAGTGGTTATAAAAAATTTACACTTCAAGCAGTAAACACTCATACTAATGCACATATGCAGCGAAGGAGTTTCTTAAAAAATTCTCCTAGTAATGTGTGAGCCATCCTTTCAAAGCTTTCTTCCTGCACAGTTTTGTAAGCTGACAGCCAGCCATTACAAATAGGTGCATTATACTTGAGACGATTTAGGGGATTTTTTAAATGCATGCAGAAACAACCATTTTGGTGGGTTTGAAATAATATGATAAGCTTATGCCTTTTTCCTCCTACATAATCCAAAGGTTGCACTTGCAACTACTAGTTTTAGCATAACCAAACGTTATTACAACGACCATTTGTTTTTGATTATAATCAGCAGCCTAACAAGGGGGCTGACCCTTACACAACCATAGCCCGAAGGCGTCAAAGAGAACAATGACACTAAAACAGGGGTGCTGGCTTTTACAGGCCATCAATGGCTTATTAACAACACACAAACAAGTGCTATCAAAAAACAAAATAAACAGTACACTAGCACAAAGGCTAGTGGCCCTTCTCAAGAGTGGGAGGGCTGCTCACTCATCACTTGTGGAGAAGAGTGTGAGTTTGATGAGTTATTTTTCGTGCGCTGTGGGACAACTGTCCAAGTGATGCTGTCATTAGTCTCTCCACCACAAGGGGGGGCCACTAATGAAGCACCATTTGGACTTCTATCAACACAATGGCTAGAGTGCTGAGGAAGATGTACATTGTCAGCTAAAGCTTGGAGCAGAGCACGAGTAGAAGGCGAAGAATGGTCCACATGGCTAGAGGGGGCCGCACTAGTAGGAGCAGAAGCGGTATCCACATGGTTTACAACAAGGGTATCACCTAGATTTGCAACAAGAACATGCTTCGGATTTGCAGCAAGAGCATCACCCAGATTTGTAGTAGGAGCTTCATCCTCATCATTAGCCTATGAGGCGTCCTTAGAAGTAGAATCAGAGAGAGAATTAGAAGCTCGGACGGTCAATTGATCATCATTTGCATCCTTCCACCAAGTGGCACCACCTTTACGATGTAAAAAGAATAGTCTGTAGCTAGATGTCCAGTAAAGAAGAATTGCTGACAGCGAAAGGAGAGGCCCTTATAATCCAATGATTGAGTTGAAGACCTATCCTCAACCATGAGCGCCACATCCCCAACAGTGGTGTGGAGATATCCATGTCAACCAAAATGCAAGCGAACATAGAGCGGCCCAGCGAAGCCGTAGCCTCCTCCACCTTCAAATAATGGCCAATAGAGTTTCCTTCGGCCTCAAAGCAAGAAATCTCCCAAGAATGGAGGGAAAGATTGGGGAGACGAACCCACACAGAGTGCACATTGAGCAGTTCAATGAGGGGGTTGAAGTTGACTGTCCAGGGTTTGGTAGAAATAGAGTGATTCCCCCAAACCCACAACTTGCTCAACACCAAATCACGGTCTTCAGAGGAAGAAAATGCAGCAATAAAAAACCCCTTTGCATAAGCGAAAAGTTCAATGTTACTAGAGACTAAGGGTTGCCAAGAACTTGTTACCCAACAATGCAGATCAGGAAGAGAAGGCCAAAGACTAGTGAATCTACAAACCAACCCATGATGTTGGTAGAACTCCACATTATCCACCACATCTGGGCCACACAACACCATAGGGGAGGCCTTGGCTCAAGCAATGGGTCGAGCTTCCCCCTTTGGAGGAATAGTAGCAATAGGTTTGGCAGCATGAGCATAGCTCTGTCCACCAACAGAAGGCTTTGGAGTGGGTGGGAAACCCTTTCACTAGCATCAATAACAACCCTCAAACCACCAATAGCCAGGAGGGGAGCCGACTCCAACCCAGGAAGAGATGAGGAAGAGGGTTTAGAATGACCCCCCCACTATTCACGGGAAATAGCAACAAAAGAAACCCCATTAGCACCAACATTGTCAGGAATATCAATTGTCACCACAACACCAAGAACTGCAAACATAGTACGTCGTGGAGAGTAGTTGTTGTGCACAAAACCATTGAAGAATTCGTAGTGCACAAACCCGTTGGAGCAGGAGTCATTGCAAAGAGTGTTGGATTGCCTTCCCCACAGGAAGCCCCAACACCCGAGTACTCCATAGGAGGCCTAGACGTAGGTCCTGCTCCAAGGGTCAAGCATGCTGAGCGGGAGATGGTAGCAGACGACATTTCAAAATAAGTGGTCAATGTTATCTCTAACAATTGTTGCTTCTAAATGCATTGCATTTACAACGACCATTTGTTAGGATCATAGTTCCCAGACTCGGACTTGGCTCGAACTCGGCAAGGCCAACTTGACTCGTGACTCAGCTATGACTCGACAACGACTCGACAAAATGAAAAACCCCTTGACATTTAGAGATTTTTAACGATTTAAAACTTGTTTCATGCACCCATTATTGTATAAAGCTTAAAGACACAATAACATCATCAATTTAAGCTAATTTGATGACATACATAATGTCATAAACTATTAAACAATGAAACATACATCCATATCCTTCACATAAGTACAACTACAAACATAAATTGTAGTGAAGGAAATAGAAAACATAAATATTGTCAAATGTATATAAAATCCATTAAATCCATAACATCAAATGTTCCCAAACATATTTGTAACTGTAAACAAAAACAAGTCTATGGCTTAGGCTCTAGCTCAACCTCAGCTTCAGAGTAGTCTGTCTGCCTCCTACAAAGGCGTGTAAGGTAGGTCCTGGATGATTGAGTAGCCACAATCTCCACCTGTGAGGTGCCACAATGATCAACATCAGTTGTGCCTCTGTGAGATCGTGCTCTATCCTCCTCTGCCATAGCCACAGCCTCAGCTTCTTTGTCTGCCTGGTCAACCCACTCATGGTCCTCCTTAGTGAAGATAGGATTAGTAGAGTTAGTGAGCCACTCGGACCCTGGATCAATTTCTGCCAAAGTGATCGGAGAGGAGTCAGTGTCCAAAATCTTCTTGGTCCTAAGACGGAGGTTGTAATGAACAAAGACAAGATCATTCAACCTCTCCACAGACAATCTATTACACCTCTTTGAGTGGACATGCACGAACATGGACCAATTGCGCTCACATCTAGAAGCACTGCATGGATGACTCAAAATACGAATGACAAGTTGTTGAAGGTTTGGGGGTGTAGCCCCAAACATTCGTCACCATCTATTTGAAATAAGGAAAAGAAAAAAAAACAGTAGCATTTCCAACTTTAAGGCTAGATTATAAATTGAAAATTAAAATGCATAAGCCATAAACTTAAACTAGAGAATCTTAAGTTTAACATTTATTTCTACCTGGCTGCAATGTTGTTCGAGAGTCTTTGCACATCTTGCTTATGAAAATCACCCCTTGTTCATTACTCTATGCATCTATATCGTGCACTGTAGTTGTCCCACTCCCATCACTAGACTATTAGAATAATTTAGAATATATTTTATTAATGCTCAATATTGTATCTTAGTGTAAATATTAGAATGTTTCTAATATTTAGTTAGCTATAGCTAGATTAGAATGTTTCTATTCTAGACGATCATTCTCTTGTATATATAGATTGTTTGATCTCTGTTAATATATCATAAAGTATTCTACCTATTACTTTTCCTAACATGGTATCAGAGCTAATATTTGAGATTTCTTCAAATTTTTTTTTTATAATAATTTCTTTCAAATTATTTGCTTAAATTCTTTCGAAATTATTTCTGCAATTTCTCTACAACCGGTATAGGGTTTTCGTTTTTGAGAAGTTCGTCATACACGCCTAGGATGTTGGCATCCGCGTGACGATCTGGAGCTATTCGTTGGAGACATTTTTCTGCATACGCGCTTTTGTTTGCCGCCGTTTTGTAAACGCGAGCACCATTTTTTTCTGCAAAACACACCATTTTTTGGTGTCCGACCTTCGTCTCCAACAATGTTTTTGCACTCACACCCTTCTCTGTGCCGTTTTTCCTTTAGATTTTGCTTTTTTTTTTGCAAATTTGCCATTATATTTTGGAGGTTTTTGTAGTAGGCCGTTTTTTTTTTCGAAACCCTAATTTTTGGGCTCGAATTTTTTTCTGATTACAGATTCTTGGTGGGTTTTTCAAGATCTCAAATGGGTTGTCGTCAAAATTTTCTGGGTGCCTCAATTTTTGAGCTAACGGATCTAGATTTCAACAGCATATTCTTTTTAGGTTTTTCGAGCTCTCTTCTGGGTGCTTCTCAATTTTTTTTGGGTCTTCCAATTTTTTGCCTTGAAGTACGTGCCATATCAGATATTCATGTTTTTTGGAAAACGTGCAATGGCATTAGTGACAAACCTACTGCTCGATGGAAATCAATCTGGTTCACAGCCCAAAGCGAACAACGTAGAGCATATTGCTAAGCACTCAGAGCATAAAGAATCTACCTTTCATGCTTTTATTGCTAAAAGCCCTACAAATCATGTGCAATCTTCTGCATGGTACATAGATTCCGGTGCTTCTTGACATTTCACTCACAGGCGTGACTGGTTTGTTGAGTTCTCTCCCTACACTGACTTAGTTTTGGAGGTGGTGAAGAGTACAATGTTGTTGGCAAGGGCAATGTTTAGATACAGTCTAGAAGGCAAAATCTCATGTTCCTCAACGTGTGCTATGTTCCTGGCATGAAACATAATCTTCTCTCAGTTAGGCAGATTATGAGGCACTCTCCTCAGTTGGATGTTGTTTTCAGTGCACATAAGTGCTCAATTGTTGATCGTGCTTCTAACATTCCTATTGCTGTCGGCATTGAGGATCATGGTCTTTTTAGGCTTGTAGACTCAGGCGATTCTCTTGTGCATGCCTTCATAGCAAAATCTTGTGCTATCAATAGTCTCTGGCATCAGTGATATGGTCACCTAAATATACAGTATCTTGCACAGCTTGCTCGGGACGATTTAGTACATGGTCTCCCTAATATTCAGACCCAAAATCATCAAGTTTGCGGAGCTTGCCAGGTAGGGAAGCAACACAGGACACCATTTAAAGATGGTGACTCATGGCAAGCCTCTAAGGTACTCTAGCTGGTTCATGCTGATATATGTGGTCCTATGAATACTACTTCTGTTATTGGGAACAGGTATTTCTTACTTTTTGTTGATGATTTCAGTCGCAAAATGTGGGTATATTTTCTTAAGAAAAAATCAGATGCATTTTCTGTATTTTAGAAATGTAAGGCCTTAGTAGAAAAAGAGTCTGGTTCTTATATTCTTACTCTTAGGTCTGATAATGGGGGGGAGTTCTGTTCTGCTTTTTCTACCTTCTGTACTACTCATGGCATCAAATGTCAGTTTACCACATCACACAACCCTTAGCAAAACGGTGTTGTAGAGTGTCAAAATCGTACCATTACAGGAATGGCTAGGGCTATGATGGAACATAGAAACATTCCTAAAAAATATTGGGCAGAAGCAGTATTCACAACAATCTATCTTCTTAATCGGTCACCCACTCATGTAGTTAAACATAAGACTCCTGAGGAAGCATGGTCTGGTCGAAAACCTAGGATCAACAATTTGAAAGTTTTTGGGTCTTTAGCATATGTATGGATTCTTGATGCCAAGCGCACTAAGTTGGACTCCAAGAGTCAGAATCTCATGTTTACAGGGTACAGTGACACTCATAAGGCATACAGACTGATCGATGTAAACACTGATCGTTTAATCTTCAGTCATGATGTTGTGTTTGATGAGGAACTAGGACCATTTCAACTCTCTTTCTCCCTGCAACATTTTGAGACTCCTGACTTGGGTCTTCCTATTTCATGTGATCCATCTGATGAGCAAGATGATGCTGATAAATTGCCTACGCGCCCTCCGGACAATGCAACTCTTGCTCCTGTTCTTGATCCTGATCCGCTTCCTCATCCAGCTATTCCCCCTGCATCTGATATTGGCTTCCCTACTCTTCGGCCTAAATGGTGGACTAAGACAATTAGTGATCTTCGTCCTGATGAACTCATCAAGGGTAGAACCTCCAGAAATAGGAGCATTTAGCATAACATAGTTAATGTTGCTCTTATGGCTAACATCCACAGTATATTTGAGCCTCAGACATATGCAGAGGCTAAAGGAATTCCAGAATGGGACCAGGCCATGGAGGTTGAGTTCCAAAGTCTTCAAAAGAATCACACCTGGGTTCTTTCAGATCTTCCTCCAGGGAAGAAACCCATTAGCTGTAAATGGGTCTATAAGGTAAAGTATCATGCAGATAGTACCTTAGACAAATATAAAGCCAGATTAGTTGCTCGAGGATTCACCCAGCGAGAAGGCATTGACTATGAGGAGACTTTTGCTCCTACGGCCAAGATGAGTACTATTCAACTTCTCCTTGCCATTGCAGCTCAGTATGGATGGAAAGTTCACCAGATGGATGTGAAGAGTGCCTTTCTAAATGGTGAATTGCAGGAAGAAGTCTAAATGATGCAACCTCCTGGTTAAAAGGTTGCCAATTCAGAACCCAAAGTATGTAGACTTTGGAAAGCCCTCTATGGTCTTCAACAGGCACCTCGGGCATGGTACATAAAAATTGATTAGTACTTGGTTGCTCGTGGTTTTCAGCGTAGTCCTTCAGACAGTAATCTGTATATCAAACACTCTGGTAATGATATTCTCTTTCTTGTTGTCTATGTGGACGACTTAATCATTATTGGGAGTTCAGAACATGTGATTTCTGAACACTTTTGATATGACAGATCTCGGACTACTTCATTATTATTTGGGTGTTGAGATTTGGCAGGCTGACAACAACATTTTTCTTTTTCAGTCTAAGTATGCCAGAAGCTTGCTTGACAGGTTTCGAATGCAGGATTGCAAACCAGCCTCCACTCCTATGGAGATTGGTCTGAAATTGTCCGCACAATCTAATTCTCCTCCTGTAGATGAAACACTCTTCAGGCAACTAGTGGGTAGTCTCATTTATATTACTGCTACTAGACTTGATCTTAGCTTTGCAGTCAGCTACATCTCCTGATTCATGACAAACCCCAAGGTTGACCATTGTGTTGCAGCAAAGCGTGTTCTACGCTATGTACAAGGTACCTCGGATTATGGACTTCTGTACACTAGGAGTGCTGCTCCTCAACTCAGTGGGTTCACAAATTTTGATTGGGCTGGCTCCATTGATGACAGAAAATCTACCTTTGGATATGTGTTTAGTTTAGGATCTAGTGCGGTCACCTGGACCAGTAAGAAGCAATAGGCAAGGGCTCTCTCTTCGACAAAAGCAAAATATAGAGGAGCTGTCAAGGCAACTTGTGAGGTAGTTTGGCTTTGTCAGATGCTTGCAGATATGCAACTACCTCAAGCAGGACCGACTCCTTTGTTTTCAGACAATTAGGGTGTACTCAAACTTGCCAAGATTCCAATCTTCCATGAACGCACCAAACACATAGAACTTCATTGTCATTACATTCGACAGTTGGTAGAAGGCGAATCTGTCCAGTTGCTATATGTTCCTACCTCGGAGCAGTCAGTAGATATTTTTACCAAACCCCTTGGTCCTGACAAGTTTGTAAAATTCAGGTTGTCTATTGGTGTAGTTGATAGATTGAGCATTAAGGGGGGTATTAGAATAATTTAGAATATATTTTATTAATGCTCAATATTGTATCTTAGTGTAAATATTAGAATGTTTCTAATGTTTAGTTAGCTATAGCTAGAATAGAATGTTTCTATTCTAGACAATCATTCTCTTGTATATATAGATTGTTTGATCTTTGTTAATATATCATAAAGTATTCTACCAATTACTTTTCATAACATAGACATCTTTTGTAGCACTGTATATAGGCCACTAAGAACCTCCTCATCCGCCTTGAAGTCATTGCAGAAACGAAATGTCGTATTAAGGAAATAAGCTGCTGCATGGATGGGCCTGTGAAGCTGGTTTTGCCATCTCCTATCAAGTATTTCCCAAATGGGGCCATACTTATCCTCAACTCCTGCATATATGGATCTAATGGCCTCCTTGGCCCTATCCATGGCCTCATATATGTAGCCCATAGATGGCTTCTCCCCATCAACATCTCGTAGGAGAACTACTAGGGGCTCAATGACCTACATATAATGTTAAACAAAAACAACTCAGTCACAAGGGTACATGAAACTAAGAAAAATTGCAAAGTTGCAAACAAAACAAAAATATGCATATAAATTAAAATTAAATATTAAATGTTAAATTGTAATAAATTTACCTACACGATCTCTGCACAAGGGGTCCAAAAACCTGGCTCATAAAAAATGCAATCTGCCACATCCCTTCCTACAATGGTCGTAGCATAGCATGAGGAAGTCCACCCCTCACCAACAAACATGTGCCTCAAAGATGCCTTTGATTTCATCAAGGATTTTAGTGTGAGGAAATTTGAGGCAAATCTCGTGATACCAGGATGAGCCAACTCCTTTTGCCCCGTGTATTGCCTCATAATGCTAAGGACCAATGCATGATTGTAGACAAATTTGGAAATATTTTTTGCCCTTTAACGCATGCTTTCACCCATTCAAGCTTACCAATATCCTCCAACATGAGGTCAGGCAATGAGCGGCACATGGAGACCAAAATTTGTGGGGTGCCTATCCATCAAAAGTTTACTTGCAACAATTTTAAATTAATTAGAAATTTAGATGTGTTAAGGAAATTTTAAATAAATTCATAGATGCCTCTCCATCAAAACTTAAAAAGTTAAAAGTTTACCTGCAACAACTTAACTTGCTGCATTATCCGTCACCACTTGCACCACATTTTCTTCCCCCACCTCACGTATGACTTCCTCAATATCCTCACATAAGTATGTGGCATTTTTTACATGTGAGGAAGCATCAATGGACTTCAAGAACATGGTGGTTCTTGAAAATAAAGCAAAATAATTATCAATTAACATGAATCAATCAACAAATCAAAATTTAAATTATTGATATTCAATGCATTTAGGGAAGTAGAATGATCAATCACCTCCGCTTGAAACAATAAAATTTAGGAGTGTTCTATTCCTCCTATCTGTCCAACCATCTGTCATGATGGTGCAACCCTTTTGCCTCCAAGACCGTCGGTGGTCCTCTAGCTCAACTTTCATGTCCTCAACCATTTCTAACAAGAGGGGGCCACTTAACTCATGATTAGTAGGGGCTTTAAACCCCGCCTCACAAATGGTTACAAAATCTACCATGCCTTGCCAGTAAGGAGACATGTCACAAATAGAATATGATTAGACAAAACAGAGTTCAACTTCAAAGTTTCAAACTATAAATCTAAACAATACTTTTAAAGTAAAGCAATCAAATAAAAAAGAATTACCTGACTACAATAAATGGAATGTTGCATAGGTACCAAAATTTGCAAATTTGTTTTCTTGCAGCATCATGAACTTCCTTGTTCCAACCCATACTCTCAAGCAAGGGTTGTGCCCCAGGAGTAGTGCGTGGCACCAAAAACTATACAAATTGGATCACCAAACTCTAGGGCCAAAGATAATAGTGCCACTAGGAGGAGCAGAAGCAGAAGCACTAGCACTAGCAGAAGCACTAGGATGAAAGAGAGGTATGGTAGAACCCTCTCCAACACAACCTGCAGATGTGGATGCTAATAAATGAGAGCCAATAGCACTTAACTTATTCAATTGCCTCTTCCTAGTTTCCTTTTCTTGTTCATGTGTTTCTAATTGGACATTTTTTACATATCTCAATATCATGGCCAGGTATGATAGCAATATGGTATTTAAATCTATTGATGCCGCCAAAATTTATTTCTTTACAAAATATGCCTTTTGTTTGATTTTTTGTCTTCTAGGAAACTCTTTAGTATATTTCCAAGCATCATCCTTTTTAGGCATTGTGGAAAATGAATGTTTTTAAAACGTGAAGGCTGCTGCAGTAAGATAATTTTATGAAGTTATAATTAATTAACAAAATCAGCAAACCCTACATCTTTCAAAGAAAAAATTATAAATATATGTTTACAATTTTTATCTAAAAAAATTGTAGGGTTTTTCTATTATTCTACTTCTATCATTGAAGTATGTAATTTATATCTTAATTGAAAATATTCAAGATTTGGAAAGTTAAAGTAAAAGAAATTAACAAACAAATGAAAAATCCATTAACATACCAAAAAAAACCAAGAAAATCTACAAAATTTAACACTTACCTCTTTCAAATGAGTTGAGAAGTCTTGCTATGGACTCCTTGATGTTTAAAAAATATAGTGTCAATTACAATTCTTCTTCATATAGAAATTTCCCCAAAGATATGTAAACATATCAAATCTCATAAGTTTGTGGAAAATGCTCTACACTTCTGCAGGGATCTCAATCAAGTAGTGAGTAGATGATTAGTTCATTTACAATGTAATATACATGACATAAAGACACATTCGCGTGGAGCTAATCCCATTCATCCTTTTAAAAGGTGAAAACATGAAGACCAGTCAATCTCAATGCTTTTTTAGCATAAATCATGGCATGGGTAAAATAAATAATTTCTTTGTTAGTTTCAATATTTTGCCGCTTTAGGGGTTAGGTACATAGGTTCAAATATTTTTTTCGGGGGTTTGGTTCATTTTGAGGTAATCTGTATAAAACACTTATAAAATTCAATATATATACATATTTACAGCCTAAAGACAGGAATTAAGTTAAAAATACCTCGTTGCATCATATAATAAACAAAAGCAGTTCATAAAATTTTAAATGCTACTTCAATGCCAACTAATCACTTCGAATGTTATGATGGGTATTTCATTATTTAATATTCAATAATAATATCATTGTGTACAGTAAATCATAAAAGTTTTTTTCTTCATTACAACTAAATAAATCCTTATCATCAATTTTAATAATAGTCAGAAAATAAACTCTTAATAATTCAATAAGTAAGCTCATTAATGATTTAATAATTAATCATTTTTTAAATGATAGGCTTTTATTAGTGATCAAAATATTAAAAGATTAAATAGGCTATTGGCTGATAGAAATTATGGTTGCTGAACTGCCCTACTTCCACAGAGTAGTGCTGCTAACAAACAATTGATTGCACTCAATAGGTCAAGGAATAGGACAAGTCTCTTACCATGTCGAGTAAATGGTCATATCTTACTAAGCAAATTAATTAAAAGCTATGCTCCACAAAGTTTCGGGGACGGGCTATTGGCTGATAGAAATTATGGTTGCTGAACTGCCCAATCTCCACAGACGAGTGCTGCTAACAAACAATTGATTGCACTCAATAGGTCAAGGAATAGGACAAGTCTCTTACCATCTTGAGTAAATGGTCATATCTTACTAAGAAAATTAATTAAAAGCTATGCTCCACAAAGTTTCGGGGACGGGCTATTGGCTGATAGAAATTATGGTTGCTGAACTGCCCTACCTCCATAGACGAGTGCTGCTAACAAACAATTGATTGCACTCAATAGGTCAAGGAATAGGACAAGTTTCTTACCATCTCGAGTAAATGGTCATATCTTACTAAGCAAATTAATTAAAAGCTATGCTTGACAAAGTTTAGGGGACAGGGATGTGGACATGTTTTCGGTACGGGTACTGTTTAGGGCCAATTTTTAGGGGACGGTAGGGGATTACTATTAAAAAAATAGGGGAATTTTAATATATAGATAGAGATTTCAAATATGCATATCATAACATTGATAAACCATTCACCATAGACATTTTAGAAGCTTAATACATAGCAAATTAACAAAAACAAATGCTTTAATTGTCAAAATATGACATTCATATAGAAAAAATGCCGAAAGGCTCCAAGTTTCATGCATGAAATGACATAAAATATTGAAATGTAAATAGTAGACATACTATAAGCCTATAACTAAACTACTAAATAGTAAACATAGAAGTCCAACTCCATAATCAGCTGTCCATAATAATCCTAATGTCAAGATATAAGCAAATATATGACTGTCCATAAACAACACATGGTAGGTTTAGGAATCTAAATCAATATCGGAGCTAGAATCTAAGTCACTGGTAGGATGAGGGTCTTCCTCATCCAATGGAACCTCAAGCAATCTTGGAGGTGTGTCATCCTCAACTTGCATAGCATCTTCGGGATTGACATCCCAACGTAAGGCTAGAGTGTGACAATACTCAATAGTCTGCCAATCCTATACCTACAATGCATTGTGAACAACCACTAACTTCTCTGTTTGTCTAGAGTGAAGGTTGTTCCTCTTGTTGATTTGATGAAGCTATATGTGGACCAATTCCTCTCTGTGGCAGAGGAATTGACAACGTGTGAAAGGAGACGAACAACAAGTATTCTCAGCTTTGGTACATCCCTACCATGCCACGGCCACTATCCAATAGGGTCATTTTGAGCTAATGTAGCTCTATCCATACTCGCTTCTAGTTTGCCAAAGGTTGGAACACAAAGATTGGTGAATGCAAGCCACTAACCTTGAAGTTTAGTAGCATCATTTTCACTGCACATTTTTGCATGAGCCTTAAAAAGAAGCCCTCCACCTGAGTTGAACACAAAAAAAATCTTATTAGATAATGAAGAGATAATCATAAGAGATTTACTTTGCTATTTGAAATTTAAATTGAAAACTTGAGATTTGAGAATCACCTTTTCATCACTAGATGGAGCCACTCTCCCAAGTCTCGATGCATACCATTTGGGAGTGAGAGCATAGGCTGCCATATGATGCGGGGTGTTCATATTGTTCCATTGCCGTGTCACAATGGGTCTAAGATGCTTCTCATAAAATCCCAAAGTAGGGTCATTGCTATGAATAGCTTGCTTGATCTACCCAAGTATGTTATCAAAGGTACAAAATATTAATCATTAAAGTTACAAATTAATAATGAAAGACTTGAATACAAAAAAATTAAATATTCAAGTTTTGAAGTTTCCAAGTTACCTTCACAATCTCTGTAGCTCTTTCTGCAAACTGGTTGTTGAAGATCATAGATGCAACACTTTCTCTATTAGGCTTCTTCAAATAACTTGAGTTTAGCCATGCTTGACTCAAAAACATTTGCTTCAAAGAAGCCAAAGAAGTAAGAAATTTTTGCAACGTTAAGGAAATCGTGGCAAATCTTGTAACTCCTGCTCTTCCTAGCTCCTTCCCTTGGGTGTGTTCTCTCATCAAGTGAGGAACCCAAGGGTGATTGTAGATGTATATTGTGATATTTCTTTCATTCTCTACAACCGGTCTCACCCAATCTAGTTTTCTTATGTCCTCCAAAAGAAGGTTAAGAACATGCGCTAGGCAAGGAGTCTAAAAAAGCATACTATATTTGTCTTTGAGGATCCTACCCACTGCCACATATGCCACTGTATTATCGGTTATGAATTGCACCACATTATCCATTGTCACCTCTATTACAACTTGCTCTAACATTAGAGCCAAAGTTTCAACAATCTTCACCTTGTTGGAGGTATCTGTGGATTTCAGAAACACCACGTCATCCTTGCAAGAAATAAAAAAATTAATGATGGTGTGGTTTTTGCCATCTGTCCATCCATCTTAAAGAGTGGTGCAGCCACACTGTTTCCATTGTAGTTTTTGTTCTTCCACCACTTCTTTTTCCCTAGAAACTGCATCAATGAGCAACCTACAAGTACGAAATAAATTTAACGTCAACTTAAGTACACAATTTTGATTAAAAAAAAAACTTACATTCAACAAAAATAAGTAATTACCATATATTAAAAAAACATAAATTTAGTCGACACACTAAAAATCAAAATTCAACATAAGCTATCAAGATTCAAAACTAACTTAAAACATTTAAAAACTAAAATGAGTGAACTAACCTTCCACTCAAGTCTACACAAGAAGGCGCCTTGTAGCCTTTTCCCACTGCAACCATTCCGCTAGCCAAATTCAATCAATACGAATTTTTTGCAACATTGAAATGGGTGTTGAAGTACCAAAAATCTGCACAAGCAATGACTATTTGCCGATGCACATCCCTATTCCACCCAGTTCCCTTTAGTGACGGTTGTGCTCCAAGTGTATTTCTGTGCACAAAAAAATTATTTATAGAAGACAACTGTTGTACCGATGGTGGTGTTCTACTAGAAGTAGCAGAAGTGGTGGTTGAAGGGATGCTGGATTTGCAGATATGTGGGCTACGAAGAGAGCCCACTATGCCCTAAAGTGTTGCTTCTTCTTTGTCAAGGTTGGGTGAAACACCTTGAGATTTGACAATGGGTACCCTCATAGCTAATTTTGTCTTTTCCCTTTGCAAATTTTTCTCTTCTTGGGCAACAAGTAAGGTATTCGTTTCCCTTTTTATTTCTTTAGTGGTGTTCTCACAAACCCTCGTATCATGCTTTGTGATTCCTGCAAGGTGGTATTTTAAGTGGTATATGCCTCCACTTATTAATTTTTCACACTTTATGCAAATTACAAAATTAGGTTCAGGTCCTTCAAAGGTATACTTCCAAGCTATATCTCTAGTCCCTTTAGGACACGTGCCTACATATCTAGATGTGCATGCATCTGTTGAGGCACTCACAGACCCTGAAGTTGAAGAATCTCTATTTGCCATTTCAATCAAATTTCAACCTACACATACAAATTGAAACCACAAATTAATATATTATATTTTAATAGAAAATTAGCAAACAAACTAAACTAGTTTAAATAATTTTAAACTTAGTTGAAACTTGAAAAAAGAGCAAAAAGTGTTAGGCTTCTAAATATTTAGGAAAATATGAGATTCTTGAGAAACAATGAAAAAATCTGAAAAAATTGGTGTTAAATCTTGATCATTACACTCAAACAGTTTAGAGTGCCTAGGAAATGCTATTATAGAGTTTCTATAAATCTAGGTGCAACAAAGAGAAGATAACATGATATCTGAAATTGAAAGGTTGCATCCTTATTTTACCTTGAACAATCTATAGCTCTAAGAAAATAAGAGCCCGCTATGCTAGTGACAATAAGATTGATGAGTGGCTGATGTTTGATATTGGTCCACCCATCTATGATGATGGAGCATCCATCCCTCAATCATGTTTGCCTCATATCCTCCATCAAAATACTCACTTTGGAGTACTCTTTATCAAGAAGGTTGGTGTGTAGTTTAGTTTCTCCAGATGGTACAAATGAGGGACCAACAACATAGATATCTTTGCACATTTCTTTAAAATATGATGAACATGACACATGAAATAGTATAGCATGAGCAAAAAGAAATTTAGCAATAGATAATTCAACCACCTCTTGTGCTTGCAAATTAAACAAATCAGCAACATTGGTTTCTCTTTTAGTCTTCTTTGCCTTTCCTTTAGTAGAAGTGGGAGTAGGCGTGACACTTTCTTCTGTATGGGAAGGATTAGTGGAAGGCATGAAGGATGAGTCAAAGGCAAACTAGCTTGCACATTCTCTATTCAAGTCCCTGATTTTAATGGCTCCCCCTCAATTTGCAATCTAGTTGCCTCAAGTTTTTGTTCTTGCAACCTTTCACCCTTTGACCACCTATCCACAAAAGATGACAATACTCTAGTATAGCTGCCAAAATAATGTTTGTGGCACAAATGATACTCCCATTCTCTACTACCCCCAGTATTTTTTTTAATCTTTATCAACTCTTGTAACAAATTGTAGGAGAGGTTTCTTGGGGTTGAATGAGCCTTTTGCAAACTCTTTGAGGGCTTTGGAAGGGCACTCATATGGGTTAGAGGTTGCTGCCCCTGCTACATACACATTACTTGAAGACCTCCCTATGGCTAGTACTAGGTCTTTTCCTTTGAGACGTTTGAGTTTTTTCCATTACAACATCCATACTATCACTGCTCCCCGCACTTTAACTACAGCTCATGATTTTCAAATATAAAAGTGCTGCAAGCTCAAAAATAAAAATATTTAACTCATGACGCTCTCCCTATGTGATGCAAAACAAATGGAATATGAAAAAAAAAGCCATAAACAAATGGTAAATGAAAAACATATATTAAATGGAGAATATTTGATGGCAAAATCTCCTCTTGCAACTCCAAAAAGCTCCTCATTAGCTGCTGCTGTTCACTTCTTCTTCTTGGCAAATGATAAAATGAACAAGTTTTTCACTCTTTGGTGTTTTATTTTCTCGAATAGGGTTTCCAATATTTTATTACCTTTTTTCCCCATGCGGGACTGACCAAATGGAGGAAACAATAAAAAAATGTTTTAAAAAAAAGTTCAAATGCCATTATAAGTGGGTGGGCCATCGGGGATGGTAATTCGTTCCAGGGATGGTTGAAGGATAGCTAGGCTGTCCTTGGTATGGATTTCCGTACCACCATCCCCTGCTGTTTTCAAATCGCCATTTCGGGGATGGTCCCCATTTTGGTGCCATTGTGGACAACAAAATGCTGTCCCTGTGTCCTAGTACCGTACCGGGGATGGGTGCGTGGTGCAGGAGCACCTAGGACTTTCTACAAAGTTCTAAGTTTTGGTGTGGCTTGTACTGACCCTAGCTAGGTTAGGAGTGTGTGGAAGGCCTTAGAAGGTCTAGTGTGTGTGTGTCTAGGAGGTCTAGATTAGGCTTAGTCCTATCTAGTAGTTTTGGCTAAGTTAGTGTGCCTAGTTTGGATTCTAGGTTTTGGTGATTAAACTTAGGAATTTGGGTCAAAAGCCCCCATATGCTTGGAAAAGATTGTAAACAAGCCTAAAATGGCTTTCATCATGATTTTATGTCATTAGTTGAAGTTTTGAGGTGATTGGAGCAAGCTAGGAGACAACATGTAAAAGTTGTCAAAATGTTGTTAATGCAACATTTGTAACTTTTCAAAGTTGCTTGACAACTTTGTCTCCACGAAGGCCCAAGCTTGTCTTTAGGGCTTGGTTGGTATCCTAACCACGTAGACTTGAAAGATGAAGGTATTTAAGACTTAAGAAGCCCATTTCCCGAGGTTAGAGTTTTTGAGCAAGAAATTTAAGCTTTGTGCAATTACATTGTGTTATTCTGGTCTTGTGTGACAGTGAAGCATTTGTGTTTGAAACAGTCCTTCAATGGATTGAATCCTTTTATTTCGTGTGGGATTTGTGAACTTAGATTAATTTGCTTTCATTTTGAGTTGTTTTGAAGTTCTTTTCATTTCTTTAGGTTAGTTCTGTAAATTGTTTTGTAAATAAACCAGTCACTGGTTCCTTCAGGACTGTGTGAGGAAAAATGACTCCCCCATAGAACCCCACCGTGGAATCATCATGGCCTTGAGGGATATGCTAGGGGAGTCCATGTACAGTGTAAATATGGAAGGAGGAGCTCTGAAGAGTTGTTTAACCATTTTTAAAGACAAGCCCTAGGCGAGTCCAGTGTAACTCGACTAGGAGCTTGTGAAGTGTTTATTGTGTTTGAATGCAAGGGTTTGATTGGAAGAATGAATCCAAGTGTGGATTGGTGATCCTTGGGGTTGTACAGAGACCTCAGAAGAAGCTTAGGCCTTGCCTAATCCATTTGATTACATTTTGAAGCAAGAATCACTTGACTGGTTCAATGAAGCTAAATTAGCCCTAATAGCCCTTGAAAGTAGGAATCCACTGTACAGAGACCTTGAGGAAATGAAACCTACAAAATCTTTCATAACTCAATAAAGGCTGTCAGAATATCAACTTTGTTTTTGGGGTTGTTTGGGAAAGATTTGAAAGAATTGGGAAAAACTAGTCAAATAGGGCTAGTAGAGAAATTAGGCCTAATTGCCAAGTTTTCTTAAGAATTTGGAGATCGATGAAGAAAGCATTGATACCCTAACCTAGAAGGATCAAATAGCATTCAAGGAGAAGTCTAGAAGAGATTGAAACCCCTGCAAACACTTACTAAAGAGAGAAGACAAAGAAGCACTTGGATGGATCCAAGGAGCTAAGGAATGGAGAGTAAACTAATGATAGTTACCCCTAGTGAAGCACAAAGGTTGTCACCTCTTGGAGAGGTATTGTAAGTCCTAGACTGGGTGAGTTAGGGCTTGGAAGATCCTAAAAGTTAAGATAGGGTCTTGAGTAACCTAGGAACACTAAGAGACCTAGGAGGCTTGTGCAAGCACACTAAGGGTAGTTTCTATGAGTGCGGGCCTAAAAGCCTAGGGGATGCATCCTTTTGGAGCATAGATTAAAAGTGTTTTTCACTATCTTAAACATCGATCATTGAAAAAATGTGGTCTTGGGTGTGAATTTTTTTGACATAATGGACAAAAATGTTGAGATCGTATCGGTTGTTACAGGTGCCTTTACAGCCATGGAACTCAATTCTGTGGACTTTCAATGCCTATCAACTCAACTAAATAACAAAAAGATTACATTTGTGTTTTGTGTAAACTTTCTCCAAAATGACAATCATTATATTGTGCGTCAAGACAACCAATATCCACAGACAGGAGGATTGTATGTAAAAAACATTGGTTCATTGCTTACCTAAAAGCAACCAAATAATAGCAGCTTATCAGCATTCAGTGATCTAACAAGGGAAGGAAGGTGATGGGAAAATGCTCTCTGATTTCAAGTTTTATTAAAATATTCCTTATCTTCAGTCTTATCACCTATAATGTGAGTTGAAAGAGACCTCAGCTCTTGAGGCCCTATATATCTTGCAATTTCTTGTTGATGGCAGACTTGGATGTCCCCTTCTTGCTAACGACATCATGCTAGTAAGTGATTAGCTTATCAGTGGACCCTCGTAGGCTAGTAGGCATGGATAGGGGGTCTTTTCAAGCACAGTGAAGGTATGACTTTTTGATGGTTCAGTATTGGCAAAGCTCAGTGTTTTCAGTTGGCTTAAGAGATTGTTTTTGGCTCAGTTATATGAATTTTGTTATTTTTAGCAAAGGTTTCTATATTTGGGTTTATTTTTGAGCCATAGAGATGGTCCTCAGCTATTTTTGGAAATGCATTTTGGTCACATGGAGAATTATTTCACCAACTCCGGTTTCAGATAGTTTAGTCAGATTCACAATATCAAGGGAGTTATTGGATTTCCAGTGGCTAAGTGTTTAATGAAGGAATAATGATTTAATATTAAGTTATAGATGGGTTTAGGCTTCATAAAAGGGGGGCAAGTTTATTTATTAATTTATGGGTGCGTGTCCTAAGTCCAAATTAATTAATTAAATGTCATTTTAATGTTTATTACGTTAAAAGTGAATTATATGGAGAAAATCGCAAGTTTGCTTTTTAGTGCAATTTTGGACTTGGAAGAAATAAAAAGGCTTGGCGTGAGTTGAGAAGCAATCCATTATTCATTTGAAGAATTAAAAATTGTTTTCTCTTGAGCTTTGAGAAGGGTTTGATAGTTTCAACCATTGGAGAACGTAGTTTCTTTTGTGTGTTTGTCATTTGAGTCAGTGAAATACCTGGTGAATTTGATAACCAGAGGGAGTCCCACTCAGAGATTCTATTTGTGCTTCAACATAGGGTTTCAGTTGTTGCAGCACAAGCTCATAAGCTACATCGGGATCAGAATACAAGTGCTGGTTGGTTACATCATTGCAGAGACTTGCAGGCGTGGCTGGGAATAAGGGAAAGACGCCATTCATGCTAAAAACGCATTGGCTGGTTCAGTGCGATTTCTTTTGGAAGCTATTTAGGTTTTATGCTTGTAAAACTCATTGTTGTTTATGCTTGGATTCCGGGACCATTTTCTTGTACTTGGTGTTGCATATTGAAGAATAATAAATTTGCAGCAGTAGTTAGATTAACTTTCCAGTATTTTCAGATTTGTATCTGTTTCCCTTTTTTAATTTAAAACCCTTGCAAAAACTCAAAAAAATCATAAAACCTTCAAAGAAACAACAGTTCAGCAGTTAGAGCCTGTGAAGGGTTCTTACACAGACACTGAATCTGTAATGCTAGAACAAGTTGATATTTTTCAATTTTGTGTTTTCTATATGCATGATTGGTGACAGAAATGATGGGATATAAAAATATTATGTTAAAATTCAGACCATGGCAAGTAGATTCTGCACTCAGAAAATAATCGAATCAGAAAAAACTGAAATGTCAATCAAATCTGCCGTCTTCTGAGTACATTTACCTGCAAAAATATCTACTGAAAGTACAAAAACAAGTGGATAAATGAAATCAGAATAATATTTTTATTTTTGTTTGAATGTTTTTCTATCATGAAATTTTCTTTGTGTTAGCAAGAGAGCACCCATGGTTGTTACATAGACTTGCTGACCTGGACACCCAAAGTAGAAACAAAGTGCTAATTAGAGCTGAAGCCTTGTCACATTTTCCATCTCTTAGAATCTCTTTTAAAATATACAAATGTCAAAAACTGTTTCTAAAACAGAAATAAAACAAGCTAAAAATGTCGAAGAGTTGACTGGGCACTTATGCCTAAATTTATGAAAGCTAACACGAAATACAAGTGTCTATCTAGAGTAGTTTAATTTGCTAAACACGGGATATTTCTGTGCCCAGCTTTAAAACTCATTACTGCTGTGCCAATTGAAAAAGAAAAGCTGGGCAATAAAGACATTAACAGTTTCATATGTCAAATCCATTAAAACAATATGGAAAAAGCCACTATCATTATGCTTGATTTTTGATGTTGATATTTAAACTTTTGCTCATTATCTGTTAAAAGTTTTACTTGTACTTTTTGCTGGGGCTTAAGCCCAAAACCTACCTTAACAAAACTCCATGTAGGAGAACTCTCAGCATAACAAAATTTAGCACCTTGTTCTCACTCCAAGTACAAGTGTTATCTGGTTGTAATTACACAGTTACCTTTTCAGGCTGCCATTTTTTTTCTTTGAACAAAACCTCAGTATCATGCCCTTTTGATTGGATGCTTTTCAACATTTTCTATTCTGTCCCTAAAATATAGAAGGCTAATCATACAAAAACATAAGAATAATTTGATTGCATTGAGTTCAGTGTTAGTGTCTCTTTGTATTATAGGTGCCATCTTGTTTTTATTTGCATTTGTTTATCAGGGTAGTTCTTTTGTATTTTCTTGTAATTTATTGTTGTTATGTCTTGCTTCATTTATAATGCAGCAATAACAGAGGTGGTGTAGGAGATTTTGTTGGTGGGTTTTTTGTTGGAGGCCTAGTATTTGGAGCACTTGGTTACTTGCTTGCACCTCAGGTGATATATCAAACTTGTTTGCTTTATGGAGGTTTTGATAATTTCTTCTTTGAAATTCCAACTACTCTAGGTAAATAGAGATGAAAGAACACATTGAATATTGGTATTTGTAATAACAAACTTACAGGGGAATGTTGCAGCGTGTCCCAATTCTATAACTTTTTAGTAATTAACACTCAATATTTGATCCTTCGCACATTCAGTCGTTCACTACTGCTCTATGCTATTTAGAGAGAGACTTTCATTGCTTAGTCTCACATTTACTTAGGATTCGTGTGAGAGTAACTAAAAATGTCTAGCAGCGTACTCTTCTTGGTGATATCCTTAAGGAATAAATTTTCTATGTGACAGTCCAGAAAGGATTACTGGAACTGCTAAGTACATGAGCAATAATTACGGGAGAGTGCATTAGATAACTGTGAAATAGAGAGAGTGCTTAAAGTTAGTGTAGCAGCCAGCTAAGAAGATCTTGGTTTCTAATGAAAGTGATGGATGGTCCATAAAGAGAAGGCTCTTCTGCTTAAAGCTTGTTGAGAACGCGGTTAGGGGCAGGGTGAATCAATATAACCTCTACTTTTTCAAATTTTAAAGTTCATTAGTTACAATTATAACCACTATTCAAAGTAAGGAACTAAAGAACACAATTTTAATGTGGAAACCCTGCAAGGGAGAAAACCATAATATGTTTGCTATATATAAATAATAATTTCTTTACAATTTTAAAGGCGCCAACCCCTCATTTGATTCGTGAGCACCAACTCACTTTAGGCATCAACCCCTCATTCAGTTGCACAACCCCTTGTTCGAAATTATAATCACAAGAGTTTACAACTCCCTCCTTAATCTGTAATAATTTCTACTTAAGTCTGCCCGCCAAGTTGTCATAAGGAGATCACAATCTATCCTTCAAAATCTGCACTTTAACTCCTTCTTGAGTCAACAATGAAACTGATGACAAGTCAGCAAAACTATAAATTTGCTATTTCCTATTATCTGATTATGAATCTTTCACAAAAAGATTACCATCAGCTGTTTATCTTCTTCTCCTCAAGTCTGAAAATGATTATCATACTATTCCTTCTCCAATCTGGTGCATGTATCTATTTGTTCTCCTTTTATTCACACATCACACACACTCCAAAGCTCCATTTCTAATCTCTATATGTACCTTTTGAATAGATTCTTCATTGAAGAGTCATATCTTCTTATTTGTTAATTGAACCTCTTCACTTACAAACTAAATCACACCCTTTGAAAATCATCACTAAACATAATATGATCACACCTTTTCTTTTTATTGGACTTTACTTCTTAATAACAATGATCAACCATTTCCTTTTGTTATAAGTTTGTTTACCACAAGGTGCTGCTGTTAATTGTGGTTGCTGATTGTTAAAGTTTAGATCAGATTGTAGACTGTTAATTCTTTTTAAAATCTTCTTATTATATATATATATGGATTCTCAATTTATCACATATATATATTCACAATGATTATATATATATATATATATATATATATATATATTACTGACGTAATAATATATATAAATAAATATATATATAGTAATATTTTATATATTTAATACCGTTTTTAATATATATCTGAGTATGATATCGTACTTTACTGTTTTGATGAAGATCGCTGTTATCACTTTGAAACTGTTATATGTATGTGTCGCTGTGAATAGAATAGCCACCGATCTGTATATATATATATGTAACAAAGGCTATTGTGGGTAGTCATGCCCACGATGGAGCATGACTCTTCATAGAGTCATGGTCCATCGTGGACATGACTCCACGATGTATCGCATGCTTTGATAACAACCTCAGTTTAGTTGATACTCATCGACTTGTTTGATTTAATCAGTCGGCATGTATAATGATTAGTATGTTTATTAATAACATGATATATATATATATATATATATATATATATATATATATATATATATATAAACATATACATAAAACATATTTCTGAATAACAACATATATATATATATATACATAAAACATATTTCTGAATAATCATATATATATATATATATATATATATATATATATATATATATATATATATAATAGACATACATAAAACATATTTCTGAATAATCATATAAACATAAATATAAACATAAACATATATATATATATGTAAATATGAATATATATATTTCTACAATAATGATCTATCACTCTGATAGTAATTATCCGACTGAGGCTACAAACTTTAACGCTCCCTCTTAGCTAGGGAGGGTAATTATGAAAAGATTCATACACAATATAAATGAAATATCACCTCAAAGTAATATTAGATGTGATAATGATATTATCTCATAATATCAGGAGTAATGGCCTGCTAATATCAAGTCTCATGATATTCACCAAGTACTCAGAGTAATGGCCTGCTAACATCAAGTCCCATGATGTTCACCAAGTACTCAGGAAGTTCAAAATGATATTATCTCATAATATCAGGAGTAATGGCCTCAGAATATCAAGTTGCATGATATTCACCAAGTACTCAAAATTTCCACAAGGTATGTGCACACGTATCCTCAATGATACTTACCATATGAACATTATATTCATGGTCTGTTTAAGGAAATTAATCCACCATGCAAGATATTCATGGTCTGTTTAAGGAGATTAATCCACCATGCAAGATATAATCTATCATGATCTGCTTAGACATCATAAGATATCCATCATAATAGAAAATTTAAGTTATTGTAAGATCATCATCATCTTTCAATAATTTCTGCAAATACAAGTGATAATCATTTGGAAGTCGTCACTTCCTAATAATGTACATAGGGCCCAAATGAAATAACATAAATATTTTCATTAGTATAATAATCAAATATGCTGAGACTCTTTCTCAGTAATTACAATCATACCAAGTTTTACCTCAGAAATGTTCGACCTTCATTTTGCAAGAGGTTTGGTAAGGATGGTAAAGAACAGTGATCTCCCTCTCAATCCAGTATTTCAAATTCTTTAGAATACAAGTTTCTTTGAATCCAAGTTTGACTTACTGGCTTTAGTGAACGAAGCTTGATGTTTGAGTCTACCAGGGCATTTTGTTGCAATGTGACCATAGTTGTCACATCTATAACATTGTATTTCAGAGTAGTCTCTCTGTTTCTTGAACAATTGTTTACCATCTGAGTTCTTGCCCCTTTTCCTTTTCAAACTAGTGGTGAGAATCTGAATGTCTTCATTTGTGGATTCCACACTGATTCCTCTAGATATTAGATTACACTCTTCTTGAATGCAGCCAGCTTTTAGTTGATCAAATATGGGGAGTTTGGAACGAGCACTTATTCCTTGTCTAAAGTTTTCCCATGAGATAGGGAGTCCATTTAAAGTTATCATAGTTAACTCTTTATTATCGTAGATGTGACCAATTGTTGAGAGTTGTTTTCTCAATTCCGTTATCCTCATAAAGCATAAGGTGATGGTCTCTCCTTTATTCATTTTAATGTTAGAGAGTTGATTTTTAAGAGTAAGAATCCTGCTAGTGTTCTTGATGTCAAACATGTTTTCTAGGGCTTTGAACATATCATATGCAGAGTCTAATTTTGTGATAATAGGTAGTAGATGATCTTTTACTCTGTCTACTAATAATTTTATTGCTCTGGTATTGTCCTTTTCCCATTGACTCTTCTCGTCATTCGCATTAGATTTAGGAGGATTTTCTATGATTGTTTTTAACTCATGCTTTCTTAGTATTAGCATCATTCACAATTTCCAAGATTCAAAATTTGAAGCACTTTCAAGTCTGTCTTCCTTGTTTGATTCCATCCACCATTTTGTAGGTACAAGATTTCCAATGGAATATATATATATATATTTTAAAAAAATGTGATGTTGATCGTTTCTCAATCCTGCTGTGATACCATGTTAAAGTTTAGATCAGATTGTAGACTATTAACTCTTTTTAAAATCTTCTTATTATATATATATATATGGATTCTCAATTTATCACACACACACACACACACACACATATATATATATTTTCCCAATGATATATATATATATATTACTGACGTAATAACATATATATTAATATAGTATATATTTAATACCGTTCTTTATATATATCTGAGTACGATATCATATGTTACTGTTTTGATGAAGATCGCTGTTATCACTTTGAAACTGTTATATGTATGTGTTGCTGTGAATAGAACAGCCGCCGATCTGAATATATATATATATATATATATATATATATATATATGTAACAAAGGCTATCGCGGGGAGTCATGCCCACGATGGAGCATGACTCTTCGTAGAGTCATGGTCCATCGTGGACATGACTCCACGATGTATCACATCCTTTGATAACAACTTCAGTTTAGTCAATACTCATCGACTTGTTTGATTTAATCAGTCAGCATATATATATATATATATATATATATATATATATATAAACATATACATAAAACATATTTTTGAATAATCATATATATATATATATTTCTACAATAATGATCTATCACTCTGATAGTAATTATCCGACTGAGGCTACAAACATTAACACTGAGAATTATTTCTTAATAATGGTACCCTTTGAAGTTTTGATTGTAATTTTCTTTAAAAAAAAAGATTGCACCTTTTTCTTTTATGAATCGCTGTCCTCTGTTTAACAAGCAAATTATATTATCGTTGTATCTCTTCGTGAATTGGCATTTGTTAGGAAATCAGATCTTTGGGAATATAATGTTATTTATTTTAATACAGATATATATATATGAATACCTCTAATTTTAATTTGAATGCATATATTATTGTATGCAGTGAGGGAGAATAGCAATGTACGTTGTAACTGATTGTATTCAAACCCTTACTGCACACAATATATATATTTTAGTGAGCGGCCACATCCAAAGGATCGTGACCCTCACAAATGAAACAATGCATATACTAAACACAGCGCATATCATAAACAATGATCACAGCGCATATCATAAACAATAATCACAGCGCATATTAATAAAGAATAATCACAGCGCATATCAATAAAGACAGTCGCTGTGTCAATGTAAGCGACTGTTAACATAGGGACTGTTAACATAAGCCGACAACCATGGTAGTCGGCATTGTATATGATGTGATGTATAAAGTTCGATAAAGCATTTCATTGTTTATTTCGATAATGCAACAATATTATCATTATTATATTGTTAATATAGTAATGATAATATAATATAATATATCATGTATTATAATATTATCATTACTATATTAATAATATAATAATGATAATAATATAATATAATATATCATTTATTACAACTTCTTCATTATAATAAAGTATCAATATATATATATATATATTAATATATATATATATATATATATATATATATATATATATATTAATACGAATGAAGCTATATCTTAACACTCCCTTTTAGCGAGTGAGTATTAATCATCAAAAATCTATCATGATAACCGCACTTCGGGACATACAAGTTAATGTAGTCTTATCATGAGTATAGACTTGAATATCATGATCTCCGCACAATCGGGACACACAATTAAGTAGTCTATCATGATATGATTTCGTTATTACACATCCAGTAATAACAAGAGTCAAGATCTCCGCACAATCGGGACACACAATTAAGTAGTCTATCTTGACACTTTGGTTAACCGTTTACAAGATCGTCACCTTGAAATGTTAACCCACACACAAATGATCATTTTACACAATATTGCAATATACACATTTTTACATTTATTCATGAATAAAAAACTTATAAATAAGAGGAGTATAAACCATACATCACACCTTGATCATGCCAAGTTTGTTTCTGAAGTATTCTATCTTTAGCTTTGCCAGTGGCTTAGTGAAAATATCAGCACTCTGTTCTTCAGTACTAATGTACTCTAGCCTTATGATGTTTCTCTCTACCATATCTCTTATGTAATGATATGGAATCTCAATATGTTTGGACCTGTTATGGAAAATTGGATTAACAGATAACTTGATACAACTTTGATTGTCACAATGAATCACAGTTGGATCTAGAGGTTTTCCAAACAATCCAAATAATAGCTTTCTTAACCATACTGCTTCACGTGCTCCCATGGATGCTGCCATATATTCAGCTTCAGTGGAGCTTAATGCTACTGCTGACTGTTTTCGACTGAACCAAGAAATCATAGCTGAACCAAGACTAAAACAACACCCTGTAGTGCTTTTTCAATCAGTAGTACTTCTAGCCCAATCAGAATCAGAATACCCTTGAAGATTGATTTCTACCTTTTCATACTTTAGCCCAAATCCAATAGAACCTCGTAGATATCTCAAGATATGCTTAGCTGCCATTAAGTGTATTTCTTTGGGCTCACACATAAAGTGACTCACAACATTGGTTGCATAACAGATGTCAGGGCTAGTGTTCACCAAGTGCATAAGAGAGCCAACAATTTCTCTATACAATGTAGGATCAGAGGGTTCAGACTCTTCTGCTTCAACTTTGAGTCTGTGCAAATTTGTTTCCATAGGTGTGGATAAAGGCTTACATTCCATCATTCCAAACCTGGTTAGAATATCGATAGTGTATTTTTGTTGATTTAGCAAAATATAGCCTTCCTTTTGAAACACTTCCAACCCTAAGAAATAATGTAAGAGTCCTAAATCTTTCATGTCAAATTCAGCAGTGAGTTCTTGCTTACATTTTGCAATAAGATGATCTTCTCCTATTATTAAAAGATCATCTACATAAAGAACTAAAATAACCATGTTGTCATTTGTTATCTTAAAGTAAATGTTAGGATTTGCATCATTTTTAGAGTATCCTAATTTTGAAAGATAGCTGTTTATCCTTTCATACCATGCTCTGGGAACTTGTTTCAACCCATATAGTGCTTTCTTGAGTTTGCAAACATATTTTGATGCATCATGTATAATGAACCCTTCTGGCTGCTCTAAGTATACTTCTTCTTCAATAGTGCCATTTAGGAATGCTGTTTTCACATCCATTTGGTGTATCTTCCACCCTTTAGATGCTGCTATAGCAATAATGGTTCTGACTAATGTATACCGAGCTACAAGAGCAAATGTTTCTTCATAATCAATACTTGCTTTCTGTGAGAATCCTCTAGCAACAAACCGAGCTTTATGTTTTTCAATACTTCCATCAGGAGCATATTTAGTTTTGAATAGCCATCTAGAAGAGACAACGGTTTTGTTTTTAGGTCTAGGTACTATGTCCCAGACATCATTCTTTATTATAGATTGATATTCTTCAATCATTGCCTCTCTCCATGCTTGATTAGATAATGCCTCCTTAGGATTTGATGGTTCTGATTTATTGATTTTTGTTATAAGAGCTGCATAACATTTCTGAGTTCTTGTCCTTTTACTCTCATGAGATATTTCATGTGGTTCTACATTATTTTCTTTAATTATTTGCCTTGCCCATAATGGTCTTTTCTTACCATTGATTACATTAGTATTCTCATTTTCAATGACAGGAGGTTCAGGTTCTTCTATATCCCCCCTCTCAATTTCAGCAGTAGGATCTTCTATCTCTAGGATGTTATCTTCTTCAAGGTTTTTAAATGTTTTATTTTCATCAAATTTTACATCTCTACTCTTCTCAACAGATTTTTGTCCTGGAATATAGATTCGATACGTTTTTGTGTTTTCACTATAACCAACAAGTATGCCTCTCTTACCTGATGGTTCTAGTTTAGTCCTCTTCTCTTTAGGTACATGAATATATACAGGACATCCAAATATCCTGAGATGACTTAGATCTGGCTTGATCCCTGTGAATGCCTCTTCTGGTGTTATATTTTCTAGTATGGAGTGTGGACACCGATTTTGAATATATACCGCTGTATTTGAAGCTTCTGCCCAAAAAGAAGTATGAAGGTTTTGATCGAGCATCATGGCTTTTGCTTCTTTGATTATGGATCTATTCTTCCTTTTTGCTACTCCGTTCTATTGAGGATTATACAGCACAATATACTCCCTCTTAATCTCAACAGAATTACAGAACTCTTTAAATATGTCAAATTTGTATTCACCTCCATTATCTGATCTTAGTACTTTTATTCTTTTGTCTGTTTGATTTTCTACTCATGCTTTGAATTCTCTGAATTTAGATAGTACCTCACTTGATTCTTTAACCTTAAGAAAGTATATCCAAGTTTTCCAAGAATAGTCATCAACAAAGATAATATGGTATAGTGATCCTGTTAATGAAGGTGTTGACATGGGTCCACATAAGTCAGTGTGGATCAATTCTAAGATTACTTTAGATTTGTGCTCACTTGTAGGGAAAGACCCTTTTATATTCTTTCCTAGTGCACAACCTTGCAAATGCCAGGATGATTATTTTCAAAGTGTGGAAGACCCGTAGTAATTTTGTTTATTAAAGGTAGAGCATTATACCTTAGATGTCCCAACCTCTTATGCCATAATTCATTGTGATTTGTGATTTCATGAGTTAGTGCAGATTTCTGATCATTACATATTTTATAAAGACTACCATCTTTTGTCCCAATGATTGTAGCATTCTTCATATTTGAATTCTTAGGCCATAATAGAACTTTGTCTTCATTAAAGGTGACACGAAATCCTTGGTCTGCTAATCTTGATATAGAAACTAAGTTTCTTTTGATTCCAGGTACAAATAGAACATCATTAATTTGTAAGGATACTCCATTCTTTATCTTGATAGTACAGGTCCCTATTCCTTTTATTGGATAGGTGGAGTTATCCCCAATAGTTACTTCTTCGGTTGAGTAATTTTCAAGTGTTTCAAACTGATTTTTGAATCCGGTTATATGTCTAGATGCACCACTATCAATTATCCAAGTTCTATTATTTGAATTTAGTTCACTTGATAGAGCTGTAAAGAAAAGTGGAATTTCTTTTGTTCAGCTACGGTGGCTGAGTCTTTTGTCTTTCAGGACAATGTCGATGAGTGTGCCCATATTTATCACATTTGTAACATTGGATTTTAGAAAAATCTCTTTTGAAACCCCTCTTTCTTTTGAAGGATTTTCTCTTTTTGTTGTGAGACTTTGTGTTGAGAGCTTGTGTTTCTCCCTCTTTCTTTAGACCTATTCCTCTGGTAATAAGTCTTGATTCTTCCTGAGTACAGTCGTTCTTAAGTTGATCAAATTTTGGTAGAGGTGGACGTGTGCTTATGCATTGAATAAAATTCTCCCAGCATGTTGGTAATCCCCTTAGTGCTATTAGAGATAATTCTATGTCTTCTATAGTGTTACCAATTGAGAATAGTTGATCTCGTATTTCAGCAATTCTTAGGAAATAAGATGTAACTGTTTCCCCTTTATTCATTTTTATGGTCAATAATTGTTCCTTCAAGGTTAATATACGACTTGTATTGTTTATCTCATACGTTTCTTGGATTTTCTTGAAAACCTCATGCTATTGTTAATCTTGCTATACTTGGGAGAATAGAGTCTTTAACTGAATCAACAATTAATTTCTTGGCTTTATTGTTCCTCCTTTTCCAAGTCGTTTTCTCTGCTTCGTCTGTAGGCATTTCTTTTTCTGCTTCTATGAAAGACTCTAATTCCAATTCTTGCAATAGTGTGGTGATTCTAATTTTCCATGATAGAAAATTTGATGCTCCTTCCAATCTGTCTTCCATCCTGATTCCGGTGGTCATTTTTTAATGATTTGTGAATTCTCCTTCTTTAAATAATATATTTCCCTTGTATTCCAATTAAATAGTAATTCAGAATTTTATTCCCTTTAACTCTGCTCTGATACCATGTTAGGAAATCAGATCTTTGGGAATATAATGTTATTTATTTTAATACAGATATATATATATGAATACCTCTAATTTTAATTTGAATGCATATATTATTGTATGCAGTGAGGGAGAATAGCAATGTACGTTGTAACTGATTGTATTCAAACCCTTACTGCACACAATATATATATATAAGTGAGCGGCCACATCCAAAGGATCGTGACCCTCACAAATGAAACAATGCATATACTAAACACAGCGCATATCATAAACAATGATCACAGCGCATATCATAAACAATAATCACAGCGCATATTAATAAAGAATAATCACAGCGCATATCAATAAAGACAGTCACTGTGTTAATGTAAGCGACTGTTAACAACAGTCGCTTACATTAACATAGGGACTGTTAACGTAAGCCGACAACTATGGCAGTCGGCATTGTATATGATGTGATGTATAAAGTTCGATAAAGCATTTCATTGTTTATTTCGATAATGCAACAATATTATCATTATTATATTGTTAATATAGTAATGATAATATAATATAATATATATCATGTATTATAATATTATCATTACTATATTAATAATATAATAATGATAATAATATAATATAATATATCATTTATTACAACTTCTTCATTATAATAAAGTATCAATATATATATATATATATATATATTAATACGAATGAAGCTATATCTTAACAGCATTCTTGGGTTGTTAGAAATGGACCGCCACATAAGTTTTTTTTTTTTTTAATATTTGTTTGACTTTTCTTGGCTGACACATAATCTTACCATCTGGATATACTGTTGCACCCTTCAATTATGGAGTCACACCTTCTAAATGATATCGTTTTAGTGACGGGGCATTTTATGCTGTTTTAAATTATCGCTGCCACCTTCTATATCAGTGATTCTCCGTTCGTCACTGCCACTGTTTATTAGTATATGTTGAGATATATAAATCAATTTATATGTTGATATGTAATCGCTAACAGTTTATATTTATCAAACTATTGCTCATAACTGCTGCCCTTTCATATTATTGAAGCACTGTTTTTGTTTCATTCTATATTACCACATCTCCTGTCTTATTCGGATAATCTCTGTCATCCTGATTTTAGCAGGCTTTTCTTATTCTCGTTTCTGTCATGGAGTTTATCCCCAAATCTGATCATGACATCAATGACAATATCTCAAGTTCAACATCATCAATTCTGATCACATAGTCATGTTTTTAATAGGATTCACACTCTGTAACTTGACAAAGTGTTACAGATCTGATGACCAGTTGGTCAAGGTGCTAAATTACACTATGAGCAATGTACTTATCAGTCTAGGAGTTGAATAGTTTTGTGGGTTTCCGACTAGTTTTATTAAAGCTGTATGCTATTACTTATATGGTAAGAGGCTGTCATAGTATAGATTAGAACCTTGGGTAGGATTGCATTGAAAGCCTGCTTTTGGAAGCATGAGCAATCACAAGTTTTATTTCACTTGGACTTTACAATCATGACAATCAAGTAAATAGAATATCTACAACAACAGTAACTTTATTGTTTAGAGCAGAAAAGAACATGTGTTCTCAAACTAATGGTTCAGTTTACCAAATTAAGAAGGGAGTGAAAAAAGCACAAGCACAAGACAGAATTTGGAAATATGAGATTCTAATTAACATCTAGTTTCATAGTCAATAAGTTTTATTTGAAGAGTTTATGGGAAAAATTGTGTTATTTTGCCTCTTCACATCTATTTTTCATAATTTGTGATCTTTGTGGTATTTAACTAGTTTGAAATTTGGGGTATTAATTTTTGCATGTAAGAAGCTTTTTTATCAATATATATATATTTTCAAGTTTATCCTCTAAACTACATATGCTGTAAGTGATTACACATCTAGATTGCAATTATAAACTAAGAGTTTTTTTTTTTTACAGATAAGCAAAAACATGTGGGCCGAAGAGAGGGTAAAGAAGAAGGTGCTAAAACTCATAGATGATGGTGAAGAAGGCTTGGAGGTAAATGTTTAAGCCATTCCACAAGTTTCAAAACTATTTAAGTTACTTATTGCCCAACTTTTTTTATGAATGCAATTCATTGAACTGGACATTTTTTAGGATATATCTGGTGGATTGAACTACAAGCAATATTTTGATGCCTAGAACGTATTCAGACCAGATTCTTGTCTAGTCTACAATTCACCCCTCTTAACTTTGACATGCATCTGTTTTAACTTTTTGTTGTTAGTTTGCTGTAGAAATTGTCTTATTATGAAACTAAAATCAGAGAAAGATCCTTGTTTTAAAGAATTTTGTAAGGCAATTGAAAGTTCTGAAGGTTAGAGTAATTTCAGCAATGCCATTTTTTTTTAATATTTAGAAATGTGTTGTGAGGAATCCAGATTATTTAGTAAGAGATCATAATTATGTCATAACAATTTGAGGTGCCTAAATGCATACCTTCTATGTGCTAATTGATATGATATTCAGAAAGATTGTGGTTTTTTTCTTTTATAGACATCACGGAAAATATAAGTTATCGGTTCGAATCTGGATGCGGATGCAGGTATGAGAACCTGGTATGTGGATACATGAATTTTATTTTTGGGGGTTTTGGATGTATTGGGTACGTGTATATTATATATATATATATATATTATAAATTTATATATACAAAAAAATTAAGGAAATATACAGAATTAAATCATTTGATAGTATGATACTTCATCATTGATCAATGCCAAATGCCACAGATAAATATTAAATCATAAATGCCAATTGATAGTTCACAAATATTCAAATAAGCCATATCATAATTGTCTTTGTTCACGATTCTGATGAAAATCAGAAAATCATTACATTTACAAAATGTAGTTCATGATTCATCAATCATCAAAAGGATTATCAAAAAATCATCTATTGGATTTTTATCTTCAGCTGCTGCAAGTTCAAGATCAATTGAATCCAAAGTGGTTCCACTCGCACTCGATGTACCATGTGTAGGAATGTAATCATCATCATTATAAGCTCTAGTGAGTCTAGTAAGCTTCTCAATGGTTCCATTCAAGTTGGCACATTCAAGGGCTACATCTCAAAGCTTCGCTGCCCCATCCTTGTAGTTTTCCTCCTTACATGACAAAAGACCCAAGTTGGAATGAATATAAACCAAGTCTACAACTTCTTTTGAACCCAACCGGTTACGCTTCACTGAGTGGATAAAGGAGTATGTACTCCAATTCCATTCAGCGGCAGAAGAACTTGCAACCTGGATAGTTTTCACAAAACTATAACTAAAAATGCAAAGTAAATTAAAGAATGTTATGTACTAAATTGTAGAATAGAAGTGGTTAAAAAAAAAACAAAACTTGTGGGAGGATCTTGATTGCAAGAGGTTGGAGGTACCCAAATTTTTGCCCACGGATATACTGCCATGTGATAGCTTCCATGGGGTATTGGTCATTAATAGTTGTTGGAGTATGACTTCTTGAGGCAAACATGCCAAATTCTTGCCTAACTTCTTTCTCCACTTCTTGGAAGAGTCTACTAAATGCTCGCGTGTACCCATTAACAACTTCTTCATCTCTATATGGTGCTAATCTCCTTGGCATAGAAAGTACTTTCTTGCTATAGTACCTCGGAGATAGGGCATATGCAAGGAGGTGCAATGGGGTGGTCATATTTTCCCAATGATGATGAATGATACATTCCACCTTATTGCATGAGGTCTCACATTCTATATGGTGTTACCCCAAATTTGAAATTTTTTGGTCTCCCTTCCTTTAAACCCAAGTTATGGTTCACATTTTATGCCTCGCTCAATTTATATTTTTCACTAAGTCTTTGTCATCGTTCAATAGCCCTCAAATCTACCGACCTCTCGACTCGTGCCAGAACATCTTGAAAGTGGAGTCATTATAAAGAATGAGAAAAGTAACCACAAAAAAGGTACAAGGTTGGGCACTTAAGTAAATTAAGAATTATTGAAAGACCTAACATGGTTCCCAAAATCGCCATTGGACCCGATCAACAACTAAGCACTTGAAAATTTTGAAGAATTTTGAAAATTTTGAACTCTTAAACCAAAACAAATAGGTTCGAACACTTTTAATTTTATGCGACTTTCCCGACAAAGCCATTGTATACATGACTCTTACAAAATAAATTGATAGAGCATCATTTCTATAATTTGGACAATGCAAGAGGCAGGGAGCACCGATTTCAACAACTTTAATTGGAAGAGAATGCAAGGGTTTGATCATGTCATGCATCATTTGTGCCCTCCACATCACATTCGTTGATAATGTGATCTGGGTGAAATGTAGTTATTGTGAGGCTGTGAATTCAATGTATGAGCGTGGACGCCGTATGTCGAGGCTTTCCGCTCCATTGGCATCAACACCATCAATGGTGGCACACATTGGTCAACACCAATGCACACTAGCTTTGCTTTCACAATTCGATCAGCATAAGAACATTCTAGATCAAGAAAGATTGGATGAACTTGGATGCAGAACTGTAATTTCTGATGGTCAAGCTATTACACATGCGGTGTTGGAGCATTTATCGCGTGGGATTGGATGTCGTGGTTTACCATGCAAGTCTGAACATAGTTCAGGTGCGAGTAATTTTGTCACTAGTTGCATGCATGTCACACAAACTCTGCCTCAAGTCTCATGTGTAATCTGTGGTAGAGAAATCAATCAAAAGATCAGAACCCTCATATGAGGCCATCAGAATACAATTGCAATGCCTCAATCAAAGGTGTGTGGTAGAGCTCAAGATAACAAACATTCAATTTACTTGACGTTGATACTGTGAAAAGCTATGAAAATTGGTTGAGGAATGCTTATAGAGATCTATATGGTCCAATCTCAAGGGCTAGTATGCTCAATTGTATTCAATGTTGGATGATGAACATGGTTCACGAACCATTAAGAACTTCAATTTTGGTTTGAAGGTTAACAAAATCCTCCGACTCCCTGACATGGTTCCCAGAAACATCTTAATTGCTGACAACATAATGCTATCGTAACACGTGTCCAATGGTTCTAGTTTGCAAGAGGGTGAATTGGTGTTTTGGTGATGATCTGAAAACATCACTTGAGAAGCATAAAAATAAGAATCACAAAATTCTATGTGGATTTCGTTGCTGTTGATCCCTATCATGTCACACTAAATACACCATCAAATTATGTCTATATACAATAACCATAGCAAAAATGTTGCAAAAATATGAAGATCACTTGCAGGGGAAACCAGACTATGACGACGCCAAGGTTGATCTGTGGTCATGTGGAGTCATACTTTTTGTTCTCGTGGTAGGCTATTTACCATTTGACAAATCTAACATTGTGGCCCTTTATAAGAAGATATACGAAGCAGACTTCTCTTATCCAAATTGGCTCTCTCTAGGGGGGCAGAAACTAGTTCTAAGAATACTCGAGCCAAATCCTAGAAATCGCATTACAATTCCCCAAATATTAGGAAATTCTTGGTTCAAAAAAAGGATATGTTATAGTTAAATTTCAAGAGGAAAGTGATACCAACATTGGTGACATTGATGCAGTATTTTGTAATTCTGTTGAAAACCTTGTAGCAGAACAGAAAGAATCAAAGGGAACAAAGCCTTCTCTTATGAATGCATTTGACCTTATCGGGTTTGTTTGAGAAAAATAGAATTAAACAAGAGGTATATTTCATTTCCAAGTATCCAACTACTGAGATCATCACAAAAGTGGAGGAGAGTGCAAAGTCTCTTGATTTCAATGTTAAAAGAAAAGACTACAAGATGAGGCTACAGGGATCTAAAATAGGTCGTAAAGGGCATCTTTAAGAGATACAGTCAACTTCCACCTGTCAAACTTGTGTAAAGCCTATTCTCATAATGTTTTAATTTAGTGGATAAAATGTTATGCACATGGAGGTTGAAAAGTGATATTTTTATTTTAAAGAAACCATTACAAAGAACCGAAAAGGACTTTGGGGAATTTCTATATAGATAGGGTTAGGTAGCAAGAGGAAAAGGGGAGATAATTCTGAAGCATATGCTCAGAAGAAGTATCTTCTGGTTTTAATATTGTAAGAGGGAGATATTGTTGTCAGCCCTGTTAGGGTAAAGAGGAGATGCTTTTCTAGTTTCAGAAAGCCATTGTACAGGGACAATGTTGACTGTGTGTCATCTTGTTTTGCATTCAAGAAAAGGAGGAGATACATTTCAAAACTTTGTGTTTATTTATATCCCTTTCAAGTGCAAATTAATCTTTGAATTTTTGCAGTGTTTCTTATGGTGTTTTCTTGTGCAATCTGGTTATGTATGTGTCTATCTTGGAAACTTTGAGTTTTGGAATATTCATCTACGTGAAGCAGATCATTAATCTTTCCCTTCATTCATTTAATGTATTAAGGAAGTGAACTTTGTATCATTTTCCCATTTTCCCTCTGTTTGTAAACCTGTAATTCACATCTGTAGTATGCTTATGCTTAGGTGTTAGTGTGCCTTTCTTGCTTTTTGGTTAAAAGCATACCCCAAAAACCCCAAAATTACATAACAAGAGGGAGTTGTACGTCTAAGATTCAGAGGCAAGTTACCAATTCAATGACAACTTCTCCAATTGTTAAATTCTAGTTGTCTTCCATCTCGGGCATAGTGAGTCATTTCTAAGGTTATTTTGGGAAGGCAAATATGTAAACTAACAGATTTTTGGCGACTCTGTTGAGGAAAGATTCAAAGAACTAGTGCTTTCATTTTCCTCCGAAATCTAAAGGTGCCTCCCCAAGAATGGAGGTTGGTGAGTCTGTTTGTTTTGAATCTTTAATCATGGATTGGCTCTAACAAAGACAATTGTACCTTTCTTCTATTATCGACGATGACAGTGAGAGTGATGATGAAGATTCTTCTTTCCAGAAGAATAAGGTGCTCAATGAACCTGTGCAAGTTGATTTCTTGAAAAGCTTTTATGGCAGCATGCAGTTTTAGCCTCATGAGGTTCATCCTCCTTTATTTAAAACTTTGCAAGATATCAGACTAAAGACCAATGGTGAGAATCTCTCGCTTGCTCGAGGTCTGAATGTTCTTGAAGAAGATAAATTTGCATACATAGGTGGCTTAATATCAAATACTAGAGCTTCTGAACAATCTTGTGTCAGTGTGAATAATCAAGTGGATCAAGTGACAAATCAAATATATGATGGTGAAGCTGTTCAGAGTTTGTATCATGTGCAATAAAAATTCTAGATATTCACCTGCAGAAATAAAGAATGTCAAAGATGACTTTATACTGAAAAGGGTCTTGTTGATGAAGATGATTTCTTATGTGGAAAAGGTGTATCTTTTTCACCCGCCACGTTTGTGCATAAAGATGATCATGCTCTCAAACCCATGGTGGATGCAATTGATTGCAAATTTGAAGAATCTAATACTGAGCACATGGGAGAAGAATTATGAGAAGAGTTTGTTGAAAAATGTGACACTCTGAAATCAAAGTTGGTTCCTCATTTGCTGGAAGAATGCCTACGTTAAAAGCCAGATTTTTTTGTTGGTGTCATCATGGAGGAAGATAAAGAATCCATACAACAAGAATGTTTGGAAAGCCATAAAGAAAGTTGGAAAGACAATTTGTGCCAAGAAAAGGTAAATGATGTTTCAGTTTTGAAGTTTTCCCTTTTTGAAAGTGAAGACATGCAAGTTTTGTCTCTCCTTGATTTTGATCAAAAGTTGCCTTGTGAAGAAGAGAATATTGAAATGATGGATGAAAATATCTTTCCAGTTAATATCAGCCACCATCACAGTTTGTGCAAAGGGTGTCCCATTCGGGACAATTTATTCCTCTGACAAGCATGTGCAGAATGGTGTAGGTAATGACTTTCTTAATCCAGATTCTTTTCAGCCTGTGCAGTGTGATGGGATACTCTCTTGCCACCTCTAGAAGTATATGATGAAAGGTGGCTCTTTGGTCATGAGTCCTTACACCATGTTTCAATTATCTTTGTAAGTCTCCATTTAGTTTGCATACTGGTTTTGTTTTTGCAATTGCTTCATTAGTATGCATTCCTTTTTCACATTTGGTCCTACTTTTCCCAGCCCGTTAATTGTTTTGCTTGAGCATTTTTGGGTTTGTATCTTAGGGTAGGGGCTTCTTGCCCTGTTCATTTGTAAATATTATTTTTGGTTTGGGTTTGTTCGTTTTTGCCTTTTGCCCAGTTCCCCTTTGCCCTTCTACAGGTAGTACCCTATCCTTTTGTCGCATTGACTTTGTGCCCAATGGATTTCAACACTGGCCTATGCTAGAGACATTTTGGATTCTTTGTGTCTTGTACAATCCTTGTCCCCTTTTAGCGCTTGTTGTTAACCCAAATTTCAAAATTTTTGGTATCCCTTCCTTTAAACCCAAGTTATGGTTTACATTTTATGCCTAGTTCAATTTATATTTTTCACTAAGTATTCGTTATGATTCCATAGCTCTCAAATCTACCAACCTCTCGACTCATGTGCCAAAACACCTCGAAAGGGGAGTCATTATAAAGAATGAGAAAAGTAACCGCATAAAAGGTACAAGGTCGGGCACTTAAGTAAATTAAGAATTATTGAAAGACCCAACATGGTTCCCAAAATCGCCATTGGACCCAATCAGCAATTAAGAAGCACTTGAAAAATTTGAAGTTTGCTACGCAGTTAGAAGATCGGGGACTTTCTGCAACTCTTAAACCAAAACAAATAGGTTTGAAATGTTTTAATTTTATGCGACTTTCTCGACAAAGCCATTATATAGTGGATTCTTATAAAATAAATTGATAGTGCATCATTTTTGTAATATGGACAATGCAAGCGGCAGGGAGCACCAATTTCAGCAAATTTAACTTGAAGAGAATGCAAGGGTGTGATCATGTCATGCATCATTTGTGCCCTCCACATTGCATTTGTTGATAATGCAATCTGGGTGAAATGTAGTTATTGCGAGGCTGTGAATCCAATGTATGAGTGTGGATGCTGTATGTCAAGTCTTTCCCCTCTATTGGCATCGACACCATCAATGGTAGCACACATTGGTCAACACCAGTACACACTAGCTTTGCTTTCACAATTCCATTAGCATAAGAACATTCTTGATCAAGAAAAATTGGATGCACTTGGATGCGGAAGTGCAATTTTTGATGGTCAAGCTATTGCACATGCAGTGTTGGAGCATTTATCACACGGGATTGGATGTCGTGGTTTACTATGAAAGTGTGAACATAGTTCAAGTGCAAGTAATTTTGTCACTAGTTGCATGCATGTCACACGCAAACTTTGTCTGAAGTCGCATGTGGAATTTGTGGTAGAGAAATCAATCAAAAAATCAGAACCCTCATATGAGGCCATCAGTATCTTCATCTACCTAAAGTAGATCATAAATCTTTCCCTTCATTTAATGTATTAAGGAAGTGAACTTTGTTGTGTCATTTTCCCATTTTCCCTCTGTTTGTGAACTTGTTATTTGCATCTGCAGTATGCTTATGCTCAGATGCTAGTGCGCCTTTCTTGCTTTCTAGTTAAAAGCATACCCCAAAAACTCCAAAATTATATCATGAGAGGGAGCTGTTCCTCTAAAATTCAGAGGAAAGTTATCAATTCAATGGCAACTTCTCCAATTGTTAGTTTCTAGTTGTCTTCTTTCTTAGGCATAGTGAGTCATTTCTAAGGTTATTTTAGGAATTAAAATTTGTAAACTAACATAGGGTCATCCTCATGTTTTTGCATTGCCAATCTTACTTTCTCTATGATTGTGTCCATGCCATCATAGACATACCCGAAACAAGGTGCATCTGTATCCGCAAATTGGAGAAGAGTCATGATAGGCTCGATGAATTTTAATACATATTCCACACGAGCCCACTAATTGTCATCCAAGACCAATGACTTGACCTTTTGGTCCTTCTCTCAATGTGAAGCCTTTCATACATCCCATTGGTTGCAAATAACCATTTGACCCAATGCCTCTCTCACCTTGACAAGTCGTCCCATAACAATAGTATGAGATGCAAATTAGGTCTCAACAACCTAAGTTAATAACAATATCAATATGTAAATAACACATTAAAAATTAATAAATATTAAGCAAATTTATATACAAATTGATAAATGAACATGACAAATAAAATTAAATAAATAAATTAAATTTAGTATTTACCTTCAACAACTCCAATCTTGAGAAAGATTTGAATACTGATTATGACATTTGGTGGTTTGTCACAAACATTTGGATCTCCTCGCCCTCTTTGTATATTTGTTTCACCCACTCTATTTGAGTGCTGATTTGTTGCATCACTAAGTTGAGGAATTGTACAGTGCATGTGTCCAAAAAATGTGCTCATATCGGCCCTCAACCAAAGCACCTGGACCCCTACAAATTTTTGCATTGTCTGTGATTAACTAGACCGCATTCTCACTACCCACCATCTCTATGGACTCGATGAGAATTCTGGAAATCAACTGTGCATCTTTCACTTCCCCTTTACAATTAACTGCCCTCAAAAACATTGCCCCTTTGGGTGACACTGCAATAACATTAATCAATGGACAACTTCTGGTATCTTTCCATCCGTCGGAAATAATAGAAACACCTAACTCAATCCAAGAATCTCTAATTGGTTGAAGGGAGGTCTCTATAGCACTCCTCTCTCTTTGCAACAAGGTGGTACACACCTTTTCAAACCCAGGACTTGTCAAACCAGCTGGTGCACTATTGATTGCTGATACTATTTCTTGCCAATATGGTGATCTCACTAAGTTGAAAGGAAGACCATTGGCATATAGGCAACATGCAATTTTTTGTTTAGCAATGTCTCTTGCCTCCATTTTAAATGCCTTGTCTAATTGACCTCTTTTGCGGGTGGTAATTTGTACTTCATCATCTTCCACTTCCAATATTCGCAAGAATGGATGTTTGTAGTCTGCAACTGAATCAGTGGGTAAATGCATTTTTTTTCCGGCTCCACCAATATAAGTAGTTTGTTTTGATTTTAGAACCAATTTATCAGCCTCTTCTTGTTCTTTTACATATCCTACTATTTGTGTGGGAGACAACCCCTTCTTATCTGGGCCTTGACACATTCCCATCCTTTTACTAGCAGGGCGCATAAAGTGAAGTTTTACTTGAGAATATGAGCTAGTTTCTGGTTTAGTATTACAATAATTACTCTTACAAATATATGCCCCACCTCCTAGAACCTGTGAAATTTTGTGGTATGTCTCCATAAAGGAGATGCTATATCAATTTTGAATTTATTGGTTCTTTCCCCACCCATTGAACTTTCACTACTGGTCATTCTTGCAATCCGATTTCTTACTATTATAAGAAATTAAATAAATTTAAATTAGAAAAAAAACTAAGAAATACAAGCATACGAGTGCAAAAAAAAGATACAAAAACATTAGAACAAAGAGCTAAACTTGTTTCTTTATTTCTTTTTAAAAAAAGTGGAAAAATACTTGAAAACTTTCATCCCAAATTTGAAAAAATTCATCAGCTAACACAGCTGAAAATGTGGGGCTGGTGGGGAGCTTAATATTAGTATTAAAAATAAACAACTAATTTTTATAATGACTGCTTGTGCATGTAGCTTAAATTTTTGTAGAGCTTTATGTCTATGTATGTTGATTTGACTCTGTACTTCTGTATTGAATAAAACATTTACCAAGTTCCCCACAAATGATTAAGTTTCAAATCTCAGGGGATCAGAGTTTGACATGGTACCCTCTGATTGAATAATTTTTTTAACCGAGGTGAACTCAAAAAATGTTGTTTGTGGTCAAAAAATTAGTCAGCTACAAAAAGCCACCCTTATCAATAAATAATAAAGCCTCTCTAATAAATAATTCTTTCCATTGTGGCTTTTAGTTTCTTCGCTTATAAGTTATGTGGTAAAAAGCAGAAACTAAAAAATAATTTCCTATAAACTTTTAAATTATACGTTGACCCCTCACAGCCCCCCTCAAGCTGGATACACCTAAAAATATATTGTATGCCTTGGAATTAATTCTACAACTTTAAAAAACATTGTAAAATCTTCGTTCATGGAGAAGGATGTTTGACATAGTGTTGAGAACAGGACTTGGCAAAAACTTGAAAAGCTGGTTTTCACTTCGACCAGATCTAACTGGAAAATATCAACCAAAACTTGATAAATTTGAAAAATCTTGAAAAATTAGTGAATTTTAGGGAAAAACATTGATGCACCTATAATTGTTTTTTAAAAGGTTGGATTTGAAATCAATGTAGCTGCCATCAGCAAAAACCTAAGTTATCGATCCTGGTTCTCATACAGGTTTGGGTTTGAGTACGTGGGTTCAGCAATTTTTTCCCCTTGGGCTCGGGTTCGGCATATATATATATATATATATATGCATCATACATGTTCAAAACTTCAAACATATAATAATAAGTTAAAGTGCGATACTCATAAGTCCATATTGACCAATAAAATACCTCATATATCTGATATCATATTCATAATTTGCAAAAGTTTCACAATGTCATTACACAATTAAAATTCAAATTACAAGCCATATTTTATATTTAATATTCATATTCATATTCATCATGATTGAAGGCACCAAGGTCAGTATTTAGCTCAACTTCATTTGAACTACACTCCATGCCACTTGCAATAACTATGTCTGTATCATGTGCAAGAACTGCCTCTTGTTCATCTATAGACACTTGGGCAAGTTGTGCAACTGTGGCATCTAAGATTCTAAATCAACACACTTGGGCAAGTTGTACAAGGAGCAATGATTTGGCTAGAGGACTGATTTGTATGTGGGTTCGGCCTGTACACCCAGGTTCCTCCCACAGGAACTTGGGTTGAATCTGGAGGAGAACCGGACCGGAACTGGAACTGGACTGGAACCAGGACCGGAACCTGGTCTCAAACAGGGGAATTGGTAACTTAGGCAAAAACTGTAAATAAAATAGATCAAATTGAAATTGAAGTTGATAGGAATCACTCCTCCAAACATCAGATATAGGAAGCTGGACCTTATGATGATTTGTGTTAAAAGAAACAGCTGCAGCAATTCGATCGACAGAAAAGGTGGCAACAACATTATCCTGAACAACATTGGTCTCTAGTTGTATGGAGTTGTGCAGCTGCAGCCACTCTATCATTAGAACAGAACACCAACATTATCTTGGACAACTTCCTTGTCTCTAGTTGTATGAGCCTGTTCTTCCGTGTCCGCTATTGCTACAAGCTCCACCTCATGATCAACCTAATTGAACAATTCCTCTATAAACATGGGGTAATCAATGCTGGTGATCCACTCAAATGCAAGGTCATACTTCTCCAACTCAATTGGCTAAGCCTTCATCTGCTGCTATAATCTTTTTTTGGTAGCAGCATAGGTTGTAATGCACAAATACAAGCTCCATCGCAGTGAGAACATATTGTGCTTTTTGTAGTGAATGGGCTCAAGTGCTCAAAATTTTTAAAAGATTGGGCACTTGCTGCCAAAATTTTTCAACCGTGTATTTGTAATGGAAAAAATTAAAATGTTTAATACTTAAAAGTACTATACTTTCAATCAAGGTTGAAAATCTTGGACTTGGCAATAACTCGGCCAACCCAAAAAATTTGAAAAACTCGGAATCGCCAAAAACTCGGCGGAAAAATCGGCAATAAATCGGCACTTTTATCGAACATTTTGAAAATATATAATTTCTTAAAATATTCTTAAAAACACACACATATACACCAAATTTGTAGAACATATACTGATTTGAGATATCCACCATATATGAATCAAAGTTTTGAGTTAAATACATAGCAATTAGTAAATTACTATTAGAACTTAGCAGATTAACATAGAATCATATACCAAAAAACAAGTGCGGCATCTAAATAAAAATAAGTTCAAATTTCAATACATATCAAAGTCAAACTCCATGAAACTACAACTTCTGAATACATAGTAGGTTCAAGTTTTAGTATCAATGAAAACTAGAAGTAGAAATCATAAATTGCGTCTACGACTAAAGCTCAAAAGAGATCGCTGCTGCTGGGTGGGTGGTGCTGAAGTAGTTGCGCCATCCCCAACAGGGGGCTGAATAGGCGCCTCAATAGAAGCCCCTGATGGATCATGACTGAGCTCATGTTCCTCCTCACGTGCTGCCACTTCTGCAGCCCAATCATCTTCCTCCTGCTCCATATCAAAGTCAGCTAGCTGATCATCAGTCAAGAAAGGATCCACATGCACATCCACATCCACATCATCACCATCAGGAGGAGCAACCCAATCTGCTCCATATGGATCAATCTCATCAAGGTCAAGTGCTTCATATGAAGCCTGTCCTCGCACCTTCTTTTCATGCAATCGAAGGTTGTACCGCACATAAACCAAGTCATTCAAGCGCTTCTGAGTCAACCTATTGCGCTTCTTTGTATGTATGTTCTCAAACACACTCCAATTTCGCTCACAACCAGAAGCACTACATGGCTGCGATAATATTCGGATGGCAAGCTTTTGAAGATTAGGTGTTGTGGCACCATAATCTTCCCACCACAGATCTGCAAGGATTAAAAAAAAGTTAAACCATTTATAACGTGGTGAAGATTCTAATAAACTTAATGAGCAAAATAAATGGTATGATAAAAGTAAACACATGTTCTTGTTTACCTGGCTGCAGAGTGTATCTCCTACGTTTGCAATCAGGTGAAGAAAACAATGGCCCTTCTTCCCTCTTGTAGCTCTGTAACTCATCAAGTACAAGGTCTCGTTGGTCCAAATCAGCAACCAATCTCCGAATACATGTGTCTATGCCAACTTGAACCTCTGCATCTGCTTTGAAAGTGTTGGAGAAGTAATACTTGGGGTTCAAGTAGTAGGCAGCAGCATGAATATGTTGGTGGAGTTGTCGGTTCCACCTACGATCAATTATGTTCCATATGGGTCTATATTTGGTCTCATTTGACCTATACAAGTGTTGAATGGCCTCTTTGGCCCTATCCATGGCCTCATATAGATACCCCATGGGGCTTTTATCCCCATCCACTATTCGAAGAACCTTCACCAACGGTTCTGACACCTGGACATAAAAAATTTAACCAAAATCAGCGAATTGCATAATCCGAAAATTAAATAACGAACTTATAAATCATCAATCAAGGTTCAAAAACTTACCTTGATGATCTCCTCTATTAGCTTGCTAAATGTAACATCAAACACAGCTTTTGCAACCTTCTCTGCTTCAGGCTTCTTGGCATAAGGACTCTCCAACCATTCCACACTCACAAACATCCGCCTTAGGTCGGGCAATGCGTCTAATACGCTTTGCAAGTTGAGAAAATTAGTAGCAAAGCGTGTGACCCCAGATCGCACGAGCTCCTTACCAGTAGTGTATTTTCTCATAAGACTCAGGACCCATGTGTGATTGTAGATGTACTTTGTGATATTTCTTCCATCTTCGACCACCTTCTCCACCCAACTCAGTTTACCTAGGTCCTCAAGGAGCAAGTCAAGACAATGGGCAGCACAAGGGCTCCAAAATAATGTGGGATGCCTATCCATGAGAAGTCTACCGGCTGCCACATATGCAGCTGCATTATCAGTCACAATCTGGATGACATTACTCACTCCCACTTCCACCACCACCTCATCCAACATGTTGCACAAAGTCTCTGCATTTTTCACTTGATCAGAGGCATCAACTGATTTTAGAAATACTAACTGCCCTCCTGAAGCAACAAGAAAGTTGATGAGCGTCCTATTCCTACCATCTGTCCACCCATCGGATATAATAGTGCAACCTCTCTGTTCCCAAATTCTTCTTTGCTCTTCCACAAGTTGATGAATGCTTCGGACCTCATCCTGTAACAATGGTCCACTCACCTCATAACGAGATGGGGGCTTGAACCCTTTACCAGACACGGAGATTGCAGTGACCACTTGATCCCAATATGGACTACATAAAGCATTGAAGGGAAGATCGTTGTAGAACCAAAATCTTGCAACTGCCACCCTTGTCTTTGCATGCATTTCTTTGTTCCATGCAGTGCCTTGCAATTCGGGCTGAGCACCAGGAGTGTTACGTGGAACCCAAAAATCTGATATAAACCCGCCCACATTTCCCGATCCTCGTACCCGTGGCCCAATGGAAGAAGAAGCTTCTGTACCTGTTTGTGACCCTGTAGAACTAAAACTCCCCACTGGGGCTGCCATGGCCTCTGCTGTCCTCTTTTTAGTTACCTTATTTTGTGCATATGCTTCAAGGCTTGCCAAAGCCTCCCTCGTAACCTCTTCCAGACACTTCTCACACGGTGTAATATCATTTCCAGGAATCTTTGCAAGATGATATTTCAGTCGGCTTATGCCCCCACCCATTTGCTTAAGGCAATGGATACATTGGACATCTCCTCGGTTTGGACCTGGTATCCCATGTTTCCATAAATCGTCCCTCTTTCTGCCACCATCCATTTTCTACACTGCAAATCTGTAAGTACAAGGATAAATAATTAGATGTTAGATCAAAATGAATTATGAATTAACTAAAGTCTGCAAGTTTAAAATTTAAATTATTATGCTTAAAATGAATATTTATTAATAGCATAAATTTGTTTAATTTTCTTTTATTCATTTTTTATTTTAATAGTATTGGACAGACTCAGTTTTTAAAATTTTAGTGTTTATTGGAAGAAATAAGACTTATTAATAGATAAAAATTAAAATAATTTATTTAAATTTTAAAATCTTATTTATAATTATACTATAAGTATATATATAAATATATTATAAAATATATATAAATCCCTGAAATTATGAATAAATATATAATATAAATATACTATAAAAATCCCTATATATACGGTATATATATAATATACTGTTATACCATAAAAATATATATTATGAAAAAATATATATATACTGAAAAAATCCCTGAAATCCTCTAATATTAATATCTTATAAATTTTTTCACTAATATCAATATCCTGATTCCTAATATTAATTTTCTATAATATTATGAAGTTATACAGATACTTTTGATTCTATGAACATTACAACTTTTACTATGAACATCAAATTTTTTTAGCAAATACTTTAAGGTTTATTTAAAATTTTAGTCAAATGATAAATACCTCCTTAAGCTCGGGTCTGGTGCTCGCGTTTGCAGACTGTGGCTCGCGTCTGGTGCTCACGTCTGCTCGCGACTGGTGCTTGCGACTGGTGCTCGCGTCTGCAAACAGAGAAATGGTGTTCGCGTCAGAGAAATGGTGCTCGTGTCTGGAGAAATGGTGTTCGCGTCAGAGAAATGGTGCTCGCGTCTCCAATCTGTATGTGCTCGCGACTGTGGCGGGAGAAGACAATGATGCTCGCGGCGGGAGAAATGATGCTTGCGGCGGGAGAAGACAAAATGAAATCGTGGGCCACAAAAACCCTAAATAAAAACCATTTTTTAATCTTTGTAAAGCGTTGACAAAGTCACCGGTTTTTACTGGTATTTAACACGCGATTTTTCCGCGATTTTTTTGGTTTAACGCGCCGCGATTTTTTGGATAACTCGGCAACGGTTTTTTCAGCGATTATATCGGCGGCCATTTTCACCTGCGATATATCGCGATATCTGCGATATATCGCAGGTATTTTCAACTATGCTTTCAATAGTTAATAATAAGAGGGGAAATATTTAAATCAATATCTTAAGGGATGCAAATTTTACTTGACTAAAAAGCTGGCTCCGTTGACTTTTATATTCTGAGTCTTGAGAAAGAGAACTCCTTGTGTTTGTAGATCTCAATCTCAGGATGATCTTCATCTTGAACTATAGACATGGCCCCATAGCCTCAATGAGTATGTAGGGGCCTCTCATAAGTTTCTCATCAGTATGAAACTCTCAAGAAATTAGAAGGTTGGGTTGAGGAAGGACGCACCTGCATGAAGTTGCCTACGAGGTTGCTTTAATTAGCATTGGTTCAATTATATGCCAAATAGGCCTATAATTGCCCCCCATTCTGCCATATAAAATGTCTAAGAGGCTCCTTGGTGTGGTCCATGCATCATATGTAGTTGTTATCTAGTGAAGCACCCCGGATAAGGAATTTTTGACCAAGACTAGATTTTGCAACAATACTGATTTTTTTGTTTTATGCTGAGTTTTTTTTTTTTTTTTTTGAAATTTTGTGCCAATGCAAATTTTTCAATGCATAAACTCAGAAATTAAAAAAATAAACAATTACTTCTAATTTTCTAAACTAATGCCAAACTGGAAGAATGCTGGATAATTTGTTTTATTTCAATTCCTTCTAGACATTACACTAAAAAGTGTACCATGGGCAGTTTGATGGCACATAATGTCAGCTTTGGTGGATTTGCTCAAGTGTCCAATTTCAGAGTTTGCTGGTAATGATGAAATGCTGTAGCCGCCTGAATATTAGACTGATTTCATGCTACTGTGTGCTGATTGGATTCCATACATCCTTGATAAGTCCGATCCTAGTCTGGTATGATGCTGTATGGCCTGGTACAGTCTTCCCACTTTCAGCAAATCACTGAAATACCACTGATAAACCTCTGCTAAAGCCCGATCTGCAGCCGCATTAAAGAAATTATACAAATCCGCCCAATCACTGCTAGGCATCCAAGCTGGAGACTACCAAATTGACATTTGATGCTGTACGGCCCAGCTAGTGGTAGAAAAATGATAAATAATGTGCTATTACTCTGATATGCAATTAATTTCTTGATATCTGTCCTTCACCAAGTCAGATCTGAACAATTTTGCTAACAACTTGGGCCAAATGTGATAATTCCATCTATAGAAGTTTGCTTGTAGAATCCCTTGGGTGATCTCACACATCTGCAGGCTCACAAAACTCCGAGAGTTTTCATTCTCAGAAACCAAAAACCCTTGCTCAAGGCTCTCACAAAATGCTGGTAAAAATATGATTGCAAGATATGCCAAATTGCCTCCAAAACTTCATACTTATTCCATTAATTTTCCCTCCAAGAGGGTTCGAACAGCTTTAGGGATTTTATTTATTTTAATAAAACATAAAATGTTATTTTATTCAAACATAATTCCCTCCTAGGGATCGAACTTCATGAGGGGGTCGTATACCATGGCTCAAAAGTCCTGCTTATAAACTATAATATAAATTATATGGCTAGCAGACTAGGGAATTGGGCCCGTCATGTTTAATAACTTATTATAACATAAAGTGATTATAATAATCACTTTTAATATTAATTTATTAAGTCAGACATAGGAAATAAATAATTATCCCCCAAATTATTTGTAGCTCACTCATCTAGACCTTGATTCAAGTTTTGTCTGATGCCCCTTGTCCGCTGACATTGTCTGACCACTGTGAGCTAACTGACAGTCCCTTCCTAAAATTTAGGAACTCTCCTAAAATATAGGAATTGTGCCAGAAGTGTCCAAGCTGATCCCAGAGGTCTCTTGGAGTCCTTTCCAACTCCTTGCCCATCCCTAAAAATAGGAATTCCTCCTAAAATCTAGGAGACTACTTGAGATTAGTCAAACTGGCTCTCTAAGCGTTAATATGTCATTACAAGCCCCTGGAAGGATCTCCTGGACAATTTGCTAGCCTACGAGACCCAACTGATAGGCGGACCTCATTTGTCACTTGACCTGCCTAAGGAGGGGACATTACAGTCCCCCCTCCTTGAGATTGTTTGTCCTCCAACAACCTCAAGGCCGGTTGCTGCAATATGTTCTCACTCTCCCATGTAGCGTCCTCCATTGACAAATCCTTCCACCTAACTCGATATTCCCTAATAACTCTCCTCCTCAGTCTTCTCTCACGTGTATCCACAATAGCCTTAGCAACTAAAATCAGCTTCCCCTCCTCATCAAAGGGTGGTAGTGCTATAGAATGTATCACATTATGACCAATCGCCTTCTTGAGGCGAGATACATGGAAGACGTTATGTACTTGACTGTCAGCTGGTAACTCCAACTCGTAAGCCACTTCACCAATTTGCCTAATAGTAATGGTCCATAGTAACATGGCTTAAGCTTTTTGGCCCCACTCTTACTGAGAGTGGGCTGTCTGTAGGGCTACAACATGAGGTATACCATATCACCCACCTCAAATGAACTCTCAACTCTGCGCTGATCAACATACTATTTCTGTTGATTATGAGTTTTCTGGATGTTCTCCCTCAAGGCCCTCATGACTGGTTGTTTTGTAAGAGGTTCTTGGCACTAGGCACTCTACTTTCATTGAAAAACAAATCCAGAAAGCTGGGTGTATCATAACTGTACAATGCCATAAAGGGTGACATCTAGATGGACATGTGGTAGGTCATGTTGTAGTAGCACTTACATAGATATAACCACCTTACCCATGCCCTTTGTTGGCCCGCTATATAGTTCTAAAGGTATCCCTCCACCCATTTATCAACAACCTCTGACTGGCCATCTGTCTAGGGGTGGTAACTAGTGCTCAAAGTGAGCTCAATGCCACTAAGCCTAGATAGCTCATGCCGAAAATTACTCATGAATCTGCTGTCCCTGTCACTGACTATGCTCCTTGGCAACTTGTGAAGTTTGAAGACCTCTCGGAAAAACAAGTCTTCTACTTATACTAATGTATATGTAGTGGTGATCGGGAAGAAATGTGCAAATTTAGTAAGTCTGTCCACCACGACATAGATGCAGTCTTTGCCTTGGGTTTTGGGCAAGCCTGTAATGAAGTCTATTAAGATACACTCCCATTTCCTACTCGGAATGGGTAAGGGCTACAATAGACCTGCGGGAAAAGTGTGCTCTTGTTTATTCTGTTGGTAGGTAGGGCACTCACAAACATATATGAGGACCTCTGACTTAAGCCCTTTCCAAGTAAATCTCTCTCGTATCTGCCGGTATGTCTTAAAATATCCAGAATGTCCTAAAATATCCAGAATGTCCAGCCGTAGGCGTGTCATGAAAGGCATGCAGTATTTGTCTTTGTATCTCTGATCCTAGTAACAAAAAGATCCCCCTCTTGTAAATGATGAGGTTATTTACAATTGTATATCTGCAATCCTGTACTATCCCATCAATAATACTTGTAGCCCATTTGTCCTTAGCATACTCGACATAAATTAAACCTCACCAATCATCTGCAATCTCACCAATGGAGCACAAGTGGGGTCTCTTCGATAGTGCATCAACAACAATGCTCTTCTCGCTTCATATATACAATATCAAAATCATAAGCTTGGAGCTTACTGATCATTACGATCCCACTGAGCAAGGAAATGTTTCATGCTGTTATGATTTGTTTTCACTACAAATTTGCTGCCCACAAGGTACTGCCTAAACATAGATAATGCATGTATGATGGCTAACATTTCCTTATCATAAATACTGTAATTCCTCTCTGGCTCCCTCAACTTGCGGTTCTCAAACGCTATGGGATGCTTGTCCTGCATCAATACTGCACCAAGTCCCTCTCTTGGAGCATCACATTGTAACTCAAAGGGCCTACTAAAATCTGGTATTGCAAGTACTAGGCACGAGCTCATGAATTGCTTGAACTAATCAAAACACTGTTATGCCCCTCCTCGGTCCAAGTGAAAGCCCCCTTTGCAAATTTGTGAGGTGTTGCCCATTGTGAAGAACCCTTCACAAATCGCCTGTAGAAGCTACAAACCCAAAAATTCCCTTAAAATGTGTGAGATTCTTGGGTGGAGGCCAATTAATGATAGCCCCGATTTTCTCCAAATCAACTCTGACTCCCTCTGCACTGATAATATGCCCTGGGTAGAGAAGTTCTGTCATCCCAAACTCACACTTGGACTCCTTGGCATACAAAGACTCCCTCTCCAAAATGTCTAACACCTTCCCCAAGTGCCTCAAATGCTCTCCCCAAGACTGACTGAATACCAAGATGTCATTGAAGAAGATCATCATAAACCTCCACAACCTCCACAACCTCCTTCTCATTTGTATTTGATGGTATCCAGTCCTCAAGTTGATCTTAGAGAAGTAACATGCCCCGTGCAACTCATCTATGTGGGGTATGCAATATATGTTCTTTATTGTCTTCTTATTTAGAGCTCAATAGTCTATGCACATACGTAGAGTCCCATCCTTCTTAACTAGCACAACTATAGATGCAAATGGGCTCTTACTGGATTTGATGTGCCCATATCAAACAACTCCTTTATTGTCTTCTCTATCTTGTCCTTGAGTCGCTTGGGGTGTTTGTATGGGGTGATGATGACGGGTTTTGCACCCTCTTGCAGCTCAATGAATGCTCAATACCCCTGTCTGGTGGTCTACCTAGTGGAATGCCACTAACACCTTACTGTGTCTAGTTAATATCTCCTGTATCTATAGGCATCAACACACACTCCGCTGCCTGCTCTATCTGCTCATGCCGAATTAATCTCTCCATCCTCCTCAAGGGCATTGTGCGTATGCTGCCATCTGTCATACCCCTCAATACATGTTTCCTCCCATCAACCTCAAACCTTATCTACATGGTGCGTACATTGAGGTAAAACTCCTCAATCATGTGAAGCCATGTCATCCCTAGGATGACATCCATCTCACCCAAACTCACAACATAGTAATCAGCCTTAAACTCATAATAACTCAACCTCAAGGAGAGGTTGAGAATGCACCTAGTACAAGTGAGTACAAATTTCATCTGCCATTCTGACTCTGAAACCCAAAAACTCCTCTGTTTGAATTCCATGCCTCGCCACAAGCCCCTCATCAATGAAATTATGTGCAGCCCGTGTCAAGTAAGGTGATCACTCGATGCCCTGCTAAGACCCCTCTCATCCTGAATGATACCTCTTTCTGGATGCTAGAAAGGCGTGCTACAAGTGCCTCATCCTCCAACTCCTTAACCGACCCTTCTGATGCACTTTCTCCTTCACTGCCACTGTGCTCAGTCTACTGGTTTGAATTTTCAGAACTTGCATCATCTCCTGAAAGGCATTCCATCTTGTTTGCCTTGCCCTTTGAAGTGCATTTGTGCTTAAGGTTCCATGGCTCCTTGCATTTAAAGCACAAATTTTTGCGTCTCAAGTCATTTAGGGATTCATCATTAGGTTTCTGAAATGGTTTCTTTGGCTGCTTGGAAGGTTTATGTAAGGGTTTCTTATCCTTATTGTTCGGGAAGTGTCTGGAAGATGACTTATTCCTCGAATCAACATGCTCCATGCTTCTAGCCTTCTTCATGGCAAGTAGTAATGAGGGTGGGTCAAATGCTCTAACCCAGCTGCACAAAGGATCTGAAAGCCCTGCTATAAATAGCATTGTCAACCTCCTCTCAGATGTATTTGTTACCATAACCAATAACCTCTGGAACTCAAATATGTATGCCGCTAATGACACATACTGCTTGAGCCTTGCAAGCTCCCTGAAGTACATCTGTAGCTCCTTACGATCAAAACTTTCAATGAGTCTATTAGCGAACTCATCCTAGGAGGTAATGTAACGATGTCCCAATTTAATCAACCCATGGTACCATCACTCATGGGCCAGGCCATCTAAATTAAAGTGGCAAATCTGATTGCCTCTTCTAACCTAGGTTCCAATTACAGGTAATTATCCAACTTCTGCACCCAAGCACGGGTTGTACATTTATCACCTCCTTCAAAATGTGACAAGGTCAACTTGCCCACAGCTTGCTGAAAATCCTTGTTGCCCTGTGGTGCCCTATGATCTGCTCTACTTGCTGAACATGCTCTGAGCTTCTTCTGTCCAATAAACTGGTCCAGGGTCAGTAACTCTTTGACCTTAGGTGGCAGAGTCATATACTTTGTGTAATGATGCCTGATCTCCTCTGCCACTGAAATTTGTAACTCAGGCCCACGACCCTGTGGAGTGGGTGACTCCTCACATGGACCGAAAACTGGCTGTAGAGGCGTCAGAACTGAACTGGATTCAGTAGTATGCTCCCTCTGTGGCCTGCTAGACTCCCCTATATGGGTGGTATGCTGTGGTTGCTCATGACATGACTGATTATGTCTAACCATCTATCCCAACAGCTGAGACATCATATCCATCATAGTGTCAATTTTTCTCTCAATTCTGGAATTAGGACCAAGTGGTCTAAATTTTTCCTTCTCTTTCTCAGCCATACTGTCTGCCAAGGTATCACTAACTCTGAAGTCTGGCTTGTGAATTCCTCTCCTGGTATAAGTCAAATAATGCTGATTACTCATTCAAAACTGGATACTGTTCACATGATGGCAGGAAGTGTTTGTGCTCTGATACCACTGTAGTGAAGCACCCCGGATATGAAATTTTTGACCAAGTCTAGATTTTGCAACAATTCTGATTTTTTCTTTGTTTTATGCTGGGTGTTTTTATTTTTATTTTTGTTTTTGGTGTGTTTTGCAATGCAAATTTTACAATGCATAAACTCAGAAATTAAAAAAATGAACAATTGCTTCTAAACTATCGCTAAACTGGAAGAATGCTGGATAATTTGTTTTATTTCAATTCCTTCAAGACATTGCACTAAAAACCTTACCAGGGGCAGTTTGATGACATATAATGTCAGCTTTGGTGGATTTGCTCAAGTGTGCAATCTCAGAGTTTGCTGGTAATTATGAAATGTTGTAGCTGCCTGAATATGAGGCTGATCTCATGCTATTGTGTTCTGACTGGGTTCCATATGCCCTTGATAAGTCTGATCCCAGTCTGGTATGATGCTGTACGGCCTGGTACAGTCTTCCCACTTTCAGCAAATCACTGAAATACCACTGGTAAACCTCTGCTAAAGCCTGATCTGCAGCAGCATTAAAGAAATTATACAAATCTGCCCAATCATTGCTAGGTGTCCAAGCTGGAGACTACCAAATTGGCATTTGATGCTGTACGGCCGAGTTGGTGGTAGAAAAATGATAAATAATGTGCTATTAACTCTGATCTGCAATTAATATCTTGATATCTGCCCTTCACCAACTCAGAGCTGAACAATTTGCTCACAATTTGGGCCAAATGTGATAATCTTGTCTATAGAAGTTTGCCTATAGAATCCCTTGGGTGATCTCACACACTTGCAAGCTTCCAAAATCTGTGAGAGTTGGTGTTCTCAGAAACCAATTTGCTGAAAAACCCTTGCTCAAGGCTCTCACAAAATGCTGGTAAAAATATGATTGCAAGAGATGCCAAATTGCCTCCAAAACTTCATACTTATTCCATTTGTTTTCCCTCCAAGAGGGTTCGAACAACTTTAGGGCTTTTCATTATTTTAATAAAACATAAAATGCTATTTTATTCAAACATAATTCCCTCCTAGGAGTCGAACTTCATGAGGGGGTCATATACCATGGCTAAAAGTCTTGCCTTTTAAGTTATAATAAAAATTATATGCCTAGCAGCCTAGGGAATTGGGCCCATTATGTTTAATAACTTATTATAACATAAAGTGATTATAATAATCACTTTTAATATTAATTTATTAAGTCAAACATAGGAAATAAATAATTATTCCCCAAATTATTTGTAGCTCACTCATCTGGACCCGATTTGAGTTCTGTCTGATGCCCCCTATCCACCGACACTGTCTGACCACTGCGAGCCAACTGGCAGGCCCTTCCTAAAATTGTGCTCTCCTAAAATATAGGAACTGTGCCAGATGTGTCTAGGCTAATCTCAAAGGTCTCCTGCATAGTTGAAAAAATCGGACTCGGCAATAACTCCACTGGACCAAAATTTTCAAAAACTCGGGAATTGGCAAACTCTGGGAAAAAATCAGCAATAACTCAACAAATTTATCTAACATTTGAAAATATATAGTTTTTTAAAATATACTTAAAAATGAACACAACAATTTTTGTAGATCAACATCTTATTGATTTTCAAATATATAAAAATTTAATCTAAAATTAAAAATAAAATATATATTAATACATATATTAAAAATTACATATAAAAATGCATATTCCAAGCCTCCTGCTTTATTAGTTGTGCATGGAAATTGTCAATGAGTGATAAGTGTCCGAATAACCTTTGAACTCCTCTCCAAGCTGTGCCCAATAATTAAAACTTGTTTGCACCTTTATCAAAAGCCCATGACCTTACTAAAATCAGACAAAAGATAGCTTTTGATTGTTTAATCAGACAAAATCTGATGCCACTGTTTGAAGAATCCAGCAGCATTAAAACTCCTCAAGTCTGATTGTAGATTCCACACATAGTTGAAATGTAGCAATTTCTTTCCCATCGCTCCTGTCATGCCCTTTTCTCCCTCTGTTGCAGCCTCCATGAAATGCGTCGGGGCTAATATCATTAAATAAACCCCCAAAAAGTGTGTTTTCTTTTTGCATCAATTATTCATTTTTTTACTGCGGATTCTCTCTCAAAAAAATGTGCAATTTTTGCAATTTTTTCAATAAATAACCCCACGATTTTTCTGAAATATTGGCCCTGATATTATGTGCAATTAAATCATTTGCTCCTGTGTATCACAATATCTGCAATTTTTTGTGATTTTTCAAGTATGGTCTCTTGGAGTTCCCTGCCAACTTCCTGTCCATCCCTAAAAAATAGGCATTCTTCCTAAAATCTAGGAGATTGCACAAGACTGGTCAAACTGGCTCTTTAAGCCTTAATATGTCGTCACAAGCTCCTGAAAAGGTCTCCTGCACAATCTGCTGGCCTATGGGATCCATCTGACAGGCCAACCTCATCTATCAACTGACCTGCCTATGGAGGGGACATTATAGATTATAAAATTAGGTCTTCGCTCAAAGTTTGAATTTATAAATTAAGAAAAAGTATAATTAAAAACACAAAAATAAAGTACTTTGAATTTTTTATTTTTTATTGTATACATGTTCTCCTTTGTAGGAGTCCAAAATTGTGTCTTATTAAATACCCAATAAACCATATCAACCTTTGGATTCACCTTTGAGCAGGAAGGCTCTCACTATTCGTTAGCAAATATTTATTAAAAGATATTTTTTTAAAGAAAAGACTGCAAAGTAATTATTGGCAAACTCTCTAATTAAAGAGAGTACCCATTAAAGAGAGTGCCCAAGCACAGATAATTGAATTCGAAATGTTGTGTCCATGCCTCACAACTAGTTGATTCAATCCATTTTGTCAACTCCTCCAGCATTTAATCAATACAGTATATGAGCAAGGAGTCCAAAAAATGGTGGGGGGCTCCTATTAGCAGTCTTCTTGCAGTACAAGTTATTGCTTTGTCAATTACTATTTGTACTGCATTTTCTTTGATCATCTCTGGCAAAACATTTTCCATGACTTTATGGAGATCATACCACTCGAAGAAGATACCAAAAATTTAACATCATGTTCTTTTGTCAATCCATCTATCGTACATGATAGTGCAATCCTCCTAAATAGCCCGCTCGTCATCAATAACGGATTATACATTAATCACCTTCTCCATTAAAATCAATTCCTGTATGTCATCGATAGAAGGGGTCTTGAATCCCTGGCCGACCATGACAATCACATATACCAATGCTAGCCAGTAAGGGTATCTAAATTACAACAATTAGAATTAAATATAAGCATGGAAATTAAAAAAAAAATGTAGAATTAAAAATGAGAACAAAAGTAAAATCTTACCTTGTTGGATTGAAGTGAATATTGGAAAAATATTAAAGTTACTTGCCACACTCATTGCTATCATGTGTTTGTTCTAGTTCTGAACTAGGCTTTCCAATGATGACCGGGAATCAAAAACATTGCATGGCACCAACCAACTCCTGGAATTACAAGTAGTAGGCACAGTGGGACTTGAACTCATCTAGACATTTGAGAAGCGAAAGAGGCAGCTATGTTGGTTTGCCTTATCCTTTGCTCATGTTATCGAAAGGTCTACGATCAGTTATCACTTCCCTTACAACCTATGGCTCAACAATTTGCACAATCAAATCATGTTTTAAGTTTGTGGGCAAGGTGGGATTTGAGAGCCTCCTTGTAGATACTCTGCACAACAATATTTGTTATAACATTGCCTCTTGTTTAAGATTTTAGATAGTAAAGACTAAGAAAATATTTTAAGAAAAAAGCAAGCAAATATTCAAAGAAAAATGTAAGGAAAAAATTCATTGAACCAAAACAATAAAGAAAAAAATCAAGGTTTGTTTTTATCTTACATCTTCTTTAAAGATTTTTACTTGATAACTATTAAAAGACAAACACATTATAACTAATGAAGGAGACAAAGAATTAAGATTTTCAATTTACCTCGATGGACTTTTATCTTTTGTCTATTTTATATTTGGAATTTAAGTATTTATAAAAATTAATAAAGAGAAAATATATATTTTATGAAGAAGAATGGAGGAAAAAAAGAGTAAAACAAAGAAGTAAGAAAGAACAAAATTCTCAATATACCATCCTTGATGTTTGAAGTGTGTGCAACTCAAATTCAAGTCTCTATATCAGCTCCTCCTTTGCACGCAATCCCCAATAATCCAACCATACTATCCCATTGTTCAAGAAAGACGAGCTCCTTTTAAGAGAACAGAAAACTAAGCAGACTAAGCAAGCATGAAAGATTGCGAATGCAATGGGCAAGTCAAAATGGGTCCAAAAGGTCATAGAAGGGTTCTAACGCCTGAATGGAAATTTAGGCTAGGCAATTATATTCGTTCTTGGTGTTTAAAGTGTTTTATTGCTGGGACTGTCTATTGCAGAATTAGGAGTTGCATTTCTGGGCAGATTCCATGAGTCCCAATTGTGGACTAGCCAATTGTGTAAGTAAAGGCTCTGGTCTCATCACATGTCCCTCAGATCCAGCCTTGCAAATGCGGCCAGGTCATTGGCAATTCTCATAATAGTACTAACTGATCTTGCAAGTAAGGGTCTGCCTTTGCCATGAAGCTCAGATCTGGCTGGATCCATGGTGGTTCTCATAACTCAACATTAGCATGGTTAACACTTCGGAGGAAGTGGAAAATTTGAATATAATCATTTTTTCTTATTTCTAATTTTCCAGTGTAGTGCTGTTGTCAGATATATTTTACCCTGTTTGATATACATAGAAATGCATTACTTTTTCATGCTTTCATTATCTTAATTTCCTTTTTCCTTTAGGTTTCATGCAAAGTGAATTTTTTTTAGTGATGTTCAAGCTTCTCTAGAATTTTGTGAGCCTCATCTACTGTGACCGAACCCTCTGGGATCAGTCTCTTTCAGACAAAAGGACATGGTTCCTTTCATGGTTTATGCTGACGAATGATATCTGCGTTGACATGTGAATGTGAACAGGTTGCTCGGAAGAGTTTGAGTGAAAAGATAGCTCAGCTAAATTCTGCCATTGATGGTATTTCTGACAAATTGAAAGCAGATAAAGGAATCAAGTTCCCGAAACGTATTATTCGTGATGGACAACCTGTAGATTATATCTGAACTGTAGGTAGTTATGCACAGTAAGAAAATTTATATGCTGAAAAGCATATATATGTGGCAATTGTCATGGACGCATTTTAAACGAGATGTATGATTTGTATGATTGGGTATTAGGATTTGGATATTAGTTGCTCAGAATGACAATTTTAACTGAAGCACCAGCATTATGTGCATTCCTACATGCCGTGGCTTTAAGTCTTTTGACTTGCCTAGTAGTTTGTTTCTCATGAACTTGCAATAATTTTAAATCTGATTTTTTTCTTTCCGAGAAGAATATGTAAGAAGACAAAGAAACAGAACAGTCTTATTTTTAATGCTTCTTTTACCATAGGTGCTTTATCTTTTAATTTGGTGATGGCTGGGAATCTATTAGTTGCAAACACAATTATTATGAAAATAAGCAATATTGAGTCGTACAGCGTTTGTACACAAGACTAGGATGCTTGAGTTACTTCTAAATATGTATAGCTTATGTACCTTTTATTAAACTACGAAGAAACAAAATGTATCTGCTTTATAACGACCTTAGCTCATCTCTTCAACAAAATATTGCAAGTACTTTTACATTTCATTGAAGCTTAGTAAGCAAGAACCCCTTCTGTAATATTCTTTGCTCCACCTTGAGTTGAACTAATAGTTTTCTCCTACAACCTCTATTCTCTTCTCAAGATTAATTGCAATTATAAAAGTTAATCATTTTCAAAGCTTGTGCTCGCCCTATTCTATTTTCTGATAAAATATTGTAGTAATTCCTATGCAAAGCGTATTTAAGTTCCTCTTAGAGCTTCTAGCTTTCAATTTGTAAAGGTTATCTCTAACTTGAAGAGCTGGGAGTTGGATCCGTAAAGGCTGTTGTAAACACGAACTTTATGATAGGCATCATCTCGTTTGTGCTACCTTTTGGATTTGAGAATAATGAGACTTGAGGGATTCATAAATTTTTATTTTTTGGTTGTTCGTTTAGCTGACTGGTAAAACTTCTGAATCTACTATTTGAGAGATTGTGACGCATAGTATTTTAAACCTGTTATTGAGAAGGAAAGATATATCCGAGATGCACGAGTATTGTAGTTGAGTAAAATATATATAAAAAAATTATGAATAATTGTTTTTATTACTAATTTAAATAATATTATACATTCAAAAGAAGGTGGGTGGAAAAAGCCACACCCCTACACTTCATATAGGGAGGAACATGGAAGGTTACTATGCAGCTAAAGCAAGAGCAATAGTTAGAGGAGGTCAGCCTTGGTCATCCAATTTGCCCCATATATCAGTAGGGAGTGGAGTGACATTAACAGCTTCCAACCATCATTACCATTTTCATCGATATTTTTTTCATTAAGGGGTTGAGTGTCATGAGTAGACAATATAGCTAGAGTGAGGTGAGGGAATTTGGTAGTGTCAACCATTAAACCTATAACTAGGAGATTGGGGAGGAGCAAAGTGGTGGTGGGTAGGTTGAGACCACCTTTGCTTAGATTGATCACTAGTAGAATGTCCTCGACTAGAGGTAAGGAGTTGGACTGATTATGGCAACAATGCAAAGGGCATTACCCTAGTGATTTAAAAGAACTTAAAAACTATATTAACTCCAATGCAACCTTGTTGGCCTACTCCTAAATTTGCATAATCACAATTAGAACAAATCATAAAGCAAGAATTTAAGGTCAACTAAATTTGTAGAAAATAAAACAAAATTTGTCCTTACATTTGCTAATTAGCATGAAAACATGTCTAATTTGAATATACTAACATGGGATTCTATACCAATTGTAGACACTTAAAAATCTTTTAGAAAATAAAGTATTTTTATTTTTCGAAAAATTTCTGATGACATCATCATTTATTAATTAATTAATTTTTATGTCATTAAATTCTTTTATCTTAATTAAAAATATTTAATTAAGAAATCTTTTCTAAAAATGTCTAAATTTTATTTAAACATTATTCTCCTATTTATTAATTATTTAATTAATAAATTGACCAAAAATTTTAAAATAAATAATTAATTTATTTTTTGCCCAAAACTTGGCCAATTTCTTTAAGACCACTAACCTCTTTCAGAATCTTCTAATCCTTTCTTAATTTCGATTAAAAAGCTAATCCCATCTTTTCTAACTTTAATCCCAACTCAAAATATTTAATTAAGATTAAATATTTATTTTCATATTTATTAAATATATTTTAATAAATATTCCCAAAACTAAAACTTTTGGAATGAATAAACATTTATTCATTCTCCCTAAACCAAGAAAAACTCTAGACTCTTCTAGAAACTTCTCAACCCAACCTCTTCACCCATCCTAATCCTAAAATCCCCCTAATCCTAATCTTAATCCTACCCCTAAACATTTGCACAATCCTAACCAAGCTTAAGACCTTCTTAAACCAAAACAAAGTCTCCCTTTCCAAATATCTCAACCACAAAACATTCAATGCATCCACAAAGTCATCAAAGTCCCTTAAAGGCTCATTCAATGCTCTTACAAGCACTTATGAGGGGAGTTATGAGCTTTGAGCCCTTTTTGTTGACTCATCTTTACCCTTCCCTTCATCCACTCACTTTGTGACATGTGTCACCTCCTGATTGACTGTAGACTAGCACAATCCATGTGCTCCCTTTTGAATGAATCTTGGTCTCTCTTAAGGATTTCAATCCTGACCACTCATTCTTCCTTCCCAAATCTTATAAATACCCCTCCTTTCAAGAGCAAATTAATTAGCTTAACTTTCATTCTCATGCATTGTTATCATGCCCTTTTATTTCTAGACTTAGCACAAATCATTCTAATTTAGTTTACTTTCAAGCATTTTAGCTCATCATAGCTTAGTAATAATAGATTAACATAGTTTTTATTGTTGTTTTGCATAGCATAGCATCATATCACATCTCTATTTGGTCTAAAATCAATCTTAGCATAATCACACTTGCATTGAATCTCCATTTAAGCATCATAGTTTGAGTTCTTGAGGCCTTAGGGGCAATCTTGGGTGTTCTACCCATTATTGTGCCATTTTTTGAGGTTTTCATAAGTCTCAAACCATCTTAGAATGCATTAGAGTATGCTCCAAGTGCTTAGAGAGCACACCCACATCTCTCTTATCAGAGCAAATCAAACAGTGCTTGGGTGCACCTGTTTAGGCTCAATCTGAGGTGGCTAGCTTAGAGTTTTCTTTGTTTTGCATTGATTTCATGCTTAGACTAACATCTAATCATTGTTTGGCTTGAAGTCCTTCAAAGCAGGTACCCTCAAAAGCCTAGTCCACATTCTGGCACGCCCAGTGGGACTCAAACCACAATTAGCTTGATCAAATCACACTTTTTCACTCTCGGTGTCGCAGAAAATGAAAGAAATGTCGTCTGCAGGAAATCAAGTCACGCCTCCAACCATTACAGTCATGCCTACAAGCAGTCAAATCACGCCTATGAGCTCTGAAACGATGCCTACAAACTGACAGTTTTTCGCCATCAGCAATTTCTTTTCTATCTTATTTCTTATGCTCACGCCTCTGTATAAAGAAATCACGCCTCTATATAAAGAAATCACGCCTCTGTAAAAAGAAATCACGCGTATGAAAAAAGAAATCACGCATTTGCAGGAAGAAATCACGCTTTTGCAGAAAGAAATCACGCTTTTGCAAAAAGAAATCACGCTTTTGAAAAAAGAAATCACGCGTTTGCAGAAATAAATCATGCGTTTGCAGAAAGAAATCACGCTTTTGAAAAAAGAAATCACGCGTTTGTTGAAAGAAATCACGCATTTGGAAAAAGAAATCACGCGTTTGAAAAAAGAAATCACGCGTTTGCAGAAAGAAATCACGCGTTTGCAGAAAGAAATCACGCGTTTGACAAAAGAAATCACGCTTCTGCAAAAAGAAATCACGCGTTTGCAGAAAGAAATCACGCTTGTCAGTTTTTTGGTGTCGTTTCTGCATTTTTTAGTGTCGCGTATAAGCTGGACAATGTTGCTATTAAGCTGGACAATGTTGCTATGACTGTGTTTTTTGTCTTAATTTGTTCTCAGATTCATAACAGCAAAGGTCAAACAAATCTTGAATGAAATTAAGGGAAAAGAACTTAGGTCCTAAAAATCATTTTCATTTTGAAAATCAAACGCAATCTTGAATGATCTAAATTGGAAAGAATAAGTATCCCTATTCCTTCTTTTTTGAATTTCAGTTCAAACAAAATCTTGAATGATCTAAGGATAAAACAAAGCTCTTTTCAAAGTTCTTAAATCAACTCGCAAATCTCAATCTTGAATGCCCAAAAGGAAAGAACTTGCAAGCGCTCAAATCGTTTACCTTTTGGAGAAAGAACAAATCAAACCTTAAGCACTTGTGTCTTCAAATTCAAAGTTCAGACAAACTTAATCAATTTGGAAAAATGAACAAACTTGCTTGATGTGCATCTAGGAGCTTTATCTTCTTGCAAAATCCTTGTTAAAGTAAGCAACATAGAACATTTGGACTCGGACAAGTTCACTTGTTTTACTTTTAGCGAGGCCTGTCTAGGGAGAAAAGCGCTTCCTCCTCGGAGAACGACCTCAAACTAGTATCCCCCCCGGCCGGTATATAAATAAAGTGAAGGCAAAAAGTACTCACTTATATCTCCTAATCCACGGGCGTCTTGTGCCAAATGCAAATGTTTGGGGAAAGGTAAATATTCCTCCCCCAGCGTTGTTGGCTAGGCTCTTAAGTGAGTCACAGGTGGTTAGCATAACCGAGTATGGAGACTCCACGGAACTATTAAAAACCTGATAAAATAGAGGTTACTCTATCTACATCCGAAAGTATCAAAATCCTTGTGCAAGGACCGATTCCAAGGGGTTTACCGGGTCGCCTCAAGATTACTCACCATTTGTATTCCCTTTTAGGGGGTACCAAGCTGTGGGCAAGTGATTTTGATACTCACCTTCCTTAGGTAGATCTGCTTGAAGTGCTTGACAGTCAAAACTTCGTGAAAACATTGTTGAAACATACACTTTCAGAGCTTTATTAGAGTTAGTCATCCTGCTTGTATCTCACAAGGTTGCTTTGTCCCTTGCAGAGATTGCTTTTCCAAAAGTCTTTTTTACCTATCCTTTGCCATTGGAAAACATTGAATCAAAACTTGATACTCAGAAAGTCTTGCAGAAATCAGATATCCAAGAAGCCTTTTTTATCAAAATTTTCTCAAAGATATGCCCAATTTGATCAAACATCCGAAAGCCAAGTTGTTCAAATCAAAAGATTATCAAGAGAAGAAAGTTGCAGAAAGAAACCTCAAGAACCATCAATCCTCTATCCAAGCAACCCAAGCAGAAGAAAAATATCAAGAAAAGCTTGATAATATTAGCTATAATGCAAGAGTCAAACAGTTTGCCTACCAATTCCGAGTGAACCATCGCTACATCAGCCTTGAAAGAGAAGATTAGATAGGATCCATCACATGTCCATTCTACCTTCAGATCTCAAAATCCTATCTCGGTAGTCCCTCATCTTAGCTTCATCCTAGTTTCATCCCTGCATCATCACCAAACCTTAGTTACATCCTAGAGTCCTTCTTAGTTACATGCACCATCATCCTCCTAGCAGCATCATAGATCATCCATCCCAGTCACATCTGCATCATCCTTTTAGAAAGAGCATTGTTCCATCATCCTCCACCATCTTTTTATCAGCAATCCACCATCAGAATCCCATATCCTTCATCCAAACCCAGCATCCATCACCTAAATTAGAAACCACCATCTTTTGCACCAAATCCAGAGATCCAAATCCACAAGTACTTAGTGTCCAAAACCTTTGAGTTGTTTCCATCCCTTATCCTAAATCAGAAATCATCCCCTTTGTGACAGAGCATTGTCTAAAGGAAATCCAACTTGTCCTTGCATAGCCTCATCATCTCGAGCAAGAGATTGGCTTGTATTGATAAAATCCAGTTGACCGAAGATTATTAGTCTATCCTAGGTTGGCCAAAGCCTATCACTGATCCTCCATCGGGAAAAATAGCAGCTCATTGTTGACACTTAATAATCTTCCACCAGCATCCCACCAATCCTCCACCCAATCTTGACCCAAATTAGAGCATCCCACCAAGCCTCCATCATCACCAAGCTTTTTAACCAATTTTCCACCATCTCCCATCAATCTTCCACCATCCTTGATCCAAATCCGAGCAGTTCATCAATCCTTGCATCGCATTCTAGAAATTCATCATCCTTAGAAGTTCCTTAAGCTTGCATCCACCATCCTTTAGAGTTCTTTAGGAAAAATCTTGCATCCATCTAGCATCTGCATCTCCATGCCTATCGAGACAAGATCTGGATCTAGGAAGCGAAGGCACATGAATCCTTATCCAATCACCAGCTCATCCGATCCCAACATTTTTACCAGCGCAATGGTAGCCTATGATCCCCAAATACAAACTGGAAATACATGGGATGATCCCAATATCCCCTCAGCTCCTCTGGCAATAGAAACATTTGTGAATCACTCAGAGAATCCACCAGTAGTCAATACACTCATAGCCCAAAACCAGCAGAGCATGTTCACTAATTTTGCACAAAGGCATACTCCCATTCCGCCATATCTCCATCCTCGTATTCCCATAAGCACTATCCAAATCCCAGCACAAGTATACTCTCCATTCATCCAACAATTCCCTGATCCAATCTTGCAAACATCCCAAGAAACCTCCGCCATTCCCCTTCTTTTACAAGGAAGCTTTGCCAGTCCTGTAACACAAGCTGTAACACCATCTGCTCCATTCCCTATCACAGGTACTTCATCATCCGCCATGGCCGCCCAAGCTCTCGCACAAACCTTTACGCAAGCAATTCCACCACCTTCCATAAACTAAGCAACACCATTCTTTCCAGGAGGGATGCAATCATCCTCCCCCTTCACTTCACAAGCTTCCACATCCACACCTTTCATGCCAGGAGGGATGCAAACGCCCTTTCCTTTCACTCCACAAGCCTCAGCATCCATACCATCTTTTCCAGGGTCAACGCAATCGTTTCCCTCCTTCACCCCACAAACATCAGCGTCATTTATTTCGGGGGCAACACAACCACTCCCCTTTCCTACTCAGCAAGCTTCCACGTCAACATCACCCTTTTCATGGGGAGCGCAAACATTCCCTTCCTTTCCCCCCCAGCAAGCATCTACCCAGACACAAGCCCAGCAAACTGCCTTCACCACAGGAATGCCTTCCATGGGTTTTTCCAATCCACCTTTCACGTCCCAAATTCCCATCACATCTACCTTCCCGGTGTCCGCTGCAACACAATTCCCACCGCACACTGGCTCTCGTTGGGGCCTCACTCAAGAAGAAATGAAAGCTTGGGGCATACCAACCCATTCTTCTACGTCCATGTTTGAGAATCAACAAGCCACCTTCTCACAAGTAGCACAACAACAACCATCATAGCCTCCGTCAGTTTCATCATTCACAAGCTATCCATTCCCAGCACCTAGTGCTTTTCAACAAATTCCTCCACCTCAGCAGCAAAGTTCATCCCATTTCGCAAGTTATCTTGCCCAGCCACCCTTTGCTTCAAGCTTCCCCACATCAATTCCACCCTTAAGCAATGCGGGAATGCACCCGACCTACATTGGTAAAAAACAGAGCCAGGTCCAGCAAGGACCATCTTACCAACAAGCGGCGTCATTCCACCAACCTCCCCCACAACAACCCCACTTCCAGTCACAGCAACAAACCCCTATCATTCCCCAGCAACAACAAGCTTCCTCCTACCAGGCGCAACAACAAAATCCTGCCATTCCACAACACCAGCAAGTAGTCCCATATCCACCACCACAATATCCCCCTATGCCACATCAGCAGTATCCTCCCCAGCAAGCATCACTCCAAGATCCACTCCAATCTACCTATCCTGCTGGGCCATCTCCATATCCCACTCCACAATATCCACCTCAAATGGAAGTACCTGCTCAAACACCAATCAATGCTGAATGGGAAGCCATGAAGAACGCTCTTAAAGAGCTTCAAACCGGTATCGATAGCAAAACCTACAAGTTTGAGGAGGTGTGTCCTTATCCGTTTGACCGATCCATTGCTGCTATACCTTTTCCCAAGCACTTTGAAACACCTAAATTTGATAAATATTGGGGAAAAGGAGATCCAGTCAATCATATTAAAGAATTCTATATGGCATGCCAAGAAGTGGCTTATAGTGATAACTATCTCCTACGCCTATTCCCCAAAAGCTTGGGAGGAACCGCTGTTGAATGGTTCTACAAAATACCATGTGGGACTATCACAACCTTTGCTGAACTTTCTGAGAAGTTCATTGCCCACTATGCCCACAATGTTGAGAATGAGTTGACCTTGTTAGACCTCTGCAACTCAAAATAGAAAGATGGAGAAAGCCTAGCAGAATACTTGCAACGATGGCAGAACCTTACTACCAGGTTATCATACCAGCCCCCTGAAAAACATTTGACGAAAATCTTTATTGATAATCTGCATCCTAAGTTATCCCACTTCATGAGAATGAATTGTCTCCAAACCTATCAATATATCAAGAGCAAGGGGATAGGTATTGAAAAGGCCCTCCTAGATGAAGGCATAATCCGACACTTCAAAAATGATGCCCAAAAACCCAGCAATGATAAATCTCGTTACTGGAATCGTAACAAGAATGTTGTTACTGATGGAGCCACTGATACCAAGCATGTCCAATTTGTTGTAGCTAGTCCTCCGTCAACTCCTGCATACCAACAACAACAAGCGCCCATCCATCAGCAACCTCCTCAAGTCCATCAACAACCCATGCAACAATATCATTCTCAGAATAATCAGCAGAATTATCAGCAGCAAGCCCATCAAGCTTATCAAGGTAACCCAAACAATCAAGTCAATGCCGTCAATATTGCTCCCAAGCAGAACAAACCTAGAGCTCAAAATTATCCAAAGAAGACCTTCACACCGCTGGGTGAACCTCTGGATGTTATCTTTCATCGGATGGCCAAGGCCAACTTGATTACATATCCACCAATTCAGCCAGTTGATGATACCACTCCCAAGCCTGATTGGTACAAAGATCATGAGTACTGTGATTATCATCGTGTCAAAGGACACACTACCCTGAAGTGTATGAGACTCAAAAACTATATCCAAGATCTCATTGATCAAAAAGAGATTCAAGTAGATACACCTGCTCAAGCGTCACCAAATGCCAATTTACAAATCTATCAGAATGTGTTCCCACAACACAATGCTGGGAAGAATCAAGCTAATACCAATCATCCCCAGAATCATGGTAAAGGCAAGCAAGAAGATCACACTACTGCCTACATCAATTATGATAAATTTGTTGGATGTATAACCCAAGTTGAGCCCATAGTCAATACCATCTATGTCAGAGGAGCAGACAGTCAATGTGCTATTACCACCCGTAGGGGTCGGATAACTGTTGTTGGTGCCCGTCCAAGGCTAGTACAAAATGCACACAATGCACAGTACAACCTCATAGAACATCTTGGGAATACACCAGCCCAAATATCCATCTTGGACCTTCTCCGCACTTCACCTCTCCATCAGGAGATCCTCGACCGAGCTCTCAAAGAAGGACATGTCCCCACAGACATTAACACCACCCAGTTTGAGACCCTTGTGGGACATCTATCCGCAGCCTGTGCTTTATCCTTCAAACCATCTGACATGCCAGCCGTTGCACCTGACCATACTCTCCCTCTCCGCATCGCCGTCATGGTCAGAGACTTTGCCATCAAACGGGTCTTAATAGATAATGGCTCAGCCCTGAACTTGTGTACTTTGAAATTCATTCAGTAGATTGGGTTCACCCAGGCCGATATAGCACATGAAGTAATCACTATCAAAGCCTATGACAACTTGGAGCGTACCTTTGAAGGTACCATTACTTTGCCCATTCAGCTGGGCCCAGCAACACAAGATACTATTTTCCATATTGTCGATCTTGACCTACCATTTAATATCCTCCTAGGCCGACCATGGATTCATTCCATTAAGGCTGTACCATCTACTTACCATCAGTGCATCAAATTTTCGCATCAAGGCACTGAGGTTACCATCCATGCTGACCCCCAACCCTTCGCATACTGTCGTGCGATGGAAGCATCATTCCCTCACTCCACTCATTGTCCTGGAACTGACATTGGTACTTCTATTGCCAGCTCATCCCGATCCCATTGCGATCTAGAAACCATTCTCACCTCCACCCTATCTTCCGTCAAGATCAATAACCAGGGTTGTGGTGAATATAGCCTACATGATGCATTTGCCGTAGGGGCCCTCCCGCTTGATCCACATACTCAAGGGCGCCCAGATCACCAAAGCAAGCCTATTGAAGAGCATCATGAAATCAAGAAAATCGGATCTATGACTTTTGAATCCCATGGCAACATAAACAGTCAAGAGATGGATCCTGACATAAATAGGTGGTTGTATAAAGATCCCCCATCACCTGACACTCAACTTCTTGGCTATTTCAAAGATAAATATCCAAAATAATATAAGTATACCACTGAACAATGACACTATCAAGGTGGTGGTCTAGGGCCACAAGAAGGCGGCAACCAATATCCCATCACACCATCAAAGAATCCTGAACATCAGGGTCTTGGTTTTAATACCCCTCGCTTGCATATACAAGGGCCCAATACCACAACTAGGGGCACCAACATGACTAGCGTTCCCCTCTTAAACAGCCAGGATGACCTCATAGAGATCGAAGACATCCCTGAAGAGAAAGAAATCAGATCCTACAATGATATCTTTGACGATGACACCCTCCTGGGGATTTCTATCCTCCGACAACTCGCCATCAATCTCATAGAACTTCCCCTCACCCACCTTGAACTCATAGATTGGGACCAACCAAGCATTACACACATCGATGAGTTCCAAAGCATGGAAGCACTCCTAGAATTCATGGGGGCATCAGGCCCACAATCAATTCACAATTCAGAGTCAACTCACATCTATAAGCTTGACCCAGAAGGATACTTCGGAGAGGAGGCAAGCTTTAGCTGCAAAAGAGAAATAGAAAGAGTAAAACATGAGTCCTTATGTGAAAACCCTTCTGGGGCACATTCTGATTCCAAAAAAGTAAAAATAAAGAGCGTATCTTCTAGTGAAAACTTGGCAATTCAAGCGCTAGAAGATGAAGACTTGCCTCTTCCTCCCATCCAAGATTACAGACCTGAGCAGTCACCTATCATCATAGAAGAAACCAAGCCAGTCAACTTAGGTACAGAGGAATGTCTGAGGATCACCTACATTGCAGCCAACATGACAGAAGGTGAAGAAATGGCTTTCACTGCACTCCTTCAAGAAGCTACTACGAACTTTGCATGGTCATACGCACACATGCCTGGACTTGATCCTAAACTTGTTGTTCATCATCTAGCTGTAGACCCTAATGTCAAGCCAGTAAAGCAAAAGCTACGCAAAGTGCATCCCAAAGTAGCTCTATTGGTAAAATCAGAACTAGAAAAGCTCCTAGATGCAAAGATTATCAGAGCTATAGATTACTCAGATTGGATCTCGAACATGGTATGTATCACAAAGCCTTCTGGCGACATCCGAATTTGTACAGATTTTAGGGACCTAAACAAAGCATGTCCTAAAGATGATTTCCCGCTACCTAACATAGACATGATCGTAGATCTTACAGCGGGCCATGAAATGTTGTCACTAATGGATGGTTTCTCTGGATACAATTAGATTCATATAGCAGCAGAAGACCAACACAAAACGACATTCACCACTCCATGGGGTACCTTTTGCTATAACATGATGCCCTTTGGTCTAAAGAATGCAGGAGCCACATATCAGAGAGCGATGACAACAATCTTCCATGACATGATCCACAAGATCCTAGAGGACTATGTGGATGATATTCTTGCAAAATCAAAGACACGCCATGAACACCTTGACATTCTTGAGAGTGTGTTTGATCGCCTGCAACACTATGGGTTACGGATCAATCCAAAGAAATGTGTCTTTGGTGTTACATTTGGAAAGCTCCTAGGTTTCATAGTATCACGACGAGGCATAGAGATTGACCCTAAAAAGGTCAAAGCAATAATAGAAATGCCTCCCCCAAGAACACTTAGACAGCTCAGAAGCCTACAAGGAAAGCTTCAATCAGTACGTCGGTTCATTTCTCAACTGGCAGACAAGTGCCAACCTTTCACGCATCTTTTATGCAAAGACACAAGCTTCAAGTGGGATCCCATATGTCAGAGAAGCTTTGATAAGCTCAAGGAGTATCTAGCCAATTCTCCAATCCTAGTGCCACCAGTTCCAGGACGCCCTCTCATACTCTACATCTTAGCAACCACTACAGCACTGGGGGCACTCCTAGCTCAGCATGATGACGAAAACAAAGAGAGAGCCATCTACTACATTAGTCGAACTCTTGTCGGCTATGAGCTTAATTACTCACCCATGGAAAAAGGATGCCTTATAGTGGTCTTTGCCACTCAAAAGCTTAGACATTACATGCTCAGTCACACAATCAAGCTCATTTCAAAGGTGGACCCCCTCAAATATCTACTATCAAAGACAACTCTCACAGGCCGTATGGCAAAATGGGTCATGATACTCAGCGAGTTTGACATCTAGTACATAGATCGAAAAACAATCAAAGGGCAAGTCATTGCCGATCAGTTAGCAGAAGCACCACTGGTGGATGCTTATCCACTAATCATGGAATTCCCTGATGAACACTTATGTATGATCGAAGAGCAGCCCATGTGGAAACTATACTTTGATGGCTCCTACACATCATATGGATTAGGGGCAAGAATCCTATTCGTCACACCTCAAGGTGACTACATCCCAAAGTCATTCAAATTGGGATTTTCATGTACCAACAACATTGCAGAATATGAGGCACTCATCTTAGGTCTCAAAACAACCATTCAATGGAATATCACAGAACTGCAAGTGTTCGGCGATTCACAGCTGATTATCAAGCAAGTACTAGATGAATATTAGACAAAGGACGACAAGCTGCTACCTTACAAAGAACTCATGGATAGATTGAAAGAGCATTTCCTAAATCTACAATTCACACAGATACCCAGACTTCAGAACAAAGCAGCAGATGCAATGGCAACTATTGGGTCCTTGTTAGAAATCCCACGTGATGCATCACAGTATGAATTCCTAGTCGAGCAACTACATACACCAGCTTATGAGAACGCCGATGCAGAAATGGTGTGTGTCTTGGTTGGTCCCCAGTCCCCGTGGTACCATGACATCCATGCATATCTAAAGAATGGTATCATATCTCCCCATCTCATCAATAACCAACGCCAAAACCTTATTCGCAGAGCTTCCCGCTACACTCTTGTAGCCAACACCCTTTATCGTCGAGGGTATCACAATATCCTCTCTAGGTGTTTAGATTCAAACGAGGCCATCCTGGCTTTACAAGAGGTCCACGCTGGAATTTGCGGTGCCCACACGAGTGGCATGGTTCTAGCTAAGCAGTTGCTTCGAGTTGGGTATTATTGGCCAACCATGGAACATGATGCTTGCGAATTTGTCAGAAAATGTTTACCATGTCAGCAGCATGCAAATTTGATTCATGCACCAGCACAAGACCTGCAGCCCATTGCACCACCTTGGCCATTCTCATGTTGGGCTTTGACCTTGTCGGCTTAATCACTCCCCTCTCCTCGGATGGACACAAGTACATAATAACTGCCACATAATACTTCACCAAATGGGTTGAAGCGATTCCACTCACCCTAACTACTGGCATCCAAATATCCAAGTTCATCCTTTACCACATCATTTGCCACTTTGACATACAATCTACCATCTTCACAGACTATGCCACACCTTTTGAAAACCAGCATGTGGATGATCTGTGTGCTAGACTCCACATCCATCACCGTTTCTCCAGTCCATATTTCCCCCAAGGAAATGGCCAAGCTGAGGCAACCAATAAAACTATCTTGAAAATCCTCAAGAAGGTTGTCAATGATTCTGGTCGTGACTGGCACCTCCAAATTAATCCTGCCCTTTGGGCCTATCGTACTTCTTATCGCACTCCCACAGGCACCACTCCATATTCCCTTGTATATGGTGCCGAAGCTGTTCTGCCAATCGAGGTCGAGCTCCCATCATTGCGAGTCTCTATGAAGAACTACACCACTGATGAAGACTATCGTGTAGCCCATCTCACACAGCTAGACCTGTTAGATGAAAAGAGACAGCAAACATATGATCACCTAGTTGCATACCAGAATCGACTCAAAAGGAGTTATAACAAGAAGGTCCATCCTAGACAGTTCCAGGTCGGTGACATGGTTCTCAAAGAAAATCAGAAGGTCCAAGAAAATCGAGAAAAGAAAGGCAAGTTTGAGCCTACTTGGTTGGGCCCCTATGTTGTCACATCATGCTTCGGCTCCGGAGCTTATCAGCTATCTACACCAGAAGGTGAGCCTTTGAATGATCCAATCAACATCATACATCTGAAGAGGTCTATGCCTGAACCAGATCCTACATATTCAGAAAATTCATAAAATTAGAAAAAAAGCAGCAAAATACAAAAAAACAAAAAAAAAACAAAAAAAGAAGAAAAGAAAATAATCGTCCAATGGTGAAAACTTGGCAATTCAGGCGCCTTGGACAAGTATGTTGGTGAAAACCTGGCAAATAGGCACCATACATAGTGGACCGAGTCATTATCTATCAAACTCCCATCCCCCATCCCACCATCTCAGTCCTTTTTCTCCCATCCCCATCCCCATCCACCATCCCCAGCACTCCTTTTTTCACAATCCTCACACAAATCCACCATTCCCACCTGCACATATCTTGTTCCCTATCTTGTACCATATCCTGTATCTCTTGTATAGCGCTGTCCTTCTTGTACTATATCTTGTACTCTACCCTTGTACCATATCTTGTATCATATCTTGTATATCTTATACTCTGTCCTGTATAGCGAGATCTTCCTATCCCCAATCTTGAGCTTTTGTACATATCCATTGTATATCTTTTCCCGTCCGTTGTACATCGGTCCTTGTCAGTCTTGCAGCAACATTTGATCAGAACACTTTGTCCTACCCAGCCTTGTACTTCAACAACATCAATTGTCGACTATTCTTGATCACCGTGATTATTCTTTGACTTCATCATTTGCCAGCGAACAACAACACTCATTCTCTCATCAATTAGCAAGTCCTTGAGGATGTATCCTTCCTCCTGTCAGACCTCATCTTCCCCCCGTCAAATCAGTCCAATCAAATCTCTCTCCTTGGCAAAGGTTGTCTTTTGGAGTTATCATTTTGGCCTTGGATTTTGTCCTTTGGGTCTTGTTAATCTTTTACAGCTTCTCGTTGTTCTCTACTCAAAGTCACCATGATCCTTTATATCATGGTGCGCTGCGAATGAGGATAATCTGGGGCAAGGTCTTTTGATCTTTTACTTCTGCCTGTGAGTCAGTCGTGTGTTTGTGGTTTCTCCAGCATCATTTCTACCATGCTTCCTCTTGGGTTCATGCATGATGCTGGGGCAACCTTGCGTGTCTTTTTAGCGTCAGTCCTCTGCAACACTGGTGACAAGGCCTCGTGATCCCAGTATCCTTGGCAGGTCTCTAGCATTGCTATATTAAACTAGGTTGTGCTCTCCACATTTGCACTCGGAGCTTTCCCCCAATCCTCTGCATCCTGCATCATATAGCTTAATCTTGCATCTTGCATCTCTCATGTAGCTGCATCCTGCATTGTGCATTCCCTCTCATCTTGCATTCACTCATCTTTGCTCTTGGAAGTCTGGTTATTTATCTCCCCTTCTTCCTAGGTCCTTCCTTCTCTGTTTCCTTTCGAGAAAATTCCACAATGTTTACTCCTTGCGTTATTTTCTCGAGGGGGCACAACCCATCATTCCTCTAAATTCTAGCCTTGAGCATCTTATTTTCTTGTCTTTGACGCCATGCCACTTGTGGCATTGCATCAAAGAGGGGCAAAATGTAGACACCTAAAAATCCTTTAGAAAATAAAGTATTTTTATTTTTTGAAAAATCTCTGATGACATCATCATTTATTAATTAATTAATTATTTAATTAATTAATTTATTTTTATGTCATTAAATCCCTTTATCTTAATTAAAAATATTTAATTAAGAAATCCCTCTCAAAAATATCTAAATCTTATTTAAACATTATTCCCCTATTTATTAATTATTTAATTAATAAATTGACTAAAAATCTCAAAATAAATAAATAATTTATTTTTTGCCCAAAACTTGGCCAATTTCCTTAAGACCACTAACCTCTTCCAGAATCTTCTAATCCCTTCTTAATTTCGATTAAAAGGCTAATCCCATCTTTTCTAACCCTAATCCCAACTCAAAATATTTAATTAAGATTAAATATTTATTTTCATATTTATTAAATATATTTTAATAAATATTCCCAAAACTAAAACCTTTGGAATGAATAAACATTTATTCATTCTCCCTAAACCAAGAAAAACTCTAGACTCTTCTAGAAACTTCTCAATCCAACCTCTTCACCCATCCTAATCCTAAAATCTCCCTAATCCTAATCCTAATCCTACCCCTAAACATTTGCACAATCCTAACCAAGCTTAAGACCTTCCTAAACCAAAGCAAAGTCTCCCCTTCCAAATATCTCAACCACAAAACATTCAATGCATCCACAAAGTCATCAAAGTCCCTTAAAGGCTCATTCAATGCTCTTACAAGCACTTATGAGGGGAGTTATGAGCTTTGAGCCCCCTTTGTTGACTCATCTTTACCCTTACCTTCATCCACTCACCTTGTGACATGTGTCACCTCCTGATTGGCTGTAGACTAGCACAATCCATGTGCTCCCCTTTGAATGAATCTTGGCCTCTCTTAAGGATTTCAATCCTGGCCACTCATTCTTCCTTCCCAAATCCTATAAATACCCCTCCTTTCAAGAGCAAATTAATTAGCTTAACTTTCATTCTCATGCATTGTTATCATGCCCTTTTATTTCTAGACTTAGCACAAATCATTCTAATTTAGTTTACTTTCAAACATTTTAGCTCATCATAGCTTAGTAATAATGGATTAACATAGTTTTTATTGTTGTTTTGCATAGCATAGCATCATATCACATCTCTATTTGGTCTAAAATCAATCTTAGCATAATCACACTTGCATTGAATCTCCATTTAAGCATCATAGTTTGAGTTCTTGAGGCCTTAGGGGCAATCTTGGGTGTTCTACCTATTATTGTGCCATTTTTTGGAGTTTTCATGAGTCTCAAACCATCTTAGAATGCATTAGAGTATGCTCCAAGTGCTTAGAGAGCACACCCACATCCCTCTTATCAGAGAAAATCAAACAGTGCTTGGGTGCACCTGTTTAGGCTCAATCTGAGGTGGCTAGCTTAGAGTTTTCTTTGTTTTGGATTGATTTCATGCTTAGACTAACATCTAATCATCGTTTGGTTTGAAGTCCTTCAAAGCAGGTACCCTCAAAAGCCTAGTCCACACCAATAATTTTAATATAACAATGCGCCATGAGAACAACTTAGGCCAAAAAAGTTTGAAGAAATTTGAAACCTACATTGCTAGACACCATAAGAGGATTGCAAAATCCATTTGTAGTTTACTAGTGTTGAGAGAGCCAAGAATAGCCTTTGTGAGGCTTATTGTTGCAAAATGGTGTTTGGCAACCATTTGAATTTTTTTTACCAGGGCTTGAAACAAGAAACTCCAATTTATAAATAGTTTGTGGAGGTGCAAAACTAATAATAGCCTGGAAGTTTTGAAGTCTTGATTGACCAAACAAAACCAAATTTTGACTTCAGTCCAATTGTTAAGTTTAAGATCGCTGCAAATGTAATAGCACTGTCATAAAAGTATGTGTTTTCCAAATGTATTGATCTCTTGAATATATACAAGGTAAAGACAAGAAGAGACATGTCCCTTCATGGGACATGTCTATTCATTAATCTAATTTATTAATTTAACTATATAATCATTACAAGAATAAATAAAAGATTAACTTCATATATATATGTATATTAATATAAATAATATCATCTATTATATATATATATATATATATATATATATATATATATATATATATATATATATATATATATATATATATATATATATATAAAGTCAATTCTTATAATAATTATATAATCAATTTTATTTATCTGACCGATGCTACATACATCAACACTCCTTAGCTAGGGAAGATAAAATCCATCAAGGTAATAAATCATTAATTTTGAAAGGGAGGAGATATCACCCCACTGTGATACCAGGAGATATGGTAGATGCAAGAATATCAAGTCACATGATGTTCACCATAGCTCATAAATATCCATGGTTTGTCTAATGACAATACATCTCATTATGTATGTCATATGGATACTAAGTTTACATAGAGACATGTCACTATGTGATATGTTTCATAGGGTTCAATCAATATGTAATACTAAGTTCGAAAGGATCTTGATATGATTCATATGGATACTAAGAAATCATATATTACATAATTCGTGATATGAAGTATTACCTAACATGTGATACGAAGCCTAACATGTGATATCAAGTTTTACATATGATATCAAGTTTTACATATCACCTAACACGTGATATGAGGAATCACCTAACACGTGATACCCAGATTTACATATCATCTAACATGTGATATGAGGAATCACCTAACATGTGATACCCAGTTTTCAATATCACCTAACATGTGATATGAGGAATCACCTGACATGTGATACCCAATTTTACATATCACCTAACATGTGATATGGGGAATCACCTTAGATCGTCATACCTAATTTTCATACCACCTTGATATGAGGAATCACCTTAAATCGTGATACCTAATTTTCATACCACCTTGATATGAGGAATCACCTTAGATAGTGATACATAATTTTCATATCACCTTGATATGAGGAATCACCTTAGATCGTGATACCTAATTTTCATATCACCTCAGATCGTGATACAAGGATATAGTAAATAAGAACATTACATTCCATTTACATATAACCCTATTATGGTATGTGCACAGACATATAACTGTCTACCATAACGAATCTCCATTACAAGATCGTCACCCTGTAACATTAAATACAAGTGTTCATTGTCGAAAAGTCATCACCTTTCTCCAATGTTCATAGGAGGGCCCATAAGTCCTGGAGTCACACACGTGAAATCCACCTTGACTCATGTTAGAGGGTGGATCCATCATGGCTCATCCCAAAGGGTGGAAACAAGGGCTTTCACCTTAGACTTCTCTCTCAAGGAGAAGAATGCAATAACATACAAGATAATATATGAAACTCCTTTTCATCTAAGGCTTCATTCTCCAACATGCCAAGTTTATCTCAAAGGTACACAACCTTACGTCTAGCAAGAAACTTGATGAGAATATCAACCATATGTTCTATAGTGGTAATGTACCTTGAATAGAATACATATGCACTATATCTCTTATATTATTTGCATCACTCTAGGTGAACCCCAAGTTATGTAGGAGATGGCATAAAGGCATTTCAGCTAGCACACATGAGGCTCAATCTCATGAATCATAGTCCTTTGACTACTATAGTTTCTTGATCACTGAGCAATTCATCTCGACATAGTCTACTCCCTCTGAATCAATATGATAGGGATCCTCAAAAGTCAACTGAAGCATATCTCATATCTTCTCCCTCTCTTCATCCAAGGTTGCAAAAATATCAGGATCCCTCTTGATATAGAAGGGTACTCATAATCTCAATCATCAAAGATATCTAATAATCTCTTATTATCTGACATGATTCATATGTGGCTGAAGGTGCTTATTATCCTCTATCTGCTCCCTCTGAAGCTCAAGTTCTTGTATCAACCTCTTGTCTTCTTTCGAAATGTTAGAATTCCTTTGCATCTGGTCTCAATCATCTATTTGTTTGAAAGCATTAAGTTCTTTCTCCCTTGAATGCAATTTTCTCATGCTTCAAATTTTTTTTTTTTCACACAAACTGTCTTGAATATCCAAAGGTTCTATACACTATGATAACCTTCAATCTGATCGGATCTCCCTTCAAGTAGTTAGGCTTTTAAGGAAGGAACCTCACTCTTTTACTGTCCATATACATCAAATTAGAAAACACCTTCTCAAATTATTTGAGAGACATCTCCCCTTTGAGTCATCTCCCCACTAAGGATGGTTCAAATGGGAACGTAACATTGGATAATATTCCCTCCACAATGTAAAATTCCCATTCTTATAAAGTTCTTCTTTTTCTTACTCTTATCAAATATTTGATGGTTCTTTTAAGTGAATCCAAATTTCCGAATTGATAAAACTTCTTCTGAATGTAATATCAATCTTCTTTTCCTACAAGAGCATCCCTGGAAAAGATCAAGACAAATAACTCTTATAGTACATATAGAAATACAAATAGGAGATTAGCTACAAGAAGTAAATAAAAGTAATTCTCAAGATATAACAAAAAAATACTTATCTCATTATTTTGGAGCAAATGCTCATCAACATCTTTCCTATTTAGCAAGCTGTTCCAATGATGGTCCATATATAACTTGGTTATGAAAGACCCACATGATGTCACAAGCCTTGAATTAGCACAAACATCCTGCTACACATACGAGTGTTGATGCCAACTAGCTTGACCCTTGGTTCATTCTTGTGACGTCAATTATCAAAGTCTTCAATCTTAGTTATACTAAAACAATCTCTCCTAAACAGAGGCCTCCCAAATGTAGCGTGCAAATGATAATGCCATTGGATATGTATATCTTGTCTCTTTACTTTTACACTGTGGCGATATTCCCATGATTTGTGCTTGACTATTTTGTTTTATATGAATATATGTGGGCTCATTGCACATGACTATTTCCACTCATTGAGAATGAATCCACAAGCACCAAATATATTACTTTCGTAAGTTCATTCAAATATGATTTAGTTTGAAAAAAAAAAGCTATGCCTTGAAGCGGCTAACCAATATATCCAATGACAGATAAGAAGAGCCTGACAAGAATTCACCTATACTCCTATTACCTTCTGCTATGCACAAGTTCACATAGAAAAACACAAGGGAGATAAGTTCAAGCAATGTCTGCATTCCATATTTATTGATTGGCTTGGAATAATCGACTATGTTTATGCCAAATATATATCCTACCCAAAACAATGATGAATCATGGAAATCTTGTGGAGGCTCATAGGTCACCTATATTCTGCAAAAACAAAACATGCATTCGATGTTCAAAATGAGCATGAGCACATTAATGTTGAGAACAAACCCTCGAATGGTTGGAATCAAATTTGTGCACTGAGTGAAAACCAAATCCACAAGCCTCCACTCAAATCATGTACGTGGTCTAGATCAAAGAGCAGTAACAACAAAATGTCCACCAAAGTTGGAACGATCATAGCAAAATCTAGTCACAACATTTCACCAGCTGATTTCGTAGAGAAATATGCCTGTGCCTAGGCCAGAGCAGTCCCAAGACTTTGATGAAATTATGACCAAATACAAAGACAGATGGCCGGTAGCCTGGTACTCAGCCTAAACACCATCTACAAAGAGGCTCCCACCAATAGTAGTGCGCCTTTTCAAATCTCTAGTAGAGAGTATGTTGCCAAGGTAAGAAAGATCAACAAGGGCAAGAAGATATAGAATTAGACTGCCAGAGCTGCACAACACTGGTATAAATTCTCAAACTGGAAGCACTTTGTGCTGACAGTGGGGAAAGGGCTGACTCACACTTCATCGCGATGACCTAAGATTTGCAAATAACATCGACCAAAACACTATTATTTGATACAGATCCGATCTTGTCAAAACCAACGAGAAGAAACACCGATATGATCCACATAACAAGTGGAAGGGTTCTCAGTATGCGAGAAGTTTCATAGAATGTGTGGTTTTCAAAAGGTTTTGAAAAATAAATGACGCAATCAAATATTCCCCCTTCTCTAATGGTAGCTAATTCGTGGATTCTCAATTACTTCAAAATAGCTTCATCCATCATTGCACTGTGGATAGAGACGGTTAGGGCCAGCTCCTTATTGTGCTATTTGTCCACTTGACAATATCAGAAGCAATTGGAATAGCAAGTTGAGCAACCCGATTTTATGACCAAGAAATCAATAATTAGTATAGCAATGTTTTCGCACCATTTCATTGCCTCTCATATTTAAATGGGTAGTCCATGATAGTTCCTAAATCATACCAAACACAATTCATAATGAACACATATAGAAATAAGATTGGGGTAGTGTGTTGACTATATGTTCAATGATTCTTGCACTAAATGAATTTCGCGCTGGGAAAGTATGGATGTCTTCTGCGAGTTGTTCTTTGTCATATGGTTGTTCAGTTTGGATGATTTGCCATCAACATCACATGTCCAATTTCTTTTCTTCTTTTGTATGAATCCTCCTCCATATTATAATTTCTATTTTTTCTCACATTTGTAGTCTAGCTTTGATACCATGTTAAGTTTAAGATCGTTGCAAATGTAATAGCACTGTCATAAAAGTATGTGTTTTCCAAATGCATCGATCTCTTGAATATATACAAGGTAAAGAGAAGAAGAGACATGTAACTTCATGGGACATGTCTATTCATTAATCTAATTTATTAATTTAACTATATAATCATTATAAGAATAAATAAAAGATTAACTTCATATATATATGTATATTAATATAAATAATATCATCTATTATATATATATATATATATATATATATATATATACATATATATATATATATATATATATATGTATATATATATATACATATATATATATATATATACATATATATACATATATATATATATACATATATATATATATATATACATATATATACATATATATATATATATATATATATATATACATATATATACATATATATATACATATATATACATATATATATACATATATATACATATATATATACATATATATACATATATATATACATATATATACATATATATATACATATATATACATATATATATATATATATATATATATATATATATACATATATATATATATATATATATACATATATATATATATATATACATATATATATATATATATATATAAAGTCAATTCTTATAATAATTATATAATCAATTTTATTTATCTGACCAATGCTACATACATCAACACCAATCAATAATATTCTTGGCTCTTTTGGAAAATGGGCCTAAAAGGGTCTTGATCAACTTCTTAAAAAACCTCAAAGCACAAACCAACCAAGGGGTCTTGGCAAGAGTCCAACCCAAACAAGAGATAATGGGATACCACTAGGGAATGTTGATTGATTAAAAGCTCAATACAAAATTCATTGCCATTCTAAACCAAGGAAGTTATAAAGGATGGAAAAATTAACTTCTTTGAAATAAATCTTCCTTGAGAGTTAAGCTCACTCTTCACACCAAGGTTAACCAAACAAAGTTCTACTACATCTAATGTTCAAATTTTATTGATTAATTCTTTTTGGGTGTTTAGTTAGAAACAAAAATGTGATTGATAAATAATCAAACCAAAAATGGTTAGAAGAAACGAAATGGTGAAAATATCTAAAAATAAATGTAATGTCATAAATCACACCCTATGTAATTCCATTTCACGTGACTCCTTTAGCCAAATCAAAATCTCCCCCTGAGCCTCCACTTTACTAGCTTTCCTAGTCACCACTTTTATTTGAATTCTTAACCATGTGGATTGTTTTTATTCAAGACACATGTGTGTTATGGAGACGTCCACATAGCGCGCACTTGTTCTGTAAAGCTGTGGTCTAAATGTGGTTGTTGGAGTGGTACACATGTGTCCTTGACAATGTAACAACTCTTATAGTAGACTACCAACGTCGAGAATCCTTCGGGTTGCTTAATACCTCCCTTTTGGCTCCATTATTTTTGTCTTCTTGGTTGTTTTCACAATCTTCATCATTCTTGCAACTTATTGGTTATTTACATAGTCTCTTAAGCTTCTTTATCATTCTTACAACTCTATTGCTAGTTTTTCTCATCTCCATTGCATGTTGTTCACCAACCTTCTCTCGCCTTCCTTCTAGTGAGCTCTAGCTTCTTGGCATCGAAGGGGAGTTATCTTTCCAACATGCATGCATTCACTTCCTTTGATTTTGAAGTAGCATATCATTAACATCCTTATCTTTTATCTTTTATCTATTATTGTGTCATCGATCAAACCTATTTTAAGTATCTATGGAGGTGGAAACCCCAAACTTGGGGTTTGACTTCGGAATGCCTTTAAAACGACCCAACAATTTTTCTTGTTGTCTGTGTACAAGTTCAAAGAGGAGAATGTAGTAACGTGTTGGGAGTCTTCATTTCTCGTCGTTTTAAGATCTTCCTTTCCCTTTTCATTTGAGTAGCATATTCTGATCATTTTGTATTTCATGTTATTGTTCATAGTGTAGTTACTATTATGTTTATCTGTTAAATCAACCTTGTACATTTCTGGTACAACTCTTGTACCTTGTCCGATAGGATGCATGCTTGTTGTGTTGGCATCATGAATTTGCATTGTAGTTCTATACTCACATGTGCATCTAAGACAAAGAGCTTGCAGAGCCTATAAATTGGTCTTTGTGGCCTACTCTTTCAATTTCCATACTCTAAATATTTTTATCATTTCAAATCATTAAGTTATCTCATTAATTTGTGTTTTTCATCAAGCTAGTTACTCTTTAATTAAAATTAATCTTCCTAGCTCTCCAATGCGCTAGTAAAGTGAAGTAGCGTTGGGCCATTCATGCCTTGGGATTTCATCAGTCTAGAGGGTGGTGAATCCCCTTCTCTACATTTTGGTGGAACCCAATGTGAATGCAAAATTCTATCTCTAGATTTAAATTTGATGCAACTTTTTCTTTCCAAGTAGTTGTCCAAGTCTTGTGAGGCTCTTCTATGAGCTTCACAACCCAGACTGTCTTGGGAATTGTCATGAGATCCTCAAAACCAAACATCCTCCTAATCGGTGTAGTCCTACTAGATCAAACTCCATGTTTACAAGAAACATGGATCCTAATAATCCTTTTGGTTCCTACCCAATGATATTGGGAATCAACACTGCACCTGCTTCTCAATCTAGCTCTCAAAATACTACAACAAATTCCCATCTTGGGTCTCCTCCTGATATAGACCATGAATATGCTCTATGGTTCCATTTGATCAAATTCAGCTTGTGTTATGGTTGATACAACCTACAAACTTGATATAATCACATAGGAGTTCCTCTTTGTGATTGAGTTACATCAAACAAGGTACAAGTGCAAGGATACCATTCAAACACATAATGGAATTTCTATCCCCCCTATGGGGTCCACCATTTTTATGGTCCTTGTGGGACACAAGGTAATGTCAGCAACATGCATTGTCATCCCCAAATGAGACCTCTTCGGCATGAAGCTAGACATCCCATGACTAGTCTCTATAGGGGCAGTTCCCTTAGTTTTTCATAAATGCTTGAAGTTCTTGCATGAGGGTGTTGTGCACACAATCCTAGATATAGGTATTGGCCTTTGGGGTGCTAATTTATAATTTAAAGCATATTTAGTAAGTATAAAACTAGGAAATTATCTTATAAGTCAATTCAATTTGTAGCACTTGCGGCCCCTCTTGCTTTTGTTCTTACATCTTTTCCTACCCGTTCTTTTCTTGTCACTTATTCTTTGTCAGGGGTTAAGGGAAAGCATGTTCCTCAAGGTAAACCTCCTTATTTGTCAAAGACAACACTGTCTCTAGTGGTGCCTCTTATTCCTACGACTACACCTAGCACAAACAAGGGAAAGGCACCCATGTTGCCAAAGTCCAAGGCTCCTCCTTTTGTGTTGCCCATGCCCTTGCCTTAATGTCTATGGAAAGGGTAAGTAGTCGCCACATGCTCAGTCTTCTCTCTTGGCATATGTTCCATAGCCTCTGAGAGTACCCCATGTTTCTCTGACTTCTCCTAAAGAAAAAAAGAGGAGCAATATTCGTGGCTAAGCATACAACTTCTGCTTTGGTGGCAGTCCCACTTCATCTGCAAGGCCTCTTTCTTTGTCGGTTAGGACACTGAGGACCTCTCCTACGGAGCATGATTTTAATCGATGGAGCCTTGCGAAAACCAACTTGTACATGAGCATAAGCATCATTGGCGTGGGTTTCAGAACATGAGGTCATTTTGAAGACCGAGAGTGAGTCATTACTTTTTGCATTTGCTCAATCTTCTCTATAGTTGCTTCCACACTCACTCTTGTTGCATCAAGATCTCATCACATTCCATCTTATGTGCTCCTTCCTATTGTTCTCAGGGTTGTTGACGGCCTCACTCTAAATGGGTATAGGTCTTTATCTCTCTGTCCCTTAAGTCGTCACTCATCACTTCACTTCTTGATATTCCACCATTTTTTTAGCCTATTAAGATGTTGCATACATAAGTTGTGTCCAGTGTAGTCATGTCGACTCAGCCTGTCTCATCTTCTGAACCTCATCATAACTCTTTAGGGGTCCTTAGGACTACTACAATGGACATGAAACCTTGTCCTCCATCATTAAAGCATAATTTTGAATTTTGAGCATGACCTTGTGCATAGATTTTGTCAATGGAAATATTTTCCTACAACTTCTTTGTCTGCATCGATGTTTGTGGTTGAGTAGGCTCTGCCTTCTCTAGAGTTTGTCACTACCCGTTTTCTAGAGGTTGGTTATGCAAATAATCTTTTTTTACCTTGGGTTGAGTCACTTGCATCCTTTAAGGCATGTATGTTTGACTCTGTTGAGGATAGTCTAGCATTGCCGACTATCTCTACAAGATCATTTACTCTAGCTTTAGTGGAGCTATTGGATGAAAATGTCAAGGCAACTTCATTGTTGTCTCTAGCTACTGGTGAGGTTCCTAGGGCTTCTTTAGCTATCGTATCTCTTTAGGTTCACCCTCCCTCCCCCTATTATGAAGATTGGCAGGATGATGAGCTGCTAGTGGAGGATCGTTGAGACAGACCCTCTTCTTAACTTTAGATTAGAGTGTGCCTATCTGTGTTCCTTGTGCTTGTATTTATATGTTGTACTCTCTTGGAGGACCCAAGTTACTTTGTAGGTACTTGGAAATATGAGATTTATTTATCATACACTTCTTTTTGTTATTTACTTCTATATGTCGTATCTTAATTTTTGACATTCAAGGACGATGCAATGTGTTGGGAGCAATTTAGGCCTTCTTCCATCTTGACTTGAATTTTTATTTTATCTTTTCCTTCATGTGCTCTTCTTAAGATCCAAAAACTTTGGGACCATGATGAGTAGCTCATATGTAGATATACACTAATTATTTTCACTACTATGAGTTCTTACTCTAAATTGTCGGATCCCCCTATCTCTTTGCATGTTTTGTGATGTTGCGAGTATCATGTGTCATTTGATGTAAGGTGGCATTCCATGGAAACATCTTTTTATGTTTACATGACCTAGCATCATTTTATCCTTAGATTGACTCACGTTCCCCTCTATGCAACACATCCCATTCTAAGTGGGGGCCATCATATTTGCACCATTAGTATTTCTAAAATTGAAACATTACTTTTAATTTGTTGCCTTTATGGGGGCCAATTCACCATCTTCTATTATTTGTTACCTTTGTGGGGCCCAATCCACTATCTTATGTTATCTATTGCCTTTGTAGGGGCGAATCCATAATCTCATGTTACCTATTGCCTTTATGGTGGGCCAATCCACTATCTTATGTTATCTACCTTTGTGGGGGCAAAACCACTATCCAAATCAATCAATCATCTTTCACCCTATTATATGGCTATCTAGCATAACACAACTTGCAAACCATATCATTGTAATTTGAGTGCTCACTATCTCACAATTTGTACTTGATTGCCACCATTTAATCTTTTTTTATCAAATTTTAAATTTTTTATCTAACATGTTTTTATGCAAAAAACATGTTATGGTGATGCAACTTAGCACTGTCTCATGAAGGTTCACGTCTTTTCCTCAGAGCAACTCTGCATGAACATAATATTTTGCCTCCCCTTCTTATCTCGATATAATCCTTCTTAACTTTATTTTATCTCTACTTTAGCTTGCATCTCACTAATGATATGCTCACTAAACTGGGGGCAATTGTGTCCCATGCAATTCCATGTTGCATGACACCTTTTTCTTTAGTCAAATTAAAGTCTCCACCTAAGCCTCCACTTCACCCACTTTGTTAGTCATTGCTTTTGTCTAAATTCTTGACAATGTGAACTAGTTTGATTGAGGACAAATGTGTGCAGCTATGGAGATGTCAACACAACACACAATTGTCCCATGAATCTGCAATATGAACGTGGTCATTGAAGCATTACACATGCTATCCTTGACAATGTAATGTCTCCTATGGTAGGAAAATGATGTCGGGAATCCTTCAAGTTGCTTAAAACCTCCATTTTGTCTCCCTTCTTTGTCTCCCCGATTGTTTCCACAATCTTCTTGATCATTCTTATAACTTGTCGAATGTTTACACATTCTTTTGAACTTCTTGATTGTTCTCACAATTCCATGTTGTTGGTTTTTCTAATCTTCATTGCACACTACTCACCTTCCTTGCTCTTGCCTTTCTTCTAGTGAGATTTGACTTCTTGGCATTGAAGGGGACTTATCTTTCCAACTTGCATGCATTCAATTTCTTTGATTTTTAAGTAGCACATCAATATCATCCTTATCTTTTATGTATTATTGTGGTTATCGTTTTAGCAATCATATCTATCTTGGCTATTTGTAGAAGTGGAAACACCAAAACAAGGAACTGACTTTAGTAGACAAAATAACAGTTCCAACATTTTTTCTTATCGCTTTGTGTGCAGGTTTGAGGAGGAGAATGAAGTGGCATGTCTGGAGTCTTTATATTTTGGCGATTGGTAATATGAGTGCTATATTCCTATCATTCTGTAGTTCCTATTATAGTTCATAGTGTAGTTAATATTCTATTTAGCTATAAAATCAACCTTGTACCTTATTGGTATGGCTCTTGCACCTTGTCCATATAGGTTGTGTGTGCGCCATGCTGACATCCTTAATCCATGTTGTAGTCCTATTCTTGCACATGTGTCTTGAACAAAGAGCTTGCAGAGCCTTTTGATTTAACTTGCTAAACCGCTCTTTTGATTTCCATAGTCTAAACATTTTTATAATTTCACACCACTAAGTTATCTTAGTATTTCTTGTTTTTCATCTAGTTAGTTACTCTTTAATTAAATTAATCTTTGTAGCTCACCAGAGCACTAGTAAAGTGAGGTAGCATCAGGGCATTCACCTCTTGGGATTCATCAATCACAAGGGTGGTGAATCCCCTTCTCTACAATAGAGAATCACAAAGTACTCGTTGACTATAGAAATGAAAAAAAATACAGATAATAGTAAACCTAGTATAAGAATCCAAAGGTCTTTTCCTTAGACACCAATTTAATGCAAGGATGTTTGCATGATGTGTAGTCATCCATACATGACTTAAAATTGAAAGTATGACTTGGTATGAAAAAATTACTTCTATACACAAAATACAGAAATAGAGTTTAAGGTACAAAGAAATTACAAATACAAGACTGAATTTAAAACCTAATCAAATACTAAAACAAAATAGATCAAAATATAAAACAAAGAGCTTGAAAAGAGATGTTTCCAAATGGAGTTGCTTCTTCTCCAAAAAAAATTGCAACAAAGAGAGAAAATACTTGTGGTTGTTTAGGATCTTGCCTTTGTCAAACCCACCTTTTCATATTTCTACTTCCACAAGTTACTTTGTTTTGGAAATTTTTTGAAATAAAATGAAGTGATTGATCTAAAATGATAGTAAAAATATACACTTGTATATTTTAATGCTATTAACATCATCGGTCATTAAAAAATATTATGGCTCAACCTCCTTGTTGGCATTTAAATGTTTGTCCCTCATACATGCCCCCAATAGTTACCATCGAGTCTGCAACAATTTCTAGAATTTCTACCAACAAGTCTGTCATGGTGCTCTCTGCTCATGGCGCATTGTTGGGTGATGATATTGCACAAGCTACTTCTATCAACAGTAGTTTCTTTATGTTTGTACCTAGGGTTGACTCAAACCTCACTCTTGGTGATGTGGGCATTTTCTTTGCCCCTCCTCTAGTGCCTACTACTATTGTGGATGCTTGTAGCTTTGCTCAAGTGGACAAATCTGGTCATGCTCGCTCTTTGTGGTGAAGTAGTCTCTTCTATGTGGCAAACTATTCTTGTTGGCGGTTTGTGTAGTCAATGTGGTTGAAAATAAATATTTCTATGGGTGTAGAGGTTTTGTGTGTAGATTCTCCAATCTCTAGCCTTCTCTTCATGACTTTCACAACTACACGATGTACTTTTGGAGGCCCCTTGTGGCTACTAAGGGCTTTTCTTTTATGCAAAAGGTTCATTATTGCTTCCTTTGGTTCTTTAACAATATTCACTTGGTTTTGGGTAGCCTATGGCCTAGGGACAACACTCTCTCTTGATCAAACCTTAGACAACCTCCTTTAACCTCTTTACTAAACCACTCAATGTGTGTTTGGTGTGGGTTATAATTTTGAATGTTCCCCTCAAATTTTTAGGGGATTCTTATTACAAGGCCATTAACAATTCTTTGGTCACTTTTTGAAATTTGATGATTCTACAGCCTGCATGGGGCACTCTATTTTTTCTCACATCTTGGCGGATTTGACATCTCCAAGCCTCTTCATGGAAATGTGGTTATGATGGTTGAGGATAGGCCTTGGATTGAATTTCTTGATTATAAGGGCCTCCCTTTTAGATGTCATTGTTGCTTCTCAACTAGCCACTTGGCTACAAATTTTTATCTCCCATCAAAAAGATGTTGATAGTTGGTGGAAAAATGCTAATGTTGATCACATCATTGTCTAGAGTCTAGATTCTCAATTAGATGACTTATCTTAGGATACTGATGAGTCTTTAGCTTTTGGTGTGGTCTTATTGTGACCTACAAACCCTATTGTGAAACATAATACTTCGTGCTCACAACTTAGTTTTCTTATAGCTTCAACTTAGCTCCAAATTTTTGTTGAAGTGGATGGTGAGCTCTTACCTCCTTGTATAGATATTGACAGGCCCTCCTTGGGTGTTTCTCTTCCTACTTGTAACCTAATTTTGGATGATAGTATTACTTGGACTATTGTTAGTCAACAAAGGATAAGTCTTTTCTTTTCATGTTCTCAAATTCCTAATCAAATCGTAGGTGAAAGGTCAAATCACTCTTGATATGGGTTTGTCTAAGTGAAACCATAATGGTATATGTGTTTCTCTATAGTCTTTTTGGAAACTTCACTACAACTGGCCTTGATTATGGTCCTTCTCAGTTATTTACGTCTTGTCAAGCCCTACTTCATCCAACCTTTTTGTTGTCACTTTTTTGAGATGAAACCTTGGTTCCCCCTTCTTTGTTCAAAGGTTTGGGTCCTTTCAAATTGTCTATTTAACTTAGCTAAAAACAAGGATAAAATAACTTTAAATATATTATCCTAGAATTTCGGATTCATAAATTTTCATAAAGTGTGAATAATAGTGAGAGAAGGAACAATATTACATGAATATAATCTCCTGGAATCCTTGAAAAAAACCCACGAAAATAAAAGTTGCTTTTTCTCTACTCTTTCCACAATCCCATGAAGATTTCTATGGTATGTCAACATGTCACATGGATGTATGTGCTTTTCACTCTTGTTTGAAAAAAAATAGATTAAAAAAAGTCAGATTATCACAAAAATGTAAAAGGTGCTTGTATTATACATTTGAGATAATTCATAAGCATATCAAAGTGAGGACCAATTTAGTGTGAAATTGCTAGGATATGCAATTTTTGATATTACACCAAGATTGATGGATTCCCAAGCTCTCCAGATACTTTTTTATAACAATATTTTGTTGAATTTGAACAAGCTCTTTTATGATGAAAAAGGTATGAAGGCCAATCCCTTTGAAGGCTTGGATCCCACAGGAGATGACTTAAGATAATACTTGTAGATAAATGTGTGTTTCCATTAGTAACAAATGAGGAGATTGTTTGCAATATGATCTATATGTTGTGTTGCCATTTATGTCAACTTGCCTTTGATATCAATCTATCATATTTGTACGGAGAAGAGAAATATTAATATAGTTCAAAAGCCTTAGAAATGGTTTGAGAGTAGAATATCTAAGAAAGATAGTTAGAGAGTAATGATGACATGGGATCAACATGATCAAGGATTTGAAAGATAAATGAGAACACCAACTGATGTGTTCATTGTACAAGATGATAGTAAGAATGTCTGAAAGCATGGTATATACATTGTCATGTTGGTAATGATTTTTTTATGTTTTGAATAGGGAATAGATTGGTCTCTGCATGTTTTAAGGAGTTAGATGGATGATAGTTGGTATTGTGTTCATACTTGTGTTGATGATAAGATTTGACTAAGGCATAAACTGCATATTCTCTTGAGTCAATGACTTTGCATTTTGGTCAACAATCCTCTACATTACAAGATTCATTCTTGTGGTTCTAGGGTTAAGGTTTTCAATCTCCAAGATGTTTATTTCCAAGTTTTCATGGCATTAACCCTCCAACATTAAGAGATATAATGGATTGTTCTAGATTACATCATAATAGAGTCAAGTGTCTCAAAAGTTCAGCCGAATGCTCCACATTCCTCAAGATAGATTATTTTTGTTATGTGGATTTGGGTACATGATCAAACAAGTTCAAAGGTTCATCTGCGTGAGTTTCAAACAATATGGAGTACCACCTTGCAATATCCAATGTATTGATGTGTCACAGTTTGTCTGGGATGCTCTTTTCTCTATAGTTTAGTAGGTTTCTCTGCTTGTGGGGATGTTGTTAGACACTTCAAGAGATGGTCATGGGGATGTTGTGTATATTCTACATTACTCTTATCTTGGTTTCTATAATGTTTTTGGTGTCCCTACGATGGAGCAAAGTTGTATAGTTGGTATTTTAGGTAGTATTGATATTGATTGGGTTGACATGCTTGCTTCCTTCATTTTTAGGTTGCTCCTAACCTATTATATTATCTTTGGGGTACGTGTTAAAATATTCATTTGTAGGTTGCTCCTAACCCATTTTTTGTGTCTTTATCCCTTCAAATGTCCTTTTTAGTCAATTTCATTTCTAGATTGATGCCCAATATTGTCTAAACTAGAGATTCTATGTTTGTATTGCATCCTTGGCAGTCTTGGTCCATGTGAATTGGAGAGATGAATTTTCCTTCCTCCCAACACTTTATAAAAATTCAACTACCTTAATTCATTTATTTTATATGGGATGTAATATAATCGATCTCCTTAGTTTTCCCCCATTTTGGGGCTAAAAGTATCAATATAGCAATATTTTTCAAATAGAAATCCACACTTGATTTTAATATAATACACACACATATGTATGTATGCATGTGTGTGTGTGTGTATGCTTGTGTGTATATATATGTGTATTAATGTATGTATGCATGTATGCATGCATGTGTATATGCGTATGTATGTGTGTGTATGTATGTGTGTATATGTATGTATATGTATGTATGTATGTATGTATGTATGTATGCATGTATGTGTGTGTGTATGTATGTGTGTGTGTTTGTATGTGTTAATGTATGTATTTGTGTGTATATGTATGTATGTGTGTGTGTGTCTCTATGTATGTGTGTGGGTGCATGGATGCACGTACATGTGTGTGTGTGTGTGTGTGTGATGTATGCATGTATGTATGGGTATGTGAAAATGTATGTATGTATGCATGCATGTATGTGTGTATGTGTGTGTGTATGTATGTAGAGAGAGAGAGAGGGAGAGAGAGAGATGTTAATATTAAGAAAGAAAATATAATATTTTCATCTTTCCAATAAATTTAAATACATAAATTTATGAAAATAATAAAATTATTATACAAAACAAAAGTAATCTTTTATTTTTCTAAGTCAATTTTTGCAATTAATATATCATAAGCAAAAATTTATATCTATAATAATTTTGTAATTTAACCAATTGTAAAACATAATCATCATTTAAACCAATCATAAGATATAACACACAACTTAACCTATGATAACACATAATGCACATCGTATTCATGACAAGACAAAAGTATAACATATTAATGTTAACAATGATTCTATATGGAAGATGAATGCAACTACATGTGTGTGCGTGCGTGCATCATAAACTAAATTGAACCCTAAACATAACACTAGATTAGATTGCATCATATATGTAAACCATATTAAACCCTACCTCAAAACCTAATTAAACATCAAAGAAAACTAAACCTTTATCGATGTACCCTTAACTAAACCTTAACCTTAACCCTAACCCTAACCAAAATTGAACCCTAGCATTTTGATCCTAACTTTAAACATTATTGAACACTAAACCAAATTAAATACTAACCATAAACCATAATTGAACACTAAACCCAATCTAATTGTAGCCATTGTTAAATTAGGTTACTATTTTAATACCTACCACAACTTTAATTTTATCTGTAATCATAACCCTTTAACACTAAACCAAATTGAATTGTAACCCTAGATCAAATTGAAACCTACCCCAAAACCTTATTAAACATTAAACCAAATTGAACCCTTAAGATAAAGCAAACTCAACTCTCGTCCTTATAAGAAATTGGGAAGAACCTGTACAAGATTATGCAAATAAATATTATGTTCTTCTTTACTCTATTGCCTTCATAATACAAACTACATCCATATATATAAGATTTTCATATCCTATTTTACAAGTAATTTCATAAACAACTTTCCTATAAATATGAGTTATTTTAACAACTCAATACAAGCCACTATTCTAATAAACTATTACAAATACTTATTTTATGCATGATATGATACAATATTCCTTAAACAAATGCCAATGCCCCCTCAATGAAAAACCTTTAATAGGTTTTGTTATTGCATCATTTTGAACACATACATAGTCACTTCTTTAATGAACTCATTCATACAAATAGTTCACTTCTTGTGAATCCATCCTAAATCCCATAGATGGTTTGCCTCTGTAGATCCATTCTGAAATCTAAAAACAATTTACTAAGCAACATTTTTTCTAGATCTATCCTAAAATTCACAAGTTGCATCATGTGTCTAAGAGCTTTATAATAGATCCATATTGAAATCTATCATTTATATAAATGTAACTTAATTTCAATTGAAATATAATTATTAGGCAATATATTAGTTTATTCCACAACTTGATGTTTGGATTAATCTTTGGTATTGGTAGACCTTATTTGATGTAGGAGCATCCTGGGTGTAAGAGCAATCTTGCATCACCCAAAAATATTTTTGTTTTTGTATTCAATAAGGGCTATCTTGTGCAGAGCTGCTATTTATGGGTAAGTTTGTCATTGTTTACCTAGACGATATTTTGATCTTTAGCAAGACATTGGAGGAACATATGATGCATATTTGTATGGTGTTTGAGAAGCTAAGAGATGGGATCGAATGGTGGATAAATTGAAGCGGCAGTTCATTCTTGTTGATTATGAGCTTGACCTATTGAAGAAGATGCAAAGTTTGAAGCAAGCAGGAAGATCTGTTCAGGAGTATACAGATGAGTTCTATCGAATCCTCATCAGAACAGGCCATGCAAAAGCGGATAAGGAGAAAGTTGCCCGTTACCTTAATGGGTTGAGGCCAAGCATCTATGAAGAGCTGAATCTAGTTCGAATGAACATTATTGAAGAGGCATACCAGTTTTCCCTAAAAGTAGAGGAAAAAATGAACAAGAAGTTTGAGAGTAGACAAAACGGAAGAGGTCACGATGGATGATCTAGTGGATGGTCATATGAAGACTGAAATGAAGATCCGAAAAAGAAGGATGAGGCCAGTGGCAGTCAAAATTAGAGAGGAAACAATTCCAATTGTTTCCAAGATCAGAACAATAGAGATCAGAGAGGAAGAGGAAGAGGACAAGGTTCATGAAGAGGAGGCTTCCATGGAACATGTTTTCACTGTGGAGAAGAAGGTCATAGGGCATTTGAATGTCCTCAATCCCAAGGAAGGATGGATAGGAGGAATGAAGGCCAGGATAGAGTTGCACATGTAGATGAAGATGCCAGATCATCAAATTCTAAAGATGTTGAAAGAGGAGAAACACTGATTAATAGAAGAGTCCTGTTGAGTGGTGAGAATGAACCTGAGCAAAGGAGGACCCTGTTTCGCACTAGATGCAAGTGTGAGGGTAAATGCTGTGATGTGATTATTAATAGTGGAAGCACTAAAAATTTGGTGTCAGAAGAGATTGTGACAAAGTTGAAGCTCAAGAGACAGAAACACCCACATCCATATCAGATTGCCTAGGTGCAGGATGACCACAAGGTCATGGTTAGTGAACAATTCCTAGTAAAGTTCAAGATTGGCGGGTACCATGATGAGGTATTATGTGATATCATACCTATGGATTCATGTCACATGTTGTTGGGTAGGCCGTGGTAGTTTGACAGATGTGCTGTACACGATGGTCATGCAAATACCTATTCCCTGACAAAGGATAGAGTGCGACATAAGCTAAAGCCATTGAAGGAGACCGAAGAAAAGGTATGTGGTAATGCAAGAATAACTTTTGTTGATGGAAGGAAATTCCTAGATGGTATGAGGCATGAGCATGTGTGTTTTATTTTAATTCCAAAAGCTGGTAAAGAGGAAGTAGAGGATGTACCTGTAGAGGTTGCAGATTTGTTGAATGAGTTTCAGGATATTGTATTTGATAATGTACCTAATGGATTACTACTGGTAAGGAAGATCAGTCATCAGATGGATTTGATTCTAGGAGCCAGTTTTCTAAACAAGGCAACACACAGAATGATACCAGTAGAAAGTGAAGAGTTGAGCAAATAAGTACATGAGTTATTGTAGAAGGGGTTGATTCGAGAGAGTCTGAGCCCCTGTGCTGTACCAACAGTATTAGCACCAAAGAAGAATGGAGAATGGAGGATGTGTACAGATTCTAGAGCAATAAACAAGATCACAATCAAGTACCGGTTTTCATTGCCATGAATGGATGATATTATGGACTGTTTGAGTGGGGCTGTGTATTTCTCAAAAATAGATCTGAAGAGTGGATATCACTAGATTCGGATCAGAGAAGGAGATGAATGAAAGACTACCTTCAAGACAAATGAAGGACTGTATGAGTGGTTAGTCATGCCAATGCACCGAGCACTTTCATGCAGCTCATGAACGAGGTTCTGAAATAATTTTTGGGTAAGTTTGTCATTGTTTACCTAGATGATATTTTGATCTTTAGCAAGACATTGGAGGAACATATGATGCATATTCGTATGGTGTTTGAGAAGCTGAGAGATGAGAAATTGTTGATTAATTTGAAGAAGTGCAGTTTTGTGAAGGAGTTAGTATATTTGGGAGTTGTAGTTTCAACAGAAGATCTGAAAATGGACCCAGAAAAAGTATAGGCTATCCTTGAATGGCCTACTCCAAGGAGTGCTACTGAGGTAAGATCTTTTCATGGTTTGGCTAGTTTTTACAGAAAGTTTATCAAAAATTTTAGCAGTATTTGTCGACCCTTGACTGAAATAATGAGGGGGGATAGAAAAGAGTTCAAGTGGACTAATGGGGTGGATAAGAGTTTTAAACTGTTGAAACAGAAAGTTACAGAACAACCTATTTTAGCACTTCCAGATTTTAAAAAGATGTTTCAAGTAGACTGTGATGCTAGTGGTACTGCAATAGGAGCTGTTATGAGTCAAGAAGGTAAACCTATTGCTTATTTTAGTGAGAAGTTAAATGATGCCAAGAGAAAATATTCTGTTTATGATCAGGAATTTTATGCTATAGTTCAAGCATTGAAGAAGTGGAGAAACTATCTGCTTCCTAAGGAGTTTGTTTTGTATACTGATCATCAAGCTTTGCAATATTTGAATAGTCAAGGAAAGTTGAATCAAAGGCATTTGAAATGGGTTGAGTTTTTTTAGAGTTATACATTTGTTTTGAAACAAAGAAGTGGAAAGTCTAACAGGGTTGTAGACGCTCTTAGCAGAAGGCAACTATTGCTGATAGAGATGTCGATTGAGGTGGTTGGGTTCAAGGAACTCAAGAATTTGTATCCAGAGGATCCTAATTTTGGTGAAGCTTGGCAAGAGTGTAAAGATCCTGTTATTCTAGAGAGGATGAAGTGGCTGGGTTTCATCATTCAGGATGATATGCTATTCAGATAGAGTCAATTGTGCATTCCAAGAAGTTCTATGAGGGAGAATCTCATCAAGGAGAAGCATAGCGGAGGATTGGATGGACATTTTGGTCGTGATAAAACCCTTGCTTTGGTTAGTGAGAATTATTATTGGCCACTATTGCAGCAAGATGTCAAGAAGTTTGTACAGAGTTGCAGAGTATGTCAGATGGCGAAAGGAGTGAAGCAGAATACTGGGTTGTATCAGCCATTACCTGTACCAGAGAAGCCTTGGGAGGATATCAGTATGGACTTTGTTCTTGGTTTACCAAGGACACAGTGGGGACATGATTCAATTTTTGTGGTAGTTGACAGATTTTCAAAGATGGCACATTTTATTCCCTTCAAGAAGACTAATGATGCTATTCATGTAGCAGAATTGTTTTTCAGAGAAGTAGTGAGACTACATGGTTTGCCAAAAAGTATAGTTTTAGATAGGGACACTAAGTTTGTTGGATATTTTTGGCATACATTGTGGAAGAAGTTGAAGACGGATTGGAAGTTCAGTTCATCACATCATCCACAGATTGATGGATAGACAGAGGTGGTGAATAGGAGTTTGAGAAATTTGCTGAGATATTTGGTTGGAGATAAGCCAATAGGATGGGATTTGATTTTACCACAGGCAGAATTTGCATACAATAATTTTATCAACAGGAGCACTGGTAAATCACCATTCTAGATTGTATATGGGAGTAGTCCCAGAAATGCATCTGAGTTGAGAAATATAGATAAAGGAAAAATAAGTAGTGTTGAAGCTAAGGATTTTGCAGAACACTTGAAGAACATCCATGAGGGGGTGAGGAAGCATATTACCAAGATGAATGCACAGTATAAGGCTAAGGAAGATGTGAAAATGAGGCATAAGGAATTTCAGGTTGGAGATGAAGTCATGGTTCATTTGCGGAAGGAGCGATTTCCAGTTGGTACATATAACAAATTGAAAATGAAGAAGTTTGGGCCATGTAAAATACTGAAGAAGCATGATTCAGGTAATGCATATGAAGTAGAATTGCCTACTGAGATGAATATTTCACTAGTGTTTAACATTTCAGATCTGACAAAGTATCACGAGGGAGGTGTTGAAGATGAGATCACAACAACACAGTGGAGTATTCCAGCAACTAGTTTAGATACCAAAGAGATTGAGGATATATTGGATAGTCGTGTTGGCAGAAGCACAAGGAACATGACATATGAAGAATATCTGGTCAAGTGGAAAGAACGACCTATTGAAGATTCATCATGGCTAACAAAGGAGGAGGTTAATTGTCTTGGTTTTCCTCTACACACCTGAGATGTGATGGGGTCAGTTCTCAAATTACCCTGGGTGTCTGATGCAGGAGCATCCTGGGTGTAAGAGCAATCTTGCATCACCCAAAAATATTTTTATTTTTGTAGTCAATAAGGGCTATCTTGTGTAGAGCTGCTATTTATGGAAACTTAGTAAGTTGGTCATATGATCTTGGAATGTTCTGACTTTACATGTGGAGGTTCATCTCAGTCATATCAGCCTACCAGTAAAGTTTCATGGCTAGATTAGGTCTAGTTTTGAAGAGATTGAACGTTTTCGGTATTGGCAGCAGGGTACAGAAACTTTGAACTCAGTTTTGGAGGCTTTAGAGGCCTTAGATGAGGTCAAAAATTTGGGTGACAAGTTCTTGCGCAAGTCAAGCTTGTAGAGCGCTTCGTGGCCTTTTCGAAATGGGGTTATAATACTCAATCGGGTCAACTGGTGATGACTTATGGTCTCCAGAAGTTGGGTCACCTGAAATGGTAGAAAATAATTTTCCTTCAAAATTTCTGTTCGGGTTTCAAAAGTTATTTTGAGCTGACTTTGATGTAATAAATTGAAAAATAAAATAATTCTATGTTTGGTCGGCCCTAAGGGCTAAATTTCTAGAACCTTCTCAGGCGGTGGAAAATGCCTATAGAAAGAAGGCCCATAGTGTTGTCTAGGGCAGTTCTGGGTAGTAGATCTGGGTATTGATTCGAGGCTTTGTCCTATAGAATATTGTAAGGGAATGCCCATGTGGCTTTGCATATTGTAATTCTGAAAGTTTGTAATTCCACATTTGTGGAGATAATAAGAAGCCAATTTTCTCTTCTTGCATATTGTTGTTGTTTCTCTGTTTCTGTTATGTGTTTGTAATATTAAGGGGAGCACCCTTCATCATATTTTTTGCAAGAGGTTTGGGATTACGGTTTTTTGAAATGTTACCCTATTCTTTCAAATATTTAAATCTCAGTGTCAGCTTCTATTTTTGTGTTGACTTCTTTACCATGTTGGAAGTCTTTAATTATTATATATTTTTGGCTTGTGAGTTAACCAACCACTTTTGTATTTGTTATATCCTAAGTAGGTGGTCAGTAAATTAATCAATTAAGATTCATCTCTGAAAAATGATTATGTGCATTTGTTTTTTTTAAGCAAAAGTGGACATGCCACTATATTATATTATAATAAACTGGTTCAAAACTCAATTGGGAAAGAACCCAGAAAGAAAACCCGATATCGTTATTTTATACAATATGAGGATTACAAATAGATAGCATACCCTATAAATCTAAACCCGAAGATGAAAACATGAATCTTTCGAGTATGCATATCTATCTATTACAATTCGAAGATGAAAACATGTATCTTTCGAGTGTGCCTTTATATCTATAACAATATGGATGATAAAAACACACAATTTTTGACAATATTTATTACTCCTCCATTGCAATGAGATCCCGATCCACAAACTCTGGTTGAGACTGAGGAGAATGAATTATAGACTCAGTCTCCCAGCCGTGTGCATGATCACCAACATAAGTATCTACCTCCCATCCATGTGTGTTCGGATCTCCCCATGCTACAACATTATCTTGTTGAGTTGGATACGGGGGCCATCCACCAACATCTTTACCCGTTTTGTTTATTATATTTATCAATTGTGATCAAATATTGAAGTTCATTGTCTTGAAATATAATGCTTTTAGGATTAAATGATTCAATATCTAATCCATCGCATCCCTGATTGGGCATATAATCACCCACAACATTTCCTTCGTGAAGAGTATGTGCTATGCATACTTCTTGAAATGAATCTAAGAGAGACCAAATTTTCTGCGATATGTAGGCTAACCTCCAATCATGAGACTCCCTTTTAATACATGCATTTATGACAACCATTGAATCACCTTCTACCTGTATGTTTTGATATCCACCATTCTTAGCTAGAACTAGGCCAAAAAATAGAGCTTGCACTTCTACCATATTATTAGTGCCATGTTGCAAAGGGGAAAGTTTCATTGCTAGTAATTCACCTTGATGATCTCTAATACATGCTCCAACTCCAGATCTACCGGGATTGCCTCTTTAACATCCATCAAAATTTAATTTTACAAACCCCTGAATAGGTGGAAACCAATGGATTTCTGTTCTGTCTTGATGACCTTGGCTTGAAGAGGCACGAGACCAACCTATCGGAATATAAATACCTTTCCATTCATGAATGATTGTGCTGTCCCAAGTAGATAATATTGGATTACATTTTACCTTCGAATGGCTAGCATTTACTACCTCAGAGATGGATCTTTTAGGTTCTTTAAGGACAATATCAATCTCCAATGACTGTTGCCCAAATATCCTCTTATTGCGTTCCCACCAAATTGCCCACACTACAAGAGCTGGGAAACATTTCCATAAACTCGAGAATAGGGAGGTGGAATATAGTTCCGACCATGACTGAAAAATATCCCATAGATTGTTAGGCAGCGAGGTTGAAGAATGTAATTTCCTTAAAAGAAAAAGCCAACATTGTTGTGCAAATGGACAATTCAGAAATAAGCGGTCCACATCTTCAAGCTCTTGATTACACAATCGAAAATTAAATGGTTGGGAGATATAAAATTTATTAACCCTATCACTTGTTAAGACCCTTTTCTTTAATGCAATCCAAGCAAAGCATCCCGCCTTTGGAAGAGTTACCTAATTCCAACAAAAAGAATATGCCTGGTTATGAGTTATTAAGCTCTCCTACTACTACAATATTCTATAGCCCTCCTTGATTGCATAGTTACCATTTTTTCCTAGGGCCCACAATAATCTATCATTCTTATCTGATAAGTATATTGTTTTTTCTAAAAGCATCTCTGAGAATCTTTGTTTATCTTGTAGGGAAATGGGTAGTTCATCCGGATCCTTCCATATCACTTTCCTAGAGAATAGACATACCGCTGAAACATAATCCACAATACAAAAGCCCCATCCAATTTCTGACTTAATTACCAAGTCTTGATATGTTTCATTTTTTATTAGAGGAGATTCTCCATTCCATGAGTCTCTCTAGAACGTTACACTTTCACCATTGTTTACTTCCCATGTTACACAGTTAACCATGTTTTTTATGATTATGTGCATTTGTTATATATAATTAAGTTATATATATGAGTCTTGATTGTGTGTATATATATATATATATATATTGGTGTATATATATATATATTAATGATAACAATTCTTAATATATTAATTGAGTTATTGACCGATGATCAAATATTCATTTCGAGATCACGATATCTATCGTGCGACATGTATTATGGCAATGTAACACATAAAGTGTTATGGTACATAAAATGTACCGTAACACAACATAGTTATGTTACGATACATCTTATGTATCGTAACAAAAAAATGTTATGATACGTAATACGTATCATAACACTTGGGTGTTACGATACATATTACATATCGTAACATGTTATGAACACAAAAAATAGAACTTCAGTGTTATCATTACTGCCAAGTATTAAGTGGCGTCTCCTGCGAAATACAAAAGGGCATGTCTCATGTAGAGAAATCTCTCTACAGTTGTAGAGGCATGTCTCTCCATGAGACATGTCCTCATCATTTGGATATTTATAATCAAAGAAATCTACACTTGGAAAATATAGAAATAAACAGTAGTGTTCTTCCAAGTGCAAATTTGTATATTCAGTATAATATATATTATCAAGTTCACAATCTGATTTAAAATAAAAATTAAATATCAATCACATCATAATAGGAATCTTAACATTTAGAAACTAATTTACTTATGTAGGAAGTGTGAGACAAGAAAGACAATATATTGATATTAAAGAGACATCCACTTTCAACATAACTATCCTACCTACCCATGAAAGCCAATGCTCTTTCTATGAAATTTGTCTCATCTCTACTTTTTTTTAGGGGATCTTATAGTGGGGTGTTCTATAATCCTTTAGTTTTAGGGAGAACAAGAATTTTCCATGACAACTTACCTTCTTTTAACTCTAGTATTATCAATATTTTTTCTTCTTTTCTCGAAAAGACTGAGAAAAAGAATTCTTTTGACTTCTCTTAACTGATCTCTTATCTTGAGGTTGTTGAGTATCATCTTAGGATTTTTTAATTTCCTAGCTTCATTTTTGTTTCTTGTTCCAAAAAATGTTGTGTCAATTGAAAATTGCTAGTGTGTGATGGCATCCAATGAGCCTTCCACCTAGATTCTTGTAATTTTCCTTCTTGTTTACATTCCTAATTTCCCTAACTAGATCTTCTTCCATTATTGTATATATAAAAAAATGAGAGTAGATCTCTTTACCTCAGCCCTCTTGAAGCCTCAAATAACCCCTCCACTCCACCATTTACTAATATTAGGTATCTTGGAGTTGATATGCAAGTGAAAATCCCGTTGATACATTGCTTGTTGAATCCAAATGCCTCCATATCTTTACAAAGAAATCACCAATCCACATTTTCATATGCCTTTTTAATGTCTAGTTTGATTAACATCCTTCATTCTTAGTTGCACCAAAGTGAGTGAATAAACTCCCAGGATATAATCACCCCATCTAGTATGGATCTACCAGAAATGAATCTTGTCTGTTTCTTAGAGATAATATGTGGACTAAAATTCTTTATTCTATTTTCCTTGACTTTTTCCAAAAAATTATATATGGTACTAAAAAGGGAGATCGACCAAAACTCTCCAAGTGTTGTCACTTTTTCCTTTTTTGGGATGAGAACTATGAAAGTATTATAAATTTCCCTTGGTAGTCTTCTTGGGTTTTTACTTGCTTCCAAAGCCTTAGCTAGTTCCTATACAATGGTTTTACAACATTTGTGGAAGAAGTGAGCTAGGAAGACATTCATACTAGGAGCCTTGTTTGGATGAAATTGTTTGACTGCAAATTCCACTTATTTGAATGATATTTTTGCATTCAACTCTTTATTCTTCCTTTCATTCACCATCTTGTAATTTTTTTCCAAGAATTTGTCTTGTTCCATATGATTGGAGCCTTTGAAGTTGTTTAGTAGATGAATTTAGTAGTTAACAGTAACTAAGACTATCTCCTTGGGATCTTCATTAAAGGAACCATCTTATATTTTTATTTTTGAAATTATGTTGAGATCCATCCTTTGCTTTTTCATTTTTTGGAAGTATTTAGTATTTTATTTGCATCAGCCATCCATATCTCTTTTCACTTTTGTCTCCAATATGTTTGTTATTTTAACAAAATATCTTCATAATCTCTCATTAGTTTCTTTTCCTCAAGGAAATATTCCTGGTTAATTTCATTTATTAGCACCATCTCATTCAACTTCTCCATATCTTCCTTTATTTTTTTCTTTATGACAAAGATATCTTTGAATTGTTCCTTGTTCCATATGATCAACCTTTTCTTCAAATGCTTTAGCATTGATGCGAAGCAAAACAATTTAGAACCTTCAAATTCTTATTCCTTCCACCATGCATCTATTAGGCTCAAAAAAATTTCATGTTTCATCCATATATTTTAAAACTTAAATTGGGACCTAAATGGTTTTTCATCCCCCTTGATTTATAGCTAAATAGGGTAGTTGTTTGATCCTAAACAATGGAGGATGGAGCCATACAAAATGTATGGGAAGGAGGCCATTTCCTCTTTGAAAAGGAATCTATCTAGCTTCTATGCTATATTTTTGAACTTGAGGATCCTATTCTTCCAAGTGTATGAACTATTACCTATATACATGTCCATTAGACCATTTCTTGCTACGCAATCACTAGAATTATTCTAAGATTTATTGGTTCTTGTGACTCCCCCTCTTTTGTCTTCCTTTCTTAAGATTATATTAAAATATCCACCTATGATGTTATGAGGCATAGGATGATTGTTAAGAAATTCATTTAATTATCCCCAAAGTTCTCTTTTTTTGCCCCAAATCTGTGAACCATAGACATTGATCAACTGAGATTTTAAATCTGAGTCTAAACTAATGACTCTTCCTACAATATAGTTCCTCCATGTTCCCTTTTTCACAAAATTTGCTATTGAAGAGTCCAAAAACACAACTAGACCACCAAAAGGACCCTTTTCTTGCATTTCTTTTACCTTCCAATTCCTAAATTTCTTAGTGAAGTTGTCAATCTCTTTGGTTGTTGATATGGTTTCTTGAAGAAATATTAGTTTTGGTCTTCTACTTTCTTGTTATAATTTTTCCCATAGTTCAATTTTGATTTATTGAGGGAGTTTACACGATTCCCAAATTTTTGTATCCAGCTTGAGCCACTCCATTTTTTTGTTATCCTTAAAGATGATTTCTCATTCTAGATCCTCTATTTCACCTTCCACTAAGCTTGACACAATACATTGTTTTTATGTATCCCATTCCTCATGTGGTAGTTTTTGGAGACCTATTTCTTGTGTCTTCTCTTTTGTAATTCCTATAAATTCAAATATAGACTTTATTGTTCACAATTCCTTTTCTCTCATATTATGATATTCTTCCACCTCACTTATTCTCTCTTTTATATATTCCTCCTCTGACTCCTTATTGGATTTATCTTCTCTTATTTTCCCTTAATCTACTTGGGGGATCTCTACTCCTTTGTCCCTATTGCTTCCTAAGGTTTCATCATTTTTTGTATACCTTTAATTGCTAAAGCCTTGCAACTTAAGGGTGATTCTTTTAACTAATTATTTATGTCTATTTGAAGAGATAGGGTATCCCTTAATTGAAGAAGAAACTCCTTCTATTGTTAATGGGTTATGCCCATATCAACTTGTAACTTCTACATTATTTTATTTTCATATCTCAAAATTACATCCATTCAATATGTTGTTTCATTTCCATATGTGAATATCTTCCTCTTGTTTATCCCACCTATGTTTTCTTCCACCTTTAGTTTCTTGTCTTTCTATTTTCATTTGTCCCTCAATGCTTATTTTTCCTCTATAGATCTTCCCCTCAAGAAGGGATTGGGTGTGTGAAATGGATGTCCTAGGCTATTCATTTTTGAATTTGAACTATTGGTGTGGAAACCCTTTCTCAAGATACATTTTCCTCCACAGAGGTTTGTGTTTATTTCTACTTTATATATCTAGGTGCCTTTTTTGTGATGATCTCTACATCATATAGGGTTTTGTTGTTGTGGTCTATTACCACATATATTATGTTACCTCAACTGGTGAGATTGCTAAACTGATGAATGAACAAAGTCAACCGGGAAATGAAAGGTAGGTAGAAGGATTAGATCAATTGTTATATTGTCATTGATGTCAATCTTATTGACTTACTAATTTCAAGTTGCCATATCAATCTAAAATATGTAATGTTGAGAGAAGAAATAATTGGTAAAAATAGAAGATGAAATAAAGAAGTGATGTTAAGTATGAGATCTTAATTGGGCAATTGTTGAATTGTTCTATGACAAGGTAATATTGATTTGATTGTTTTACATGATTCGATAAAGTGTTATAGTGATGCACAAGTCAATTATGTTGATAAGTAACAACGGATTGAAGTTGCAAAGTGGAAAGATAAGGAAACCGTGTGTTCTACCGAGCTGGAAACAGTTGTTGGTAAGTAAAGATATTGGTTGGTCACAATTAGCTAGGTGAATGTTTACCAAGTAGAAAGACTTAACCGAGTAGATGAAGTTGGTCGGTTAAACAAAGAATCAAGTAAAACAAAACATCATGTGAAGATCTGGATTGATCTAGAAGACTCTAATGAAGGAACACAGTTAGTTAATGAAATCAATGGATCAGAATAGTTAGGTACATATAAATGGTGAAGATTTAGTGATTGGTTTGAGATCCAATAAAAGCTAAATTTCCAAGGTAAAGATACAACTGGAAAGAATCATAAAACATTTTATCGAGCTATTGATTTGATCGAATGGATGAGATTAAGCGGTGAAAGGATCAAGTGGAAAAAGTTATCTATATAAAGGATGATCACGATGATAATGTTGTTGATGTTGATACTGTTGTTGTTGATGAAGTGTTGATATTCAAAGAAGAAAAATGAATTGAAAAGAAGGTAGACCAAGCATAACAAAGTTGAAGGAATGTGTGGATGAAGTGAAGAAAAGTGAAGAGATGAAGTGTGTGTATTGATCAACCAGAAAGGAAAAGCTTGAAGAGGATAAATGAGCAGAAAGAAGATCTAAACAGGAAAAGGTAGTTGCATATTTTATCAAATCATTTTATTGTTACTTTTTAACCATTGTAGTAGAAAATATCTTAACCGAGTCAATTCAATAGTCCTAATTTCTAAATCCTTTGTAAGGTGGCATTCTAATGAATGTTCTAAAGTCCTCTAATAAGACCACTCATTATAGGGTGATAGATCTTGTCAATCTTTGGTGAAAATCCCCTAACAGGGCCACATCTAGAAAATGTGTTTATAATCTTTAATAGAATTGGCTTTTAATCGAGCTCACTTCAGAAGAGTGAATTATTTTGTAGGTGACAATTCCTACAATGGTTTTTCCCAAATTGAGTTTCCATGTTAAATACTAGTGTTAATGTGTGATTGAATGTTTTGCATTCTATTTACTGATATTCTGATAAATATTGTTATGGTCAGTTAAATTTGATTGCATGGATTATCTACCGAGTAGATTTTAAGGTTGAAAATTATTAAGGGACCTAAGATAACTGATTCTATAACTGATTCACCCCCCTCTCATTTATCCAACAATTGTTAGTAGAGCATTTGGTGCTTAGAAGTAAAAGTTTAGAAGACTTAAGCTAAAGATCTAAAGATGTATAGGAGACAAGTACCCAAGATGAACAAGGAGAGTTTCTCTACATGGAAAAGCAGGATGAGGTTATACCTATCTGGGATTGGAGATTCTTCACTCAATCATTTGGATAATGACTACACTCCACCTCCTCCTATACCTATGACACTTGATCATACAAGAGAAAAGAAGGAACAAAACTTGGTAATGATTGAAATTGCTTCTTCCTGTATGCACCCTAAAATGGTCACCTAGACTATGGGCCCCCATTCTTCAATTTATCAAATGACGGAATCAATTTATCAATTTCCTAAATCAATGCCTTGCAATATTTTCAATTCAAATCAATTTCCTTGATCAAATCGTAATTAATTCAATATTTCTTAAGGTTTGATCATTTTATCCTAAGTTTTATTTAATTAAAAGAAAATGCTCCCTTTTAATTAAATTAAAAAAATAATCTTTTAAATAAATAATAAAATCCACCTTATCCTATGTGTGCACATGAAAAAGGAATTTCTAAATTTAAAATAAAAAGAAAAAGACTTTTTATCTACACATTGAATGCACACTTTCCAAGATGAGTGGAATCTCCTTTTGCCTCTTAATCTCTTCTACCCATCTTTTTGTCTCTTAACCATGTCCATTGATTTTGCCTCTTGAGAATCTTGTGCACCAAAGTCAAAATGAGAATTTTTCTTCACCCTTGGATTTTGCCTCTTAATCTCTACCATTCATTTCTCTTTAAAAGGAGCCCTCTCCTTCTCATTTTAGGGATCCAGATTTTAGAGATCCAGATTTTATGTTATTTTTATGTTGCAGGTTTGGAGAGGGATTTTGGAAGAGAGTTTGAGCAATTGAGCTTAAACATTGCAACTTCTTTCTTCTTGTCTTCTTCTCTCATGCATCCATGGCAATCCATTTAGATTACTCTTGCACTTGCATATTAGATTAGATTCATATTTTATTTCATAGAATAATCTTGCATGCGTATTTTCTTTCATAGATTAGTTTGCTTTCATGCATTGTTGTCATATAGAATAAGCTTCCATTTTCATTTGCATGCATATTTGATGATCATGGAGACTAGCACTCTTTCTTTTCCTCTTTGAATCTCTCATTTTATGGTGTACTTGCATGGGCACAAAGTAGGTCTAAATTGAGGGCCTCCATTATAAACCCTTGCACTCCATGAATAGAGAGCTATGAGTTGCCATTTGAGAACTCTTTCTTGAGAAATCTTGGATATAATGACTCATACAAGTGTGTAAACATTTTAACACATATTTTTGGTGCCCACTATGGGGAAACCCACATTTACATGCTAGTTTTGGTTATTTTTGGAGCTAAACCCCTTGTGCAGATTTGCTTGGAGATGAAAACCCTAGATTTTCAAAAATTTCATCATATCTCCCAAACGGCTTAGAGTTTCAGTTTGAAATATTTTTTCCAAGTTGGTGACATATCAGAGAAGCTTCAGTAAAAAATTTAGAATTTTCTGAGGTATTGTGAATTTTTAATATTTTTTTCTTTATTTTTCATAAAAAAATAATTTTCAGCGCAAATCAGCATATTTTTTGGAAATTTTTACATTTTTGGAAATTTCTTTAAATTATATAGGGGGTCCATTATTTGTGTTTTAAATTTGGATGCAATATCATAACTCATTTGGTCGATTTATGAAAAGTAGTCTATTTTGGGAAAACAACTCCCTAGGGTGCAAATACAAAGATCTTTTTAAAATTATGACATTTTTGGAAAGATCTCTGTATTTTAATAGGGGTCTCTTTTTTGCATTTATGGTTTGGGATCCGAATTCATGTCATATAGGTCTAATCTTGTTGACTAAGTCAAAAATCAAAATTAAAAAAAAGGGGCATTTAATGATTAGCTTGCACTTATTTTTCACATGGTTCAATGCATGATATGAGTTGTCATTTGGATTATTTTCTGGTTATTATTGCTCATAACAATTTATTTTCAGATCTAACCCTAGGGTTTGCATAAGTTGAATATATGTTGCATATCTTGTTTGCTTGTTTTCTTGTCTTGCTTGTTGGAGAGTTCGTGGCTTGCTTGTATAGAAAAGATCAACAAAAATAAAAATAAGGTAAAATCTACTAAGTGCGTTGCTTTGGACTTGAGGTATTTTATTGTATGTCTATAACATTTGGATTTTGGAAATAAAAATGAACCTCTCATGTGTCTGACTTGAGTGTTTCTCGCTTTCGTAGATCACACTTCCAATTTTTTCTCTAAAGGAAAGAATGAATCTAGATTTTCTTTCTCACATAGTAATTAGGCCATATGAACACTATTTATGGCATTCTTGAGAGAGTGGGCTTCATTCAATTTCCTTACATGCGAAGCTCTTCTCGACGATAGATCCCCTTGTAGGTAGGGAAGGACTTGTTATCATCTCATTGTCCCACTTGGTTTAGTCTTCAACATTTGATGGTACGTTCTCTCTTGGTCCTGTTTAGAGAGATCAATAGTCATTGTTGTTGGCATACAAACATTGGTGAGGTGATTTTAACTTAGCGTGTCAATTAATTTTCTTGCTATGTCTGGGTGAGGTGAAGAGGCTAGAGGAGTATGCTCTATTCCCTTTTGGGCACATTAGAAACTTAGAACCCTTGAATCCAAGCTAAGTCCCCATGTGGTCCATATTGTGAGTCTTCCTTGTTAGAGAGGGTTAACCGTAGTGGACACTCCCTTTATTGGGTAAACCATGTGGATGAAACCTCAAGCAGTATTAGCCATTCCTGCCATGGAGAAACAACTGCTATATAAATGTCCTTGTGGAAGAAATCTCCATAGGTGTGATCTCTTGTTGGGTTGTCAGATCTCCTTAGCAGCTCCTCATTGATTAAATTCTCAGACTGTGTCAAAACCTCGGTGTGCCGGGATTGGATTTCACCCACTTGAGATTGCAAGAGTTGCAGAGTTGACCATTACTACAAACCATAGTGCAACCAACATTTTTTTTCTAGGACTATGTGCGTGACTGAAAAACATTTTGATAACATACACAAGTAGAGTCCTTAGGGAGTAGAATACTATGTCACTATTCTTGTTCATGCGCAAGGTTGCTTTGTCCCTTGCTCATTGTTTGAAGACAATTGATTGCTTGAACTCCCTAATTGCTATCTTGCGTGCCTGATTAATGATAAGAATTTGTTAATGCATCTAGTTGGTCAATTAAAATGAACAAAAAATGAGTTCCCGAATTAAAAACAACTTTTTATAGCTTGTTGTCAACACCTATCATCTGTTCTTACAGTGAGCTATTTCCCAATGCCGATTCATTGTCACCTGAAACTATCAACTTGCTTGATTTTCTATCCTATCATTTCCAGTCTTCCTCGGTCGATCGGGGTCAGATTAGGTCACTTACCCTGTTGTTAGAAGCCTGTTTGCACCTAGAATTTTGGCGTTTTGACATCTTGAACTAGTAATCTTTGGTTTCATGAGTGAGCTTTCTTGGAGTCGATGAGCTAGAAACCATCCTTATTGAGAAGGTAAACCTTTGGATCCTTTGATAACATGCTTGGAGAGTTTTAGTAATCTCTTATCCATTCACTTCCATACAAATTCAAATTCAATCAATATAACTTGGGTAAATCATCCTCCTAATCCATATGTGCTAGGGTATTCAACCGTTAAGTAGGCACCTCTGTGGCAGTGATGGTTTACGAATCTTGCAAAATTCTATCTTATCACCTCTCTTTTGGACAAGTGAGTTCTTTTACTATCCTAGTTTGGTACCGACATTCCTTAGGGTCATCCTATCACCTAGTACCTTTTTTTTCATGTCGGTTACAACAAGATATCAAGTAAATCAAGGAAAGAGACCTCAAGTAGTCTTTAACCAATTACCCTTAGTTCAAACTCACCAAAAATGTAAGGGAAAAGAACCCGTATTTGATCAATCACCCAAGAACAACTTAGAAGTTTGGTTTGATCCCAAGATCAACCTTAGTGAGTTGAGTACACCCTTAGCATCTTCTCACTCAAATATGGATATGAGTTATACAATGACTCGATGAGAGAGAGAAGGAATGGATAAATGCCTTGATGACATATTGGAAAGACATAGAGATACCATTTTATTTGGTAATTCCTCTTGTGAAAATTGACCAATCTCACCCCTTATCTCAACTAGATATTTGGATGCACACCAAAGGGCTGAAAGAGATAAGAGGCAAGCCTATTAAGAAGAACAATCACAACATGAAAACCAAGATGATGAACCTTATGACACTCATGTGGATGCGACATACACCAATGACTTGTTTAGACATTCAAGACCGAGTTCACCACTCAAAACACCTTCAAGATAAATGAGTGAAAGACTTAAGAGAATTGAGTGTGAAAAGAAATCCTTCCTAGATGAATAAGATGAAAAGGAAGATCAATTTAGACTCCTAGAGTTGGAGAGGAAAACCTTGTTGGAGATAGAAAGGAAAGTCTTCCAGGAAGAGAAAGATAGACTCTTGGCTCAACAAATTAATGATCAATTTAACATGTGTGTTGGTGGTGGAAACATCTCTCCTCCATCCACTCCTCCTAAGTCTCCATGAAGTGGAAGACATTGAAGAACACCTTCACGATCTCCTAGCCCTAGAGGAAGAAGGGCTTCACGACATGATCATTATAGGAGATGGACACCTCTTAGGAACTCAAGACAACCTTCACAATGTGCTCACCATGGTTCACAATATGGGGGTAGTAGTTCATGTTTTGACCTCAACTCCCAAGACTTCATGAAGATACAACAAGAACCACTCTTCCAAAAGTATGTGGAGAGATAGTTAGAGAAAAACAAAGATAAGTTCCTAGAGAGTTTAATCAACAAGGGCGCTAGAGTCCCCTGCAACTTTGATGTGGACAAGAAGATTAAGAAGCAAGGTCCATCTCAAGAAGAAGAGATCAAACAAATTAAGAGCATGATGGAAAAGATGTTGGTGCCCAAGAGTTCATTATCACTTGATTCAATTTGTCCTAATCCTTTTGACAAAAGTGTTAACATGAAAGACTTTCCTAGAAAGGTTGAGATCCCTCAATATGACAAGTATGATGGGAATGGAGATCCACATGATCATGTGCGTCAATTCTATACCATGAGTTTTGAGTTCCATCAAGATGACTCATACCTCATGAGATTGTTCCCAAGGAGTCTTAAGGGTCAAGCGATGGAATGGTTGAACAACATAACTCCCCCCGTTAAGACTTTCAAAGAGCTCGTCCATAGATTTGTCCAAAAATTTTCATACAACCTTTCAAGATCTATCAACATGTTGAACTTATGCAACCTAAAGCAAAATCAAGGGGAATCCTTTGTCACTTTCTTGAAAAGGTGGAGACGATAATGCTCTCGCTACTCTAGGACCATCCTTGAAAATGAAAAGATTGACATCCTTGTTAGCAACTTGGTTCCTGAAATGTGGTATGAAGTTAGGAAGATGGTTTTTGATTCCTTTGACACCATGCTTGAAACCTCATGTAGGATTGAGGATGTTTTGAGAGAACAAGGAATTTTGACCAAACATGGAAACACCAACAACAATGGTCAAAATAATAAAAACCCTAACAAGGATAGAGGAAATAACTCACATTGGAATACGAACAAACAAGTGGTCAATGATGGAGTTGTGGACTCCTCCAAACCCAAAGATCAAGCTATTCTCCACTTGTCTAGTGTTGTTCAAGCCATGAAACTCAATGCATCTAATCGACAAGAACACAAGCCAAGATATCAAGATAAGCCTGGGAAAGAGAGACATCAGTTTTAAAACCTTGGTGATTCATATGAGGATGTCTTGAGAACACTCATTGACAACAACCTTGTGCATCCTCAAGACCCTACAAAGCATTATATACCCGATATTAAGCCACATTGGTGGGATGAGAAAGCCTTTTGCAAGTTTCACAATGGCATTGGACATGATATTGAAAACTACTGGAAACTCAAACATATCATCCAAGATCTCATTGAGAATGGAAAACTTAAGGTAGATGGATTGAAAACCAATGCCAACCATAAGGCATTCAAAGAACCTTTTCCCAAGTATGAGAAGTGAGAAACCTCTAAACCTAGGAATGGAAAGGCTGAGGTCAATTACACTTACACAGATGCAGAGAATGTTGTCAACATGCTTGAAGCTATAGAAGAGAATGTCAACATGATGAGGGATTAAGATCCCTATGGTTATGATCTAGACATGGACTCTCCTCCTATCTTTGATGAAGAACCTGTCTTGGTGCTAAGGGGTCCTAACTCTAGAGTGTCATCTCAAACCCTCAATGCTGTGACATGAAGTTGAGGTCCCCTTATCATTAGAGGACCTAGTTCAAGTCAACCAAGTAAACCAAAGCAAGTGGCATCCAAGAATGTCACCTCAAAACCAACAGTCAATCCTAAGTCATGCTATAATCTTGTCGATCAGTTGCAAAGAACCCTAGTTTAGATTTTGATCTTTGAGCTCTTAGAGTTTTCCCCGAGACACATGAAGCAAGTTCTTGAGAATTCTTTGCATGCAAAAAACATCCCCAACAACTTAGACGTTGATCAATTCAAGAACATGGTTAATCATATTTCCATCCCTCATTACCTTACCTTTTCAGAGGATGATGATAAAGCTTTGAGGCACGCACACAATCTCGCTCTTCATATCGAGGTCATGATCCACAAAACCTATGTTAGGCACGTGCTGATAGATGGGGGTGTTGGGCTTAATATTTGTTCCTTGAGTCTTTTCAAGACATTGGGTTATTCTAAACAAGTTATAGATACTAGAAAAAAGATCACTATCAAAGCCTATGATGAGGTAGAAAGAAGTTCCAAGGGGTTGGCCATCCTTCCTGTTAGGATTGGCCCTATTGAAAAAGATATTTTATTCCAAATAGTTGACATTGGCCTCCTTGTGTACAATATCTTATTTGGTAGATCATGGATTTATGATATGCAAGAAGTGCCATCTACCTATCATCAGTGTGTTAAGTTACCTTACAATGAAATAGAGATTTGTATACCTGGGGATAACAGTTTATCTATTAACTCAGTTTCAAAAAGTATTCATATTCTCCTCAATAGAGAAGCAAAAGACTTCAATGCAACCTTAGCGGAATGTAAAGACAAGATCAAGTCAGTAGACCTTGGCATGGGGGGGTATCAAATCAACTCCCTCACAACACTAGCAATTTCACCCAGGTTTTATGGCAAGCCTTCACAAGAAATGAGACCTTCCTCTTTAGCTATGACTTTATTTGGCATGTTTGTAGGGTCCTCAGTGCCTATTCAAGATGAGAAAGAAGAGGTGGCTGTTAAAGACTGGATTTATAGAGAAGAGAAATACATGCACAATGAGAACTTCTCTCCCTCTCCTAAGGCTTATGGAAGAGGGTATACTTTTTTCAAATAGATGGGCTATCTTGGACATGGCCCTCTTAGTCACAGATTGGATGCTAGAGCCGAACCCCTTGATCATGATTTTTTGGATGCAAGTCTAAGAAGACGGTTGGCCTAGGATTTTTGAATCACAACAAGAACACTACTCCTATCCTTGATGAGTTAGATAGTGAAGATGAACTAGAATACATAACTAATTTGATAAATCAAAAAGATATGTGTGAAGATTGGGTCCCTTCCACTAATATCCTTTGGGGAGATTTAGATAGTCCAGTCACTCATGGGACAGTTGCAACCTTAGAACAAGATGAATCAGATGTAGAAGATCCTATTAGAGAACATCAACAAAAGAATCTTTCTCGTTTGATGGAAAGAGGTGTTACCCTTGATGACATTAGAACTTCCACATCAAGAAATCCCAAACCTTCATGGTGTAAACATCCAAGTCGAAGTTTAGAACCAAGTTCATATGAGTATGAATGGGACTCCTTCTTAGCCTTCCATAGTTGACATGGATGTTGATGTCATCCACACTTATAGTTCTCAATCCAAGGTAGCCAATGATTCACTTGTAGGATTAGAGGATTTGAACCCACATATTTCCTTAGGAGACAATTCTTCACTTGTTAGGATGAATCCCGATTTGGGTAGCTTAGAAGGATACTTGACAGACTCCAACTCTTCGGTCACCAGAGATGATATCATTCACATTAACAACCTTGAACCATTCATTGACTTACCTCTTGTTCATCTTAACCTCATTGATTGGTCCCAACACTATCAAGAACTTGAGCTCTTAACATTCCAAAATGATTATGAGATAACCTGTTACTTGAATTCCATTGAACCTGTAGTCTCTTCCACCGGTGAACCGACTACCAGCATGATAGCGCCAGACATAAAGTACCTTAGTCACAAAATAAAAAGAAAAGAAAATCAAAAGAATAAGAGTTTTGATGATGTTAGAACCAAAAAAAGTAAAAATAAATGACATATCCAAGGGTGAAAACCTCTTTAAGGCACCTAAGGATGAGGTACTTGATTGTCTCCTTAGCTACTTTCGAGATAGATCTTTAGTGCTTATCGAACCAGCAAAAATAGTCAATTTGGGTGCAGATGAGGCTCCATAGATAGTACACTTGGCTCAGTCCTTGTCAGCACAAGAAAAAGAAGCTTACACTAAGTTCTTACAAAAAAATAAGATCAACTTTGCATGGACTTATTCAGATATGCCAGGGTTGGACACTAATCTTATCATGCATCACTTGTCCATAGCTTCGGGTGTCAAATCAGTTAAACAAAAATTGAGAAAGATGCATCCTCACATAGCTCTCCTAGTCAAAGCAGAATTAGAGAAAATCCTTGGAGTAGGATTCATAAAAGCTATTGACTATGGTGAATGGATACCAAACATTGTACCAGTTTCCAAACATGACAAATCCATTCGAATTTGCACAGATTTAGAGATGTCAATAGAGCATGCCCAAAGGATGACTTTCCACTTCCCAATATAGACATGATAGTGGACATGACTATAGGTTATGAGATTTATTCCTTGATGGATGGTTTTTTTGGATACAATCAGATTAAGATAGCTCCTGAAGATCAAGAAAAGACTGCATTCACTTATGCATGGGGTACCTATTGTTGGAACATTATGCCTTTTGGATTAAAAAATGCAAGAGCCACCTATCAACAAGCTATGAAAACCATTTTCATGACATGATGCATAAAAACATGGAAGATTATGTGGATGACACCTTGGCCAAGTCTAAGAAAAGAGACACACACTTAGATGATTTAGAAGTCATTCTAGATCGCATGGAACAATTTCAACTAAGGTTAAATCCTAAAAAGTGTGCATTTGGTGTCACCTCTAGAAAACTACTATGATTCATCATTTCAACAAAAGGAATAGAGGTAGACCCTGAAAAATTCCAAGCAATTATAGATATGCCACCTCCTAAAAACATTAGTCAAATGAGGAGTCTTCAAGGATGTCTTCAATCCATAAGGAGATTCATTTCACAGTTGGCAAATAGAGCTCAACCTTTCAACAAGAACTTACACAAAGGAGTCAAATGTGTTTGGAATGAGGATTGTCAAAAGAGCATAGATCAAATCAAGAAATACTTGGCAAATCCTCCCATTTTAATGCCTCCTATCTCAGGGAAACCACTTATTCTATACATTTCAGCGACAAAATCTTCCTTGGGGGCATTACTAGCTCAAATAAATGAACATGGGAAAGAAAGAGCAATATAATACATTAGTCGCACTCTTATTTCATATGAGGTTAACTACACCAGCATTGAGAAAGCTTTCCTTGTAGTTGTGTTTGCTTCCCAAAAGTTGCGACATTACATGCTTGCGCACACTATACACCTCATAGAAAAAATAGATTCCCTCAAGTATTTACTAGGTAAGGCTGCCCTCATAGGCAGACTTGCTAAATGGATGATGATCCTTTCAAAGTTTGACATAGAGTACATTGAGCGTAAAACAATCAAAGGACAAGCCATAGAAAATCAATTGGTTGATTTCCCAATACTATCTAATGTACCTATTCAAGTTGACTTCCCAGATGAACACCTCATGTATATGACTGAAAGAACATGGAAGATGTTCTTTGATGGATCCTTTATGAAAAATGGTTAAGGAACTAGTGTGTTGTTTGTTTCTCCTCATAGGTACATGATTCCTAAGTCTTGCAAGTTATGGTTCCCATGTACAAACAACATTGCTGAGTATGAAGCTTTAACAAATGGACTTAAGATGGCCATAGAATGGAGAATCACATAGTTACACATCTATGGGGATTCACAGCTGATAATCAACCAAGTCAATGATGAATATCAAACAAAAAATGAGAAACTGGTACCTTACAAGAAAATGGTTGATTTCTTGAAATGATACTTCACATTTGTCACGTTTCAGCAAATCCCTAGAGCAGAAAATAAAGAAGTTGATGCTATGGCTACACTTGCTTCACTCCTTCAGTTAGGGGAACAAGAATCCAGATTTGAATTCCTAGTGGAAGAGCTACATCACCCTATCTATGACTCCCAAGAAAGTCATGTCATTTGTACCCTTGTTGGTTGTGAGTCATCCCATTATGGTGCCATTTACTCATACCTTCATGATGGAATTATCCTTGAAACCTTTAATCGATCTAAACGCAAAAACCTTACCCGAAACGCCTCTCACCATTCCCTTATCTCTGGTGATTTGTATAGGAGGGGTCTAAATGGAACACTTCTTAGATGCTTAGAAAAGGAAGAATCTGACCAAGCGTTAGTTGACATCCATGAGGGCATTTGTGGGGGACATTCCAATGGTCTAGCCATGGCCCAAAGATTGCTTAGGGCAGGGTACTATTGGCCTAAGATGCAGATTGATGCAGTAGATTTTGCAAAGTCATGTGAAAAGTGTCAAAAACATGGTAACCTGATACATGCTCTAGGTAGGGATCTCATTCCTTCTATATCTCATTGGCCATTTCAGCACTGGGCCTTTGATCTTGTTGGGAAGATTCATCCCAACTCATCAGGTGGACACATGTTTATTATCACTGCTACTGATTATTTCACTAAATGGGTAGAAGTTGTCCCACTTTCTGTTGCCTTAGGCAAGACAGTATCTCTATTCATTCTGAACCATATAATCATCTATCAATATGGAGTGCCTTCCGAGATTATCATTGACAACATAGGCTAGTTCAAAAATAAAGACCTTAAACAACTCTACAAGAAATTCAAGATTAAACAACATTGGTCCTCCATTTACTTCCCACAGGGAAATGGTCAAGTAGAGGCATCAAACAAAACCATTCTTAAAATCCTACATAGAACAGTTTGTAAGAGTGGTAGAGATTGGCATTTATAGATAAATCTGACTTTTTGGGCCTATAGAATGAGTATTCGTACTCCTATTGGGGCTACTCTTTTTTCCCTTACATATGGCGTTGAAGCAGTGTTACCTTTAGAGGTTGAGATTCCTTCACTTAGAGTTTCCCTCAAAGGTCTAGTTACAGATGAAGACTACCACGCCATGAGACTTCAAGAGTTAGAACTTCTAGATGACAAACATCAAGCATCGTTTAACCATATGAAGGTTTATCAAAAGTGCATGTCAAAAGCCTTCAACAAAAAGGTTCTCCCTAGATAATTCCATGTGGGAGATCTTATCCTATGTGAAAATCCTAAGAATCAATAGCATAGCTCAATCAAAAGGGCAATTTTGAACCTAATTGGCTTGGACCTTACATCATTATGACAAATTTTGGGTTAGGTGCTTATTTACTATCTACAATAGAGGGAGAGTAGCTCCCTGATCCTATCAATGTCTTGCACCTAAAGAAGTTCTATCCATGATGCCCATTCTATCTGGGGGCATCCTTTGTACATACTTATTGATCCTGAAAAAATTTTAAAAAAATGATATATTGTCAACAATTCTAAAAATTTGAAAATGCCTTGAAAAAATGATCATCTTAGTGAAAACCTAGCAATAGGAGCTTTGATGTATCTCAAAAATAAAATAAAACTATATATTCCAAAAATATTAAAAAAATCAAAAAATTAAAAAGAAAAAAGAAAAAAAAGTGCCTTGGCGAAAACTTGGAAACAGGTGCCTTGGTAGCAAAAAATAAAAATGAAAAAAAATATTAAAAGTCCTAAAAAAAATGAAAAAAAAAATTGCAATAAAATCCAAGTGGTGAAAACCTAGAAATGGGCGCTACTTGAGGCCTTTGCACCCCTGTTTCTTAGCACGTGTCCTCGACACTTAGTCTTTCTCCTTCATACCTTGTCCTTGTTGCCTTGGTTTGGAATTGGTCTTTGTCTTTGTCTAGGGGGCATAACTGTGTTAGCTTTGGTCTCTTGGATGCATTAGTCTTTAGGACACCCCAACTGTGTTTTTCAACACAACCCCTGACATCGAGTGTTTTTCAACACTTATCGGTTTGGTCTTACTCAGTTTTGTCATGTGATCTTACCTACTTGCAAGAATTCAATCCTTATCCTCAGAACTCAGTATCAGTTTAACATGCTTAAATTTTCAAACACAACACTTAATGCTTGAGCTATGTCATGATCTTTTCTTTGTGTGCTGACTGTTATTGATTTTTGTTGAGTTTCCTTGTCTAATAAGTATCTCTGGTATGCATAGCTAGAGGACTTGGGACATGGGGCATGTTTTTATCTGCTTTATGCTTGTGGGTGTGGTCTTAAAACTCTATAGTGTCTCTTGTTGTCCCCTTGAAACACTTAGGAGATTTGAGGCATCATCCTTGACTATTTTTGCACAACCGTTCTAATGTTCATCCCAACATCTATTCCTTGATGCGAGTGTGGTTTTCCTACATTAAATTGGGTAAGCTAACATCAAAGTCATCTTGAACTTTATGTCTTTGATGCTTATGCTAGAATCTTTCCACATTGCAATCCGATATAAATCACATTCATATCTTCATAGTTGCGCTTGTGACTAGTGATGATTGTGTGATTTTTCGATGTCTATTAATAATGGCCCAATGATGAAATAAGTTCCTTAACATTCTCTAATGAATGATGAAAACAAGATCCTATGTTATTGTTATTCTATTGAAAGTACACCTTTGCATTTTCATGTAGCTTGCATTGTTAGACTTCATGTTAATTTGCATTTTTAGGCTGCATTATGAGTTTGAAAGGGTTTTCCTTCATCTTTCTTTTGGACTTTTAATCAACTGTGGTCATGTTTTGATCTTCATTTCCTTATCTTCTTTCATGATCTCAATCAAAATTTTCTATCTTAAACAATTAATTGATTTTGGGGCTTTCTCTTTCTTAAGGCAAATTCTCTTTCTTCTCTCCATTTCTTTCCACCTCTTCCAAACTTCTATCTTCCATTTGTTTTCACCCCACTTCTTTTCTTCTAATTCAACCTTGGGGCATAATCTTTCATGCTTGATGATCTACCTTGGTTCTATGATCCTTATATCTTTCATCTTACATCAAGAACCTTATCTTTTGTTTGATTTGATTAAATTTATCAATTCATTATTTCTCCTCTATCTCATTTCGATTTCGATCACGAGGGGGGCAGTACCTATCAAACTTCAATCCTTGATACAAATTTACCAATCGTATCAATTGCTCCGCTTGGGGCAACCTTGCTTGAGATTCTTATCTTGGACATGTCAATTACCTATTTATAGGGGTGTTGACCTTGTCTTTTTCAATCAACTTATCTTTGTCCTGATCTGTTCCCATCCGTCGATCACACGTCTGGGTTGTTTTGTGATCCCAAATTGATCTCACACTTCGACTACATTCTTTGACTACATGTGTTCCCATAAAGATCACACATTAGTCAAAGAGGGGCAAATGTATGCACCCTAAAATGGTCACCTAGACTATGGGCCCCCATTCTTCAATTTATCAAATGACGGAATCAATTTATCAATTTCCTAAATCAATGCCTTGCAATATTTTCAATTCAAATCAATTTCCTTGATCAAATCGTAATCAATTCAATTATTTCAATATTTCTTAAGGTTTGATCATTTTATCCTAAGTTTTATTTAATTAAGAGAACATGCTCCCTTTTAATTAAATAAAAAAAATAAATTTTTTTTAAATAAATAATAAAATCCACCTTATCCTATGTGTGCACATGAAAAAGAAATTTCTAAATTTAAAATAAAAAGAAAAAGACTTTTTGTCTACACATTGAAAGCACACTTTCCAAGATGAGTGGAATCTCCTTTTGCCTCTTAATCTCTTCCACACATCTTTTTGCCTCTTAACCATGTCCATTGATTTTGCCTCTTGAGAATCTTGTGCACCAAAGTCAAAATGAGAATTTTTCCTCCACCCTTGGATTTTTCCTCTTAATCTCTACCATTCATTGTTCTTTAAAAGGAGCCCTCTCCTTCTCATTTTAGGGATCTAGATTTTAGAGATCCAGATTTTATGTTATTTTTATGCTGCAGGTTTGGAGAGCGATTTTGGAAGAGAGTTTGAGCAATTGAGCTTGAACATTGCAACTTCTTTCTTCTTGTCTTCTTCTCTCATGCATCCATGGAAATCCATTTAGATTACTCTTGCACTTACATATTAGATTAGATTCATATTTCATTTCATATAATAATCTTGCATGTGTATTTTCTTTCATAGATTAGTTTGCTTTCATGCATTGTTGTCATATAGAATAAGCTTCTATTTTCATTTGCATGCATATTTGATGATCATGGAGACTAGCATTCTTGCTTTTCCTCTTTGAATATCTCATTTTATGGTGTACTTGCATGGGCGCAAAGTAAGTCTAAACTATGGGCCTCCATTATAAATCCTTGCACTCCATGAATAGAGAGCTATGAGTCGCCATTTGAGACCTCATTCTTGAGCAATCTTGGATATAATTACTCATAAAAGTGTGTGAACATTTTAGCACACACTTCCCTGACTAATGTTGAGTTCAATGACATAAAGTACTATATTACAACAAAATGGATGTGGGACAAACTTGCACTTATTTATGGAGGTGATCCACATGTACAAAAATAAAAGGTTGATAGCCTTAGAGGAAAACTTTATGAGATGAGAATGAAAGAAGAAAAAAACATTGCACAATATAATTTTAGAATAATGGAAGTGGTAAGTTCTATCAAAGGTGTTAGTGGAACATTAACTAGAGAAGAAGTGGTAAGAAAAATTCTAACTCTTTCACCCAAGTATGTTATTCAAGTCTCTTCTATTCAAGAACTAAGATCCATACCTAATAATATTGTTACTCTTGATGCTTTGATCGGTAAGCTGACTACATTTAAGCTTACTAATTTTGATAATAGTTTACTGAAGATAGAAACAACTTTTAAATCATCTCTAAGCATTGGAAGTTAAAGGAGAGAGAGAGAGTCACTGTATTTTAGGTGGAATTGACTATGACAGTATCCTAACCAAAGAGAAAGAACAAGAAGAACTGGAAGCACTGTTGGAAAAGAGGCTACTAAGAGGAAAATGAAAGTATAAAGGTAAACTACCTCTAAAATATTTTCACTGCAACAAGATTGGTCATATTGCATCTAGGTGTCCTGATAATGTTAGCAATGATAAGGACAAGAAGGAGAATTGATACCAAAAGTTTAGATATTTCAAGGACAAAGGAAAGAAATCATGCTACCTAGCCGAGGAAGGAATAACTGATGATGAATCTGATGACACAAAAGAATGTGAGGAGGTGGTTTATGTTTCTATGAAGGGTGACTTAGAAGAATAAAGGTATGAAGATGAAAAAGCCCTTATTTCTCACATAAGTAAAACTAAACCATGGATTATTGACAGTGGTTGTTCACTTTACATGACAGGGGACATTGATAAGTTTGAGAACTTAGAAGAATATGATGGAGATTTTGTTAGATTTGGAAATGATGCTCCATGTTCTGTTAAAGAAAAATGATCCATTATGTTGAGTGAAAATATTAAATGTGATAATGCCTATTGGGTTCAAGGACTCAAATACAACTTGTTGAGTGTTGCATAATTGAATAACATTGGTCACCGACTAGAGTTTCAAAACATAAAAGTAAAGATCTATGCTGCTGCTAGAGATTTGATTGGAACTGATGAACAATCCAAAGGTAACTTATTCTACCTTGATACTGCTACAAAAAGTTGCTTGTTTGTTAAAGTTGAGGATGCTTGGTTATGGCATAAAAGACTCTATCATGTAAATTTTGATAACTCAATCAAGGTTAGTAAGAAAAATAAAGTAAGAGATCTACCAAGATTAAGCAAGCCTAATAGAGTTACGTGTAAGGAATGTTAGATTGGTAAGCTGACTAAATCAATTTTTTCAAGAAAGTCTTACTCATCTAACGATATATTGGAATTAGTTCATACTGATCTCTGTGGCACTATGAGAGTACAAATCTATTATGGTGATTGGTATTTCAATATCTTTGTTGATGACTACTCTAGGATGATAATGGTAATGTTCTTTAAAGAAAATTATAATGCATTTCAAATGTTTAAATAGTACAAGGCAAGAGTTGAGAAGGAAACAGGTAAACAACTGAAGTGTTTAAGATCAGATAGAGGAGGTGAATTTATCTCTGATGAATTTACTATATTCTATAATGATAATGGAATCAATAGACAAGTCTCTGCACCGAAGACTCTACAATAGAATGACATAGCTGAAAGAAGGAACATATCAATAGTTGATTGTGATAGAACATTGTTGATTGAGAAGGAGGTTGCACAAACATTCTAGAGAGAAGCCATCAGTACTGTTGTTTACACCTTCAACTGAGTACAATTGAAGAAAGGTACAAACAAAACTCCTTATGAACTCTAGTACGGGCATACACCTAACGTTAGCTACTTTAACATTTTTGGAAGTAGGTGTTTATACATATTGAAAGATACTAGGAATGGAAAGTTTGATTCTAAAGGAGATGAAGGTATATTTCTCGGATACTCCACAAAGAGAAAAGCTTATAAATATATGAATAAGGCTACTAACACAATTGTGGAAAGTGAAAATGTAAGGATTGATGATTTTACAGAAAGAAATGAAGAAGATAGAAAAAGGGAACCATAAGATTATCAAAATTTTGTATATGTAAAAGAAGGAATTTTTGGTACTATACCCAAGCTACAAGAAGAAACTGAGAAACCATTTGAGCCCCCACCGAGAGATGATTTAATGTTGAAGAACATATAACCCAGCTACTGCTAGAAAAGTATGTGAGAAAGAACCATTCACTGACTTAAATTATTGGAGACAAAAATGCAGGAGTCATGACAAGAAGTAAGTTGAGAGACAATACATGTTTAATTTTGGAATTTGAGCCTAGACTAGTCAAGGATGCACTTGACAATGAAGACTAGATCAATGCAATGAAAGAAGAGATTGATCAGACTGAAAAGAAAAATACTTGGTCACTAGTACCGAGACCTAAGAATAAGAATGTTATTGGTACAAAGTGGATTTTCAGGAATAAACTAAATAAAAATGGAGATGTGATTAGAAACAAAGATAGACTTGTATGCAAAAGCTATGCTCAAGAAGAAGGTATTGAATATGGTTAGACATTTTATCTTGTTGCTAGACTAGAAGGGGTGACAATTTTACTTGCATATGTTTCTCATAAAGGTTTCCAAGTTTATTAAATGGATGTAAAGTCTGCATTTTTTAATGGAATACTGGAAGAAGAGGTATGCATTGACAAACTAGAAGGATTTATTGACAAAAGTAAGAAAAACATGGTATGTAAACTTCACAAGGCACTATATGGTTTGAAGCAAGCACCCTAGACATGGTATGAAAGACTCCACTCATATCTAATGAGAATAGGTTTCATCATAACTAGTGACAAGAGTAATGTGTACTTAAAAAGTGAATATGAAGATAAGGTACTAATTGCTAAAATTTTTATTGATGATATCATATTAGGAGGAAATGAAACAATGTGTAGATCATTTGATGATGAAATGAGAAAGTAATTTGAAATGTCAATGATTGGAGAGATCAAATTTTTCATTGGATTGCAAATTCAACAAATCAAAGATGACATATATATAACTCAGTCAAAATACATCAAAGAGATTCTGATTTCTTTGGAATGGAAGACTCAAAACCAGTTGTAACATCGATGATTGTCATATGCAAATTGCCAAAGGAAAATGAATCTACCGAGGTAAATGAAACCATGTATAGATCCATGATCAGTAAGCTACAATATGTTGTTCATATCAGGGAAAATATTTCTCATGTTGTTGGAATTGTGGCTAGATTTTCTTCTAATCCCAAAGAAATACATATGATTGTTTTGAAGAGAATATTTAGATATCTAAAAGGAACCGAGAACTATGGTTTATGTAATAAAAAGGATGGAGATTTTTAATTGAAAGTTTATACTGATGTTGATTGGGTAGGAAATGTGGATGACAGGAAAAGCACAAGTGGAGGATCTCTCTTCTTAGGAGAAAGATTAGTGACTTGGATAAGCAAAAAGTAAAGTTGTATTTCATAGTCTACTGCTGAGGTAGAATATGTTGTTGTTGCAATAAATTATTATAATATTGTGTGGATAAAACAACTACTTGAAGAGATACAAGAGGAGATAGATGGTCCTATGACAATCTATTATGATAATACTAGTGCTATAAACATTTCGAAGAGTCCATTGATGCACTAAAAAATGAAGCACATATCAATCAAGTATCACTATTTGAGAGAAAAGGTACAAGAAAAATATGTAAAGTTGGAATATGTGAAATCTAAGCAACAACTTGTTGACATATTAAAAAATCCATTTCCTAAGGATACTTTTGAGTACCTAAGAGGTAAACTAGGGGTCATTCCCCTCTCTAATGTTCATTATAAAAAGATACAGGTTGAATCAATTCATGCTCTATCAAAATATCAATTTGAGAGTTGATGCAGATGTTCACTCTTTAGGAACACCCTAAAGTTGTGAGAAAGATATGAGGAAAAATAAGTAATTAGTACAAGCAAGGTACATGGTACAACTACAAGGAAAATCAAGTTTTAGAATAAGGTATTGCAAGTACCTTTGGAATTTTTGTCAAAGGGGGAGAGAAACATAAGGGGAGAGTAACTAATATTGAATGAGAACTAGAATGATCAAGAAGAGAATGAATTGGAAGAGATATGACCAAGGGGGAGATAATGATAAAGGAAGAGAAACAAATTGTAAAAAATGAAGGTTACTGGAGATTACTGGTATTCAATGGTATATTTTAGATGTGAGATGAGACATAAATTGTATTTCCATTAATGCCAAAGGGGGCTTGATTGTTACCTCAACTGATGATATTGTTGAACCGATGAATGAACAAGGTTAATCGAGAAATGAAAGGTATGTAGAAGGATAGGATCAGTTGTTATGTTTTCATTGATGCCAAGATTATTGACTTACTGATTTCAAGTTGCCATATCAATCTGAAATATGTAATGTTGAGAGAAGAAATGATTGGTAAAGACAAAAGATGAAATAAAGAAGTGATGTTAAGTATGAGAGCTTAATTGGGGAATTGTTGAATTAGTCTATGAAAAGGTAATATTAATTTGATTATTTTACATGATTCAATAAAGTGTTATAGTGATGGACAAGTCACTTATGTTGATTAGTAACAAAGGATTAAAGTTGCAAAGTGGAAAGATAAGGAAATAGTGTGTTCTACTGAGTTGGAAATAGTTGTCGGTAAGTAAAGATATTGGTTGGTCACAGTTAACCAAGTGAATGTTAAACAAGTAGAAAAAATTAACCAAGTAGATGAAGTGATGAAGGGTTCTCCCCTTAATACCACAAACACATAACAAAAACAAAGAAACAACAACAATTTGCAAGAACATAAAATGGGCTTCTTATTATCTCCACAAGTGTGGAATTACAAATTTTAGAATTACAATATGCAAAGCCACATGGGAATTTTCCTTACAATATTATGTATGACCAAGCCTTGAATAAATACCCAAAACCACCCTAGACAACACTACAGACCTTCCTTATATAGGCAATTTTCCACCGCCCGGAAACATTCTAGAATTTTAGAGTTAGCTGAAACAAATTTCAAAACCCTAGAATTATTTTATTTTCATTTTTATTACATTAAAGTCGACCCAAACAAATTTCAGAACTCAAAATTTTTTTTTCAAGGAAATTAATTTTCTTCCATTTCAGATAGCCCAACTTCTGGAGACCATAAGTCATCACCTATTGACCCAATTGACTATTATGAACCCACTTTGGAAAGTGCACGAAATGCTCTACAACACCTAATACATGAAAGATCTAGTAAACCAAAGTTTTGACCCCTTTCAGAGCCTCTAAATCCTTACAAATCGAGTTCAAAGTTTTTGTACCTTGTTGCCAATACCAAAAAATTTCAATATCTTCAAAACTAGACTTGATCTTGTGATGAAACTTTACTGGTAGGATGATATGACCAAAGTGAACCTCCAAGAAAGAAAATAAAGCATTCTGAGCTCAAATGAAAAACTTACCAAAAAATAGTAAATTCCTAAAAATAGAAGCTTTGCACAAGATAGTCCTTATTCAAAAGAAACTAGAAATATTTTTGGGTGATGCAAGATTTCCCTTACACCTAGGATGCTCCTACATCAGACACCTAGGGTAATTTGAGAAGTGACCCTGTCATGACTCAGGTGTGCAGAGAAAAATCAAGATAATTAACCTCCTCCCTTGTCAGCCATGATGAATCTTCAATAGGTCATCCTTTCCATTTGACCATATATTCTTCATATGTGCTATTCCTTGTGCTTTGGACAACATGAATATCCAGTATATCCTCAATCTCCTTGATAGATGAAGTAGTTGTTGGAATACTCGACTGTGCTTCTGTGATCTCATCTTCAACACCCCCTTCATGATACTCTATCAGATTTGAAATGTTAAATACTGGTGAAATATTCAGCTCAGTAAGAAATTATACTTCATAGGCATTTTCTGAATCATGCTTCTTTAGTATCTTACATGGCCCAAAATTCTTTATTTTCAACTTGTTATATGTAACAATTGGAAATCACTCCTTTCACAAATGAACCATGACTTCAACCTCAACCTGAAATTCCTTATGCCTCCTTTTATCATATGCCTTAGTCTTATATTGTGTATTCATCTTGGTAATGTGCTTCCTCACCTCCTCATGGATGTTCTTCAAGTGTTCTACAAAATCCTCAGCTTCATCACTACTTATTTCTCCTGTGTCTATCTTACTCAACAAAGAAGCATTTCTAGGACTACTTCCATATACAATCTAGAATGGTGATTTACCAATGCCCTTGTTGAAAAAATTATTGTATGCAAATTTTGCCTATGGTAAAATCAAATCCCATTCTGTTGGCTTATCTCCAACCAAAAATCTCAAAAAATTCACCAAACTCCTATTCGCCACCTCTATTTGTCCATTAATCTGTGGATGATGTGATGAGTAGAACTTCAAATCCATCTTTAACTTCTTCCACAATGTGCGCCAGAAATATCCAACAAACTTAGTGTCTCAATCTGAAACTATGCTCTTTGGAAAACCATGTAGTCTCACCACTTCTTTGAAAAATAATTCTGCCACATGAATATAGTCATTAGTCTTTTTGTAGGGAATGAAATGTGCCATCTTTAAAAACCTGTCAACTACCAAAAAAATTTAATCATGTCCTCGTTGAGTCCTTGGTAAACCAAGAACAAAGTCCATACCGATATCCTCCCATGGCTTCTCTGGTATAGGTAATGGATGATACAACCCTATATTCTATTTTCTCCTTTTTCCATTTGACATACTCTACAACTCTGTATAAACTTCTTGACATCTTGTTGCAATTGTGGCCAGTAATAATTCTCACTAACTAGAGCAAGGGTTTTATCTCGACCAAAATGTCCATCCAATCCTCTGCTATGCTTCTCCTTGATGAGATTCTCCCTCAGAGAACTTCATGAAATGTACAACTGACTCCCCCTGAATAGAATACCATCCTGGATCTAGCTACTTCATTATGTCTAGAGTAACAGGTTCTATACAAGCTTTTCAAGCTTCCCCAAAATCAAGATCCTCTGGATACAAACTCTTGAGTTCCTTGAACCCAACCACCTCAATCTGCATCTCTGTCAGCAAAATGTTTTTCCTACTAAGAGCATCTGCAACCCTGTTAGACTTTGCACTCCTGTGTTTCAAAACAAAAGTGTAACTTTACAAAAACTCAACCCATTTCAAATGCCTCTGGTTCAAATTTCCTTGACTATTCAAATATTGAAAAGCTTGATGATTAGTATACAAAACAAAATCCTTAGGAAGAAGATAGTGTCTCCACTTCTTCAATGCCTAAACTATAACATAAAATTTTTGATCATAAACAAAATATTTTCTCTTGGCATCATTTAGCTTCTCATTGAAATAAGCAACAAGTTTACCTTCTTGGCTCAAAACAACTCCTATTGCAGTACCTTCTAGCATCACAGTCTACTTGAAACACCTTATTAAAATCTGGAACTGCTAAAATATGTTGTTCTGTAACTTTTTTTTTCAATAGTTTAAAACTCTTATCTGCCACTGTAGTCCACTTAAACTCTTTCCTATCCCCTCTCATTGTTTCAGTCAAGGGTCCACAAATAATGCTAAAAATCCTAAGAATTTTTTTGTAAAAGCTAACCAAACTATGAAAATATCTTACCTTAGTAGCACTCCTTGGAGTAGGCCATTCGAGGATAGCCTTGAATTTCTCTAGGTCCATTTTTAGACCTTCTGCTGAAACTATAAATTCCAAACACACTAACTTCTTCACAAAACTACACTTCCTCAAATTTATAGCAATTTATCTTCCCTTAACTTCTCAAACACCCTACAGATATGCATTATATGCTCCTCCAATGTCTTACTAAATATCAAAATATCATCTAGGTAAACAATGACAAACTTACCCAAAAATTATTTTAGAACCTCATTCATGAGCCACATGAAAGTGCTTGGTGTGTTGGTTAGCCCAAAAGGCATGACTAACCACTCATACATCCCTTCCTTTGTCTTGAAGGAAGTCTTCCATTCATCTCCTTCTCTGATATGAATCTACTCTTTAGATCTATCTTTGATAAATACACAACTCTACTCAAACAATCCATAATATCATCCATCTGCAACAATCAAAACCTGTATTTGATTGTGATCTTGTTGATAGCCCTAGAATCTATGCACATCCACCATTCTCCATTCTTCTTTGGTGCTAATACTATTGGTACAACACATGGACTCAGACTCTCTCAAATCCATGCCTTCTGCAACAACTCATGTACTTGTCTATTCAACTCTTCACTTTCTGTTGGATTTATTCTATGTGTTGCCTTATTTGGAAAACTAGCTCCTGAAATCAAGTCCATTTGATGACTAATCTTCTTCCTTACTGGTGATAATCCATAAGGCACATTATCATATACAATATCCTGAAACTCATTCAACAAACCTGCAACTTCTATAGGTACATCTTTTACTTTTTCTTTACCAACTTTTGAAATTAAAGAAAAACACATATGTTCATGCCTCATACCCTCTAAGAACTTTCTTCCATCAACAAAACTTATTCTTGCAACACTACATACCTTTTCTTCTATGTCCTCCAATGGCTTTAGCTTATGTCGCACTCCATCCTTTGTCAGGGAATAGGTATTCACATGACCATCATGTACAACATGCCTATCAAACTGCCATGACCTACCCAACAATATATGACATGCATCCATAGTTATGATATCACATAGTACCTCATCGTGGTATCTCCTAATATTGAACTTCACTAGGCACTGTTCATTGACCATGACCTTGTGGTCATCCCGCACCTAGGAAATATGGTATGGATGTGGGTTTTTCTGCCTTTTGAGCTTTAACTTTATGACCATCTCCTCTAAATTTTTTTTTTTAGTGCTTTCACTATAGATAATCACATCACAACACTTATCCTCACACTTGCACATAGTGCGAAACAAACTCCTCCTTTGCTTAGGTTCATTCTCACCACTCGGTAGGACTCTTCTGTTAACTATGACTTCTTCTTTTTCAACATCTTCCGAATGTGATGATTTGGCATCCTCATCCACATGTGCAACTCTAGCCCAACCTTCAATTCTCCTATCTATCCTTCCTTGGCATTGTGGACATTCATATGCTCTATGACGTTCTTCTTCACTGTGAAAAAATGTTCCGTAGAAGCCTCCTTTTCTTGATCCTTGTCCTCTTCCTCTTTCTCTCCGATCTCTATTATTGTGATCATGGAAATGATTGAAATTATTTCCCCTTTAATTTTTATTGCTATTGGCCTCATCCTTCTTTTTTTGATCTTCATTTTGGCCTCCATAAGACCATCCACTGGATCTTCCACCACGACCTCTTCTACTTTGTCTGCTCTCAAACTTCTTGGTCATCTTTACCTCTACCTTTAGGAAAAATTGGTATGCCTCTTCAATACTATTCATTCAGACCAAATTCAACTCCTCTTGAATACTTAGCCTCAACCCATTAAGGTAACAAGAAAATTTCTCCTTATTGGCTTCTACATGGCCTATTCTTATGAGGACTTGATAGAAATCCTCCGTATACTCTTGAACATATCTTTCTGCTTGCCTCAACCCATGTATTTTTTTTAGTAGATCAAGCTCATAATCAACAAGAATGAACTGTCACTTCAATTTATGTACCATCTGATCCCATCTTGTGATTTTCTCCTTTCCTCTTCTATTTCGCTCCAATTCAATCTCCTGCCACTAGATTTTCACATGACCCTTCAATCTGGCCTTCAAAAACTTTATCCTATTAGGATCTTTGATATCTTCATACTCAAAATATTCTTCTAATTCATTGATCTAGTTGATCCAACTCCTCTAGGTTAAGATTTCCTTAAAATGTAGGAAACTCAATCTTAGGTCTTTTCCCAATCTTGGAAATGGCCTAAAAAAGCCTTTCTTCCTCTTGGTTCAAAGTTTCACCTTCTCCTTCCTAATCACAATTTCCTTCTTCTTTGATTTCATCCTCACTTTCATCTCTGACTATAATATTCATCCCTATGTGAATCTCTTCTTGCAATACTCACACTTGTCTTTGGATGGCTCTAACCTTAGGTGACACACCTCCGACTCTTCTACCATGTTCCCTTCGTGGAGGATTTTTTGTGCTTATCTCTAAAACCCTAGACCACGGTCTTGGTGAAAAATGTCTCATAGTTAGCAATCTATCTACACACTCAAGAACTCCCGCTCTGATACCACTTGATGAAGGGTTCTCTCCTTAATACCACAAATACATAACACAAATAGAGAAACAACAAGAATTTGCAAGAATAGAAAATGGGCTTCTTATTATCTCCATAAGTGTGGAATTAAAAATCTCATAATTACAATATTCAAAGCCACATAGGCATTTTCCGTACAATATTCTATAGGACCAAGCCTTGAACAACTATCCAAAACTGTCCTAGACAACACTATACGCTTTCCTTATATAGATAATTTTCCACCGCTTGGGAAGGTTCCAAAATTTTAGCAATTAAGACTGACCAACCTTAGAATTATTTTATTTTCATTTTTATTACATTAGAGTCAACCCAAACAACTTTTGGAACTCAAAAAGAAATTTTGAAAGAAATTCATTTTCTTCCATTTCAAGTAGCCCAACTTCCTAAGACCATAAGTCATCACCCGTTGACCTGATTGACTACTATGACCCCATTTTGGAAAGGGCACAAAGTTCTCTACAACATGCGACTTAAGAAAGCTCTAGTAAGATGAAGTTTTGACCCCTTTCAGAGCTTCTAAATCCTTCAAAAATGAGTTCAAAGTTTTTGTACCCTACTGCCAATACCGAAAATTTTTAATATCTTCAAAACTAGACTTGATCTTGCAATGAAACTTCACTGGTAGGCTTGTATGACCAAATTGAACCTGTAGGGAAGAAAATAGAGCATTCTGAGCTCAAACAAAAAAATTACTAAAAAATACTAAATTCTTGAAATAGAAGCTCACTAGTAAATTTTAGCTTGTTTTTCGACAAGGATTAGTCAAATTTTCGATACCAATTGGTCGACCAAACGACCATAACTATTGTTGAAGTTTTTTTGTCTATTATACGACACAAAAAAATATCGTCAAAATTATGACATCTATAGTGGTTGAATTATCGACGGACCCGCCGTCAAAATAATCGCTTCAACCTGGAAGAATTATCAATGATACCTTTCATCTCTGCGACCAATGTCGATCAAAATTGTCGTCGAGTGTATAGCATTCTCGTCGAAATGCCAAAGAATGTTCATCTCTCGTTTGATGAAATCTGGTTGGAATAGTCATCGAATATATAGCATTGTTGTTGATAGGACTATTCTTCTACCGTCGAAAAAGTGACATAAATTTTTATTTTTATTTTTAAAATAAAATATATTATCAAATTAAGCATAAAAATATTATGCTTTAATTGTTTACATTATTAAACTCTCATGAAGACACAGTCTGGTGTTTATATTATTATAAATCTCTATTCAATGCGGATGACTACATGAGGGAAGCACCCACATTCCTGTCCAACTTCAGAGTACAAGTCATTTACCATCGAGAGATTTGAGAAGGCAACTGAGATGGGAAAAGAATAGGACACATCACCGATAGATATATAGATCACTAATCGAATTAGAGAACATACTTAACACTATTTATGGGCATCAGGAAGTTGAAGCAATATAAATGAAAGATATGAATGGCTTCCAATTTTAGTTTTGTTTTCTATGGTGTATCATGGCCAAAACACAAATCACGAGATTTCAAAAAAATCTTTATCTATTAGTAGAAGATTTAATTAAATTCTCTAGATAAACCCTTTTGTGGGGTAACATGCAACGAACTCTAAATAAATACACACTCAAACGTACTCATTAACTCAGATTTGCAATCAAACTTAGCAAAATAAAATCATAACAATAAAATACACATGCAAGCTCTAATGCATAACTCGATATTAAGTTATATGGAAATCAAAACATAAGGATTACCCAATTAGTAATCACTCATCATGGGATGTAGTAGTGATCGATCACATTATAGAAGCAACTAAATTGTATGAGTTGCAATGAGCTTATGTCCAACATACGGTCTAAAATAGAGAAATTAAAAATGGTAAGGAGTGTGTGATTAGTTTCTTAACATGGTTGAGTCTTACACTTTTTAAAGCCTCCATCCAACATGAAATTTACAAACGTTCAACATTAATCATGTAGGAGTAGGTCATAAATAAGACACCATCTATCCAACTTGTAGATACAAGATGTCAATGAGACATCTTCGAAACCAAGTACAGCAAGCAGGTACCAATATTAACCCATCTTTCACACTCGTCAACCAAGGACAAACATGGTTTCATAAATCCTTGAGTTTTGATTTCCATGTAACTTATATTTTCAATTTGAATATGAAATCAACAGTTCCATCATAGAAACACTGCAACTATTTGAATGGCCATTCTTGATCACCAAACATTGATATACAAGTTAAATTACTCTCTCACTAATCCTCAATTTTAAACCATAAATGTACTTACATTGTCTACTACTATGCATTTTTGTAGAAGGTTTGAGAATCTATTTTGATTAGCCAGCTTCAGAGAATTACTTCAAAAGTTTTAATTGATAGAGTACAAAACAATGCTCAACCTAAAAAAATCATCCCCCATGCATACAATGTAAGAAATTCTTTTAGACAAATCATATGAGAAAACACTATTTGCAACTAAGTGAGATAAGGAATAGAATGTTATGTATCCAAACAATTCAAGTTTAATGCAAGATCTAAAACATTGAGTTTGTAAAATAGAGAGTATGCAACCATGGTCTAAACTGATTAGAACAAAGTGGTGCTATAATAATGAAAGAATGTGAATTGAAAATTGAAACTGAATGTCAAACTGGTATATAATGTAGAGTGCCAATGGGATTCTTATACTATCACAGTTGGTGAGTCAAAAATAGGAATCATATGAAGGCATTTGAGATGGGAAAAGAATAGGACACATTACCAATAGATATATAGATCACTAATCGAATCAGAGAACATACTTAACACTGTTCATGGGCATCAGGAAGTCAAATTCTCTACCTATGATTCAAAGAGACTTCATCCAATCAACAGATCAACAATGCAATCCATAGTCAACAACACATAATACGGTCACTGAACATTGGAAAATCAATCTGCATCCACCATCGCACATGACAATAATTATCAAAAAGTCAAAAGTAATCATCAGGACTATTTGCCATTGCTCCTAACCAGCATTTTCCAAGTACTGCTCTATTAAATGAAGAATCAGTTTTCCCCTACTCCTGGGACGTAGAATTTGACATAATGAAAGATAGGAGAGGTGGACAAAATAAGGGAATGAAGGAATAAAGGCTTGTTCCAAATATCAGTCATAATGGTATGCACTGGCATCCTATGAATTGATATTGATAAACAACATACCTTCCAAAATAAATACGTTGCATCAAAGGTATTGTCACAACTGCAGCTCCCATTCACAAAACTGAATATGTCTTTGGTTAATCTCAATGATTTTTGATATTCACAAGAACAAATTCAAAGGTGGCTATGGATAGGAAAGAAGTTAAGAGAGTCCATATACCCAAGGAAAGTTGGTGTGAGATAAATTGAGATATATGAAATGTAGAGATAAAGTAAATAATATTCATGATGAAGTATGGAATGGTATGAAAGATATAAAGATATAAATGAAGTCTATGGAATCTTGAGAATGAGCATAAATCAAATATACACCTGCAAAGATCAAGCCCTTTATTAAACTGAATGCAGTTCAATAAAGATAAAATCATATATTAGTAGATAAGAAGTTTGTTAATTGAGATATCTGGAATCAATTGAACAACAAAGGAATAGTCAACCATTATGAAGTCAGTCCTAGGAAGGAAGTCAATGTGAACAAGATGACACAGTTCCTCAAAAGAACACATGGTTTCTGCATCAAACCCTCCTGTAAACTGCAAATATGGCAGACAAATAAATGGAAAAATAAAACATTACTCAAAGAAATATAATAACAATTGAGGCCATTTATCCACAAGTCACATGAAGTGAATATTTACTTGATGAGCTCTGAAAGAAAAATGCACACCCTGAAGCAGCAAGAATTCCTGTACAGGCTCCTTTTCTGAGTTCCCCATCGACTCCAGCTCTATAGATAGTCATCTCATGTATCTCTTTGCTAGCTTAATGGAACCTAGCTTTGTTTGTATCAAAGAAGATCATTAAATTATGAGTTTGAGCATAAGCATAAATTCATACATTCAAAAGGGACAATAGTACCAAAAATATGGGCTTCTAAATGATCACTGATAGCTAATAAGCATGCATGACATACCATATAACACTCTCTACCCAACACCATTCTTACAGTAAGATGTCCCAAAACTTCATTTTTAAAATTTGCACTAGGAATGTACGTTTCAGTTGAATGTACATTTTCCATAATGTCTTTGTTACATTCTTTCCAATATGCATAGCATCAAACAAATGCACGATTGAGAGTTTCTCGTAGTATGGCAACCTACTAAATTGCATAGAATAACTTTTTAGTCCTTTTGGAGGTTGGTCATTAATGCCTTGACAACCTTCATGAGCATCAATTACATCATCAGTAAACAAAACACAATATCAAAATATAAATTTCAAACAAAAACCATCAGATGGAATGACATTACCTCGATGATTTATTTTATTGTATTCCAACTTCCATAGGTGAGGTGTCATTCTCTGTGGCTTTGATGTAGTCTCTTCTTTCCCATTGAAAAGATGTTTTTCAGTAATTTGGTACTTATGATTTCTGTGGAGAAGGTGTTTATGCTCATCGAACACCTGCTTTCCTAAACTTTTTGAATGACAAGATTTCATCTTTGGACCACAAACTGGAAATGCAAATTTTCCCTTTGTCTGAAGACCTACAAGATCATGTATAATTGGATTAAATATGTTAACTTTGTGTTAGCACTATAACATACCAAAAAAGAGGTGTTAAGAAGAGAACATACCACATAAATGTGTTAGCCCAGGGGCATCATGTATTGTCCATACAAGAATTGCATGGAATTGAAATTGTCTTTGTCCTATTGGTCTAGAGATGTCATACATAGTGACCCCATTCCATAACACCATCAACTCGTTGATAAGGGGCTCAATATATATATTGATATCTTTAACTTGGTACTTACCTAGTTGAATGAACAAAAATATTACATAATTATTATGACCATTTTGATGGATTATTTATAATAAATTAATTTAGAAGACTAATAAATGAAAAAATACCTAGAACAATCTTTGCCAACATTATGTGCTCCCTCTTTATGGACATCCAAGGAGGAATGTTATTGTTGATAACAAAAATAGGCCACACTGAGTAAACATATCTCATCTCTCCAAACGGATTGACACCGTCCATTGCCAATGAAAGCTTGAGATTACGAGGTTCTTCTTTAAAGTGTGGCCAATTTTCCTCTATTTCCTTAAATGCCAAACCATCCACAGGAAATCACATAATGTCATCTCGACTTCTATTGCGTGCATGGTAATCCATAAATTGTGCCAAGCTATTGCACCTGAATAATCATTGCAGATGTGGAATAATGGAAATAAACTGAAGAACCTTGTGAGGCACCTTTTTGGTTATTCGATCTGATCAATATCTACTAATATGACAATCAGGGCATTCTATTGCAAATTCATGTTTTTTATGATATATAATATGATCATTTGGACATGCATGTATTGTTTGATACTCCATTCCAATATCTTTCATAATGGCAGATAATTCTCGGTACGAGCGAGGTAGAATGTTTGATGGTGGTAACAAACACTCACCTATCAACCTACGACCAAAAATATAATTTGTTAATATAAAGAATATTAATTTCTACAGGGTTCACCCTTTGTTAATTGTAAGGGAATTACGACTAAAAAAATGAAAAAAGATGACATACCTTAACATACGTGTCATTGCTACGTTGGATAAACCATTCATAACCTTCAAGTTCACCAACAACAATACATCGGCAATAAGAGTTTTTTGGGAGCCTTCATATAGGGGCTTGTGTGCCTTCTCAAGTATAGGTACATCAAGGTTTGCATCAATATCATCATCGTCGTCATCATCATCATCATCATCATCTTGATCATCGTGATCATCTTGATCATTGTGATCATCTTGATGATCGTGATCTTCTTCCATGGGATCATTACCTTCTACTTCTATATTCACACCTCCATGTTCCCTCATTTGTAAATCCACATTCTCTAGATTTTCATGGTCCATAACATGAAACCCAGGGTGGTTGACCTATATCAAAATGATGACCTTATATTAACCATGACCATGATGTCATCATCAAAACATGTCTTATGTATTTTATAAATTATTAAAATACATACCAATGGACGAAATTCATTTCCCCCTTCAATGTGACCATGTTACCTACAATGTTCCTCGACTGTTTTGATTAGATATCTTCAAGTCTTTAAGCCCTTACAAATTTTGCAAGGATAGTAACATTTTCCATTACCTTTTCTTTTAAAGTTAGACCACAATCTAGCAATTTTCTCCCTATTTTGTTGTGCATTGATATCGTCAGACATGGTATTTCTTGAATGGAATGACTCGTTGGTGGAAGAAGGATGACTTATTTGCAACCTGCAGATACAAATCATCACTGAACAACCATTTTCTCAACTATAATTTTCTCAGCGCAAAGGGACATTTATCATACCAAATTAAATTTTAGAAATGGACGATTCTGATGCATTTCCATTATAACAATTGAGCATTCATCATTTGGTATTGTGTATTCCATTTAAGTATGTCAACAATGTTCAAAATGCTGTCACCAAGCACAAACATAGGAAATAAAAAAGGGACAAAAGATAAGAAATAATAAAAATCATTACGACTATAGAAAATTTGCATGTTCACAATAGTACATGTGCATATAAGAGTAATCAAAGAAGGTATATGCACAAGTGACAAACATGCAGATTTGTCGACCAAACATTAATGGGAGCTAGCCTCTACAACAAATGGACTTGCGATGATATTTCAAAATAGTACATGTGTTGTAGGGTAAGCTCCCAGTAGTGCTTATGTAAATATGCATGTTCATTACCTGTGCATATGAAATGGCTCTAATGGCTACTTGAAAGAGTGGCTTAATATAAACAAAATGGTTACAAAGATGAGAATATGTCGTTAGAATAATGGGAGATAATAGAAATATTAAGTCAAATGAATTTCCAAGACAAAATGGAAATCATGTTAATGAAACGACAATTAATCTTGTTTAGTAACAATCCTTATGTGTGCCACAAAACTGGACCTGGATAAAAATAAATATGGAATGTAGGACACATATCCATCATCTAATAATGAATGAAACATAGCAATAGAAGTCACTTGGCCAAACAATAAAATGAGGTACCTTCAACATGGTTAAATTCTCGAGGCTCTATTGTCAAACAAAATAAAGAATGATCATATATAATGTAATATTGTCGGCCCATAAGATGATTTCTCAAACAGAGATTTTGTAACTAATACATATATTCCATTTTACATTGATCAAAGACAAATACACCACCAACATAAACAAAGGGCCCATGGATTAGAAACAAAAGTTAGTGGCAAGATGGACAACACACAAGAGAAGATCATCCTTATCCTATGTTGCCTATGGTTTTGACCATGTGGCTAATTTTAAAATTTCAAATATTACAATTACCCTTACTTTTATGCTTCTAAACTGATAAACATTCAAACAAACATGAGTTTTCTCCTTTTTTTAGTAGCAGATTCTAGGCTCCTATAATGATTGGGTTTCAAAAGGTCATGAAACAGTGAAAGGCCTCTTTTCATGTATTTCATTACCTTTTTATTACTCATTGTTGTATGCACCCTAAAATGGTCGCCTAGACTTTGGGCCCCCATTCATCAATTTATCAATTTCCTGAATCAATGCTTTACAATATTTTCAATTCAAATCAATTTCCTTGATCAAATTGTAATTAATTCAAATATTTCAATATTTTCTAAGGTTTGATCATTTCTAAGTTTTATATAATTAAGAGAATGTGCTCCCTTTTAATTAAATAAAAAAATCTTTTAATTAAATAATAAAATCACTTTATCCTAAGCCACATTTAATTAAAAGAAAAATCTCTTTTAAATAAATAAATTTTTTTTTAATTAAATAATGGAAACCACTTTTCTAAAAATAATAAATAAATAATAAAATAAAATAAAAAGAAAAAGATTTTTTGTCTACACATTGAATGCACACTTTCCAAGATGAGTGGAATCTCCTTTTGCCTCTTAATCTCTTCCACTCATCTTTTTGCCTCTTAACCATGTCCATTGATTTTGCGTCTTGAGAATCTTGAGCACATGGATCAACCGAGATTTAATCTCCACCCTTGCACTCCATGAATAGAGAGCTATGAGTCGCCATTTGAGACCTCATTCTTGAGCAATCTTGGATATAATGACTCATAGAAGTGTGTCAACATTTTAGCACACATTTTTGGCTTAGTCCTTGTCACCACAAGGAAAAGAAGCTTACACTAAATTATTACAAAAAAAGAAGATCAATTTTGCATGGGCTTATTCAGATATGCTAGATTTGGACACTAATCTTATCATGCATCACGTATCCATAGCTCTGGGTGTAAAACCAGTCAAACAAAAATTGAGAAAGATGCATCATCACATAGCTCTTCTAGTCAAAATAGAATTAGAGAAACTCCTTGGTGCAGGATTCATAAGAGCTATTGACTATGTTGAATGGATATCAAACATTGTACCAGTTTCCAAACATGACAAATCCATTCAAATTTGTACAAATTTTAGAGATGTCAATAGAGCATGCCCAAAGGATGATTTTCCACTCCCCAATATAGACATGATAGTGGACATGACTGTGGGTTATGAGATTTATTATTTGATGGATGGTTTTTATGGATACAATCAGACTAAGATAGCTCTTAAAGATCAAGAAAAGACTGCATTGACTTGTGCATGGGGTACCTATTGTTGGAATATTATGCCTTTTGGATTAAAAAATGCAGGAGCCACCTATCAATGAGCTATGACAACCATTTTTCGTGACATGATGCATAAAAACATGGAAGATTATGTGGATGACACTTTGGCCAAGTCTAAGAAAAGAGACACACACTTAGATGATTTAGAAGTCATTCTAGATCACATCAAACAATTTAAATTAAGGTTAAATCCTAAGAAATGTGCATTTGGTTTCACCTCTGGAAAACTTCTAGGATTCATCATTTCAACAAAAGGAATAGAGGTGGGCCCTGAAAAAGTCCAAGCAATCATAGATTGCCACCTCCTAGAAACATTAGTCAAATGAGGAGTCTTCAAGGCAATCTTCAATCCATAAGGAGATTCATTTTACAGTTGGCAAATAGAGCTCAACCTTTCAACAAGAACTTACACAAGGGAGTCAAATATGTTTGGAATGAGGATTGTCAAAAGAGCATAGATCAAATCAAGAAATACTTGGCAAATCCTCCCATTTTAATACCTCCTATCCCAGGGAAACCACTTATTTTATACATTTCAATGACATAATCTTCTTTGGGGGCATTACTAGCTCAACTTGATGAACATGGGAAAGAAAGAGCAATATACTACATTAGTCATCTCTTGTTTCATATGAGGTTAACTACACCAGCATTGAGAAAGCTTTCCTTGCAGTTGTGTTTGCTTCCCAAAAGTTACAACATTACATGCTTGCACACACAGTACACCTTATAGCAAAAATATATCCACTCAAGTATTTATTAGGTAAGGCTGCCCTCACAGGTAGACTTGCTAAATGGATGATGATCGTTTCAAAGTTTGACATAGAGTACATTGAGCATAAAGTAATCAAAGGACAAGCAATAGCAGATCAATTGGCTGATTTCTCAATACAAGATAGTTCTTCCACCTAGGGTGATGTAGTTCTTCCACCAGGAATTCAAATCTGGATTCATGTTGCTACTAGGATCCAATTGATCCATGCCTGTGTTCATCGAAAGTTTGACTAATACTATGTAGGTCAAAATTTTGACGACCATGGGCATAACTTAAAAAAAAGAGATTTCATTTCATTATTACCACTTATATAATAAATAGAAGTAGGGTTTTGATTTCATTTCATTATTACCACGGCATATATTTTCAAGGTTGCAGTGCCTAAAACCTCATCAACACTGTGTATTGGAAGCTCATTGAGGTAACCTTCACTTTGGAGGGTAGATTTGACAATGCAGATTTAGCACTGAGGTAACGTGATTTTGTTTTCCCGACTCTTGTGAGAATTTGAACGCATCTATTTATTATTACCAGTTTTAAAAAGTTTGAAGCTAATTTGTTCCCCAAAAATGTCATCTACTGCATATTTTATTGTTTTGCTGGGATTGGGATTAGCTGGGATATTTTTGGTGGTGTAGAGAAGGCCAAAGATTTACCGGGGAGCTGGCCAAAGCCATGGATTGCTTATCCATTATATAGATTTCCTAATGAAGATTTCAAAATTTAATTTAAAAAAAATTGCATTTTCCATCAAAAACAACTGGTATTTACATTCATGCAAACCCGTATTGAAAGAATTCAAGAATCTAATTGGATGGAAGGCTTCTAAACACTTCTATCTTTCATTTGCAAGTGGTTTGAGTTGATTTGATTAAGTGTGTAAAGAGAATTGGGTTGCAGAATAGGAAAACCCGTGGGTGTGCCCTAGCCGGCAGTTTGAATTTCAAACATCTATTTCTTTCCTATGATCCGATGAAAGTCATTGGCATTTGGTGAGGAGGGAAAATTGTAGAATGTATCATAAGATTTCAATAAACTTACCATGGAGAATGCGGATTGGAGGAGTTTGATATGAAGATAGCTAGGCATCCAAAATATGACTGGCATCACGATGAGTATAGACCCGTAACTGTTATTTGGTTTCAATTTTCAGTCTCAATTCAAGGATTTGAATTTGAATTACTCACCTCTTAATGAGACCATCAAGGGATTGGCTGAGTGCCAAGTTTTGAATGCACCTATTGTATCAGACTGAGCATCAGGATTTTTATCTTGGAAGGAGATGCTGTGGATTTGGGAGTTTGTATAGGGTCCAAAATCTATACATCGAGGGACACTCTGTCCAAGAGAACATAGATTAAGGCACAGTGACTGTCTTGAGGGGTCTTTTGGGAAATTTAGAAACCAAAACCCAAAATTGTGCCAAGTTTGACTAGCGGCCTGCATTGCCACAAGGGATAGTCCTAAAGATCAGGGTGTGTCAAGACCGAGTTACAAACTTGGTAAATGAGAGGGATGTCAATATGAATCAATTGACATTTAGAAAGGGTCTGAAGGCTTATGAAGAATTTGTAATAGTCTAGGTGAGTGAAAGTACTTAGGGAGTACAGGGGTGCATCTTCACTAATGAGACAACAACTGTGAATAGTCTCAGGGAGGAGTTACGGGGACACAATGTATTGATTGGCTGAAAAGATTTTGAACACTTGAGAGTGTAGAGCCTTGGTGGGCGCCATAATTAGGCCTCTAAGATTCTTGCAGTTGGGAGGCCTAGAGAATGATCCAGGCTTTGATCTTTTTGGAGGACGACTGCCTCAAGGAGAGTGTCAAAGAATCCCAATAACACTTGGGGATTCTGTGGTAAAACTTGGTGTTAGATGCAGAAAGCCAGGTTTGCAGGCCCAGGAAGCACTTTGTACTAAAGTGACAACTGTGCCTTGAAAGGTTGATAGACTGGTCTAAGGGGTTGGTTAGGCCTTTGTAAGGTCACTTAGGTTGGGTACAGTAGTTAAGAAACAAATAAGAAAATATAATCCAACTATGATTGAAAATGGAGAAATGGTTTATAATGTGAAATTTAAGCCTATATATATTTTAACCTCTTGATAGAAATGTTGAATCAAATGTGCAACCTTTGGCATTTTCAAGAGTTTTTTATATAATACAAATTTAAGCCTATATATATTTTAACCTCTTTCTACTTAATGCATGTCAGTATTCTACATAATGTCACTTCATTCTTGACTAGTCTCTATTCTCCTTGTTTGACATTAGTAACTTCCCTCCTGCAAGATAATCATGTTTATGATATTTTTGATATAATAGAAATGTTCCATTTGCCGATTCGAGAATTTAAAATTTTATAATTTATTTAGTATTGAGTATTCTAATTTCTAATTAGTAATTCGATATTCAAAACTTCAATGTTCATTGTTCAATGTTAAAGTATTTACTATTTAGTATTTGGAATTTGCAATTTTGGTGTTTTACTTCTTAATAGTCTTATACATCTTTTCATAACTAGCATTTTAAGTACCATATGTATAGTATAAAGTATATACACCCCTCCTCACCGCCATCCCCAAATTGAGGCCCTTTGTCCCCATGTCTCGGTAACCCATCCTACCATCCCTGATAGTGGTGTAACTATGGTCTTTTCCAAGTACTTAGCTCTAATACCAATTGTAGAACACAACTCTACTACTGAGAGGGGGAGAGTGAATTAGTAGTAGATAATTTTTTTCTTAATCAATTAAAATTTTATAACACTCAATGAAACTTGTCAATCTTAAATCTGATAACTGAAAGCAACTAGAACTACAACTCGAAAGCAATTCAACCATACAAGAAACAATGCACAAGGTTTGATGTGGAAACCCAGGATGGGGAAAACCACGGTGAGAAATGATGCTAGGGTCTACTGTCCTAATCCAGCCTCATGAATAATGCAATTACAATGTTTAAGGGCACCAACCCTAAGGAGTCACCAAACCCCCATATCCTCAGAGCACCAACTCTATTAATATTGAGCACCCACTCAACCAGCCTAAGCACCAATTCAGCATCAATCACAAATACAAAATATATTATATTACTGAACTAAACCTTTAGTTGCACCATTTATAATAGTAGAAATATAGACAAATAAACTCTTCAATCTGAATGTCAACAACGTGCACTTCTTAACAACTGGAAGACCTGCAAATAAACTTTTTATAGGAAGTGTATTATCTTGTTAGAGTAAAATATTAATTATATTAATTAACTTTACTCCCTTCTTAAGATGTCAACACTTTTATTTTTAGTTGTTTATATTTAAACACACATGCACTAGTTGATTTAAACTTATGCACTAGTTATTTTAAATATAAACTTGCATGCATTAGTCTTGTAATAATTTAACTAATTATTACATGCACTAGGGCTTGCCTTTCAAGGCTTTCGATCTCCTTTATAAGGATGATCCATTGTACATTTAATTCATTCATTTTATTTGATGATATTTTCTTCTTCATATTTTTGAGTCAAACCCCTGCCCTCTTCTTGTCTCTACTTCCTTGTAACAAGTTTTTGTATGTACAGGTGATCTTCGAGTTTTGTGGATTTGTATTGCTCAAATCCTACATGGTATCAGAGCCTAATCTACTACAGCTTGCATTTGAAGGATTCAGATTAGGGTTTTTTTGGTTATTTTTTTATTGAAATTAGGGGTTCCCTACATTTTGGTGCACTTTGAACTCAAATGGACCTCATCGTTGAGCTTGCAGTGCCCAAAAACCCCTATTTTGATATAAGGCACGTCCAATTTGGACAACTTTTCATTTTGGGGCATTTTTTTGGTACCAGACAGCTTGACATGCTTTTCAAGGCAGCATTTGTACGAACTGACACATTTCTTGAGGCAAAATTCTTTGGTTTTGGCATGCAAATTGAGACCAAAAATTTTGGCACACAAATCGGGGCAAAAATTTGAATGGCCTGGCACGGATCCTGAGGCGCACATGCGAATTTGCAAAAAATAAAATAAAATTATTTTTTATTTTTTTAAAAAATTGCTAGTGACAACCATTTGGCCATAAAAATTAAGCCAGTGAATGCAATTTTAGCCTCTGGTCATATGGTGACCAAGGGCCCAAAATTTTAGCCCAAGGGGGCTTGCATGCTGTGACGGCCATTTGGCCATCAATTTTAAGCCTGTGAAGTGCTGACATCAGCACATTTAGACACCATTTGGGCCCTCCAGCACAATAGTTGGTATTTTTCTCATAACTTGAGCATACGGTGTCAAAATCGAGCAAACGAGATATTGTCGGAAAGCTTGTTCCGAGCTCTATCCAGATCTGGAGGTTTGAATTTCTGATTTTTCTTTTTTGATGGTGTTTTTTACTATCAAAACTAGATGTTTAGTTTTGCACTCCGAAAGCTCTGTATTACGCATCTGGACTCCGTTTTGGGAAAGTGAGATATTGTTGGAAAGCTTGTTCTAAGAGCTTTCTAGTGCTATGAGTCATTTTCCTAGATTCTACTCCAGGTATATTTTATTGAGTTTTTTGCATTTTTGCACTCTGGTGGATATCTTGGATGTTATAGTTCCTAGGATCTCTTCCCTTTAGGGGATGACTCTTCTTAGGCTGTTATTTTATTTCAATAGCCTTTTGTCTTATTTGAGTAGTGTATACTTCCCTTTTGTAGCATTCTTTTATGCACATGCACTGAGATAAAGTGCCATTTTCTTGCATGCTTGGAATCTTGAACATGTTTGTGCTATTTGTACTCGCACTCCATTATAAAGTGCCATGGGGGGCTTTGATGTTTGCCTTTGTTTGCCATCTACCTTTTTCAAGTGAGTGTTCCTTCCATGACATTAGCCTTGGCATATCTTTATTTGTGCTTGTGCTTTCTATGCACCTTCGATGTTCCTGGTTCTTCACAATGTAGTTCTTATTGACACTCTTTTCAGTGTACCTATCACCTCTCTCTTGTCAGCATTATGGGGGGGTTTTATTGATCATTCTTCTGCTTCCTTGGTTTGATAGTGTGAGCTATGTATTCAGTATTTGTTCCTATGTACTAGGCGGATGCAGTGGCTGGGTACCTATGCATTTCGGTGAGATGGATCATTTACCATATAGACACTCTTTCTTTCCTATTTTTAGAGGCACTCTTCCATCTTTGATTGATCAGCTCTTCAGGCTTTGGTGTTTTATACCATTTGTATCTTTGAGTTCAGTTGTTTGCCTTTGTTTGCCTCCTGATTAGAGTAGTGTCATTTGAGGGCACTCATACAAATTACAATCTTCTCTACCTGGTCATGCTCTATTTCAGTGGAGGATCTTTAGATCAGCAGTTACTTCTTGACAGAGTTTGCATCTTCTTCCTTCAGTGATGTTCTACATCTTCATTTATGTTCCTATTTTTTGGAACATTCCTAGTTTTGGAGGCTTCTTCAGTCCTTCATATTATTCTTTGTCTCCTTTTGGAGTAGAGTTTTTCCCATGTGGTTTTCTCTATTTCTCCTCTTTATAGAGACTCTCTTTTGTACATGGGTACCTCATCAAGCCATGTTTCCGGGACCCATTTTTATGCTTTCAACACTATAGTTTCCTTTGCTTTCTTCTTGCATTGTTTGTAGCTGCATTGTTGCGCATCTTAAGGGGGGGTGTTAGAGTAAAATATTAATTATATTAATTAACTTTACTCCCTTCTTAAGATGTCAACACTTTTATTTTTAGTTGTTTATATTTAAACACACATGCACTAGTTGATTTAAACTTATGCACTAGTTGTTTTAAATATAAACTTGCATGCATTAGTCTTGTAATAATTTAACTAATTATTACATGCACTAGGGCTTGCCTTTCAAGGCTTTCAATCTCCTTTATAAGGATGATCCATTGTACATTTAATTCATTCATTTTATTTGATGATATTTTCTTCTTCATATTTTTGAGTCAAACCCTTGCCCTCTTTTTGTCTCTACTTCCTTGTAACAGGTTTTTGTATCCAGGTGATCTTCGGGTTTTGTGGATTTGTATTGCTCAAATCCTACAATCTACAATTCAAAAGTCCTATTCACAAATTATAAAAATTTTCACTAACACTGTAATGTATTTGAATTCAAAGATGTTGTCCACAAACTGAGAAAACCCTTTCAAAAATTTTAGCTCTTTGAACCATAAAACTATTTTAACCTTTCAATACAAACCAACTTTATGTTACTCCATTTTGAATGTCCTGTAAGAAATTGCTTACAGCATTTGATAACATCATACTTGTATTTATTTGTTCATCTTTTGAATAACATTACTTACAGTAATATTAAGTATACGATGTCAATGCTCACTCATTCTCATTTGTTCACAACATATTCATTCTCATGCTCTCCTTTTTCATTTGGAAACAAAATACACAGCACGATGCCTTCTATTCTCTGCTATAGATTTTTCCTCTCTTCTTTTCATTCAACATGCTTCACATATAGCCAATGTAATCTTCTTAACATCCTCCTACAAACTGACTTCATAAATATAGCATTGTATTCTCATAGAAGGATCACGACATTTCACACTTGAACTCCTTTTCCACACACTTCATGATGTATATATATATATATATATATATATATATATATATATATATATATATATATATATATATATATATATATATATATATATAACGCTTCAAAGACACACCTGACTAACTGACAGAGGTTAGGAAGTTTCAATTGGTTTCAAACCAACTTTATAACTACAAACCAATTAACTTCCTTCTCATGTGGTTATTATCTTTTAAATCAAACCTTTTGCTTCTTAAAATAATTATTGAAACAGTTTTGAAACAAAGAATGAATTGAGATAGCAGTTCCTTGCAAACATACGCATTCAAAAATATTCTGAGACAAAACAATAATACTATACATATGTAGACTGTAAACAAGTCCGATAAACCCTATGCTGCAAGTACTTCATTTCACTATGTCTAAAAACTCGACTGAGATTTGAAGATCTATCAGTTGACTTGTAGAATCATTTGTTCTATACATTCTCTAAGTTTTTCATATCATTGAAATGGTAGAATATAAAGTTCCCGTACTTGGTAGGAATTGTAGAGGAAGAATGGTCTCCTCATTGCATCTTGTGTCGACACGAAACCATTTCTAATATCCCCATTGTATTTCTTTGTCATGATAGAGAAATCTCCCATTAACCTTTATTTCCATGGCAAAATACTCTTAACTGACATATTTTAAACACCTATCAGCATGATAAAACCTCCCTAACTTTTGTTTCATCAGTTTGGATAGAAGAGTTTGTTAATACTTAAATACACAGACTTTGTCAGATACTCAATACATACACATAGCTAATGTGACCATGTGAAGAGTCCATGTTCTATTTTGCACAGAATACATATTTAGAACAACCACTAGAATACATATATTCAGCAACAACGGATATATTTGTCAAACTGTATTTTGATTTGCATAACTTTATATTCACAAAAGTCTTTTTGACATCAATGACAAACTAGTAAAACAATGTATAATAGATCTGATGTTATGTTTGATTCCCTGTGGAGACATAATGGGTTTTTCATAATTTCTAAGTCCTTCCCAAAAAGATGCCTAGAAATGACAATGCTATTTTTTGGAAGGGCCCATAAATTTTTAGTTGTTTTTGAGATGAACCCGTGCTAGATAAAACAACTACCATATGTCCTGATAATTTTATTTTGGAATATACTATGTTTTTGTTTTTACTTTTTACAAGCTTCTGTGGTAGGAAGATCTTATGAAAATTGGGCACTAACAATGAGCACTTGTGTTACCAGTGCTTCAGTTTCTAATTTTTGGTTACCATCTTAAAGTCTTTTATCCAGTAAAGTGGCATTTTTTGCCATTGCTGACCATTTTCTTGCTTTTTGAACCTAATCACCCCTTCAAATGTTTCTTTTCTAAACAGTTTTTCCTTTGAGGGGATGTTTTTAAGAAGCTAACAACTATTTTAGGAAAGCGCCTTAGAAGCTGGTGCTGCAATTCAGTGGGAATTTTTATATAGGGAAGTCTAGTATCTTTGACTTTGAAGTTGACCTCAAATGTAACTTTTGAATACTAAAGAATTTCTGAATTTATTTTTATTCATTGCATATTGGTAGGCTAGAAATTATATGGTTTGTAAACTCTGGTGCTTTAGCTATTTCGTTCTCAAGAAAACTAGAGGAAAGGGTACTGTGGTTTGTAACATGGTTTTATGGTGGAGAAGTATTACTATTCAAAGCATAGTTTCCAACATTTAATGTGATTACCTATTCAAAATTCTTAGGATATGAATGGAAGTGAATCTTAGCAAAGGTAGAAGCGGAACAGTGACTATGGAATTTTATGGCAATAGGTGGTGCTATAGTTTGTGATAATCTGGTTCATTAGGAGTAGGGTCTAGACTCTACCATGAATGTAATGTCATCTGGTGTCATGTCTATTAATGGTATTGATCACAAAATAAAAATATGTCAATCAAGATGGCAATAGTAAAGTGACAGAAATATGAACAAGATTTAATGACTTTAATGATTAATGTTACCATCCTTATGAACAAGTATTCTTGTACCCATCATATTTTCCTTCTTAGGGACTGCCAAGGTCTTCATGTACTTTTCTATCATCCATGAGATATTCACATGCCACCACTTCAACTTCCAAATCTGTTACTTCTTCCAAAGAATCTTCTGCTGCAACACTTTGTTGTTTTGGTCAGGACATACTAGTAGGTCAGGACATACTGATTATAAGTAAACTAGTAAACCAAAGGACATGCTTTTACTACTAAGTCTCTATTTTTTGGGCATACTGATTATAATTACTTGACATATATCACAAATTTTTCTAATTAAGGTTGGCGGGATGATAACGCCTATCTTGAAAAAAGACTATCAAATCATTATGCTTTCAAATCAATTACCTATCGTTGTATCCCTTGCGAGGGAGAGAAGCCAAACACATAAAGAACATGCACATAAACATAGCAACTGAAAAAATTAAATGGAATTCACCAAGAAGTACCAAATGATGAATGCTCAATTATTGTAATGGCAAAGCAATATCAGAACCGTCCATTTCTAGAACTTGATTTTTCTATAGTCCTAATGATTTTTCTTATTTCTTGTATGTGCTTGGTGACAAGATTTTGAACATTGTTGACATACTTAAATGGAATACACAATACCAAATGATGAATGCTCAATTGTTGTAATGGCAAAGCATCAAAACCGTCTATTTCTAAAATTTGATTTTGTGTAGTCTTAATTATTTTTCTATAGTCCTAATGATTTTGAAAATTGTTGACAAAGAGTGTTTCTTTTTTTGATTATAGTATAAATGATTTTTCTATAGTCGTAATGATTTTTCTTATTTCTTTTATTTTGTCCCTTTTTTATTTCCTATGTCGGTGCTTCTTGATAGGATTTTGTCACCTTCTTTTGATGGTATATTTCATTCACTCTATGTGGAATACTATTTTGTTCACTATTTTATTTCAGCTTCATATTTCTTACATTTTTCATATACACAAAGACTACACATGCTGATAAAAAAATGAGCTATTTGATTTAGGTTTACTTTTCATTATTGTAAATGGTTAATATTTCTGATGGTACTCCTTGGTGTATTTCATATAAAAATAATCATATAAAAATAATAAATGTAGTAACGATGGTGCGGTGCATTATTGATATAGGATCGATGACTCTTGTCAATGTGCCAAACTATCAATGTGGTGGTGGGCAGTGTGTGTTGAAGACTTCACGGACATCGAACAACCCTGGACGATAATTTTGGTGTTGCCCAAATAGAAAAAAAGTTGCTAATGTGTATATATTTAAAGTTTCTAATGTAAATACTATTCATTATAATATAAGAACTAATGTAGACTGGGTATCACAGGGAAATAATGGCTATGAATACTTTAGTTGGGTTGATGACAACTCATCTGCATCTATCTGCCCATCTCCACTTATCTGCGATGAAGGATTTGAGTGCAAAATGTGTCAGGCTAGGGAAAATTCTAAAATTATATTTTTATGATGTGTTCTCTATATTGTAATCGCATATCTTTGCTGTGACCATATACAGAGATGAACTCGGGAATTAGTTAGTTTAGTATTTTCATATTGTAACTAATATTTTAATATTGATATGACATAACTTCTCTTTGCCTCAAGTGCGCATATATATGGTTTACATCTTTTTTTAGAATAATTCTTCATGTTTATGGCTCAGGTGAGCCCCAATCTGCTATCAATAACATGATTTAACGTATAGTGTTTTCTTGGTTATTCCATTTGTTCCTTGACCTTGACTATGGATTGACTATCATTTTCAAGCTTGAGCGAGGCTTCGTACCATGCAGCGTCTGTAGATTTGTACACAACGTTGATTTATGCTGGAGGTAAACTACATGTGTCATGTAAACAACATGGTTGAATGCAATCTCTTTTGCATGTTTTCAAGAGTTTTCCCACCAATACAAGCGTAAATAATGCATTGAACGTAATCTACGAAAGTTGCGTGGTATGAAGTCTCGCTGAAGTTTGAGCGCAGCGTGGTATCAAGTCTCCCTTTATAAACATGGTAGTTGAGAAACATAATTGTAGGCATCACAGTCACAAGTTTTTTGGAGACAACGTAATTGAGTTGTATACCCAAGCGATGGAGTGCAACTTTTGCACCTCTGATTCCAAGTTGACACTATGGGATACAAAGACCATAGATAAGGAATAAATTTAGAGAGAGGAGGAGGTCCATAACAACCAAAATAATATAGGATGAACCTCAAGTTAAATGAGGCAACTGCAAACATTTTAATAGATTTTTATTATTAAATAATGAAATTTACATATAATAGTGTTCTAAGCCCCCTCATTACATGATTTATTATTGTAAACCCCCTCTAACTTACACATCTAGAAAATGAAACTACAACCTATTGGGATTGAGACAAACCTTAGAGAACAACAACAACTAGGAATGATCTCTTTCCAACATCTGTTGAATACATCTATTGGAGGACCTTATATTCATGAGCTACACCTTGTATTCATGAGCTACAGATGTATTCAAAAGATGTTGGAAAGTGATCCTTCCTAGCTGCTTTTGTTCTATAAGGTTTGTCTCAATCCCAATAGGTTGTAGTTTCATTTTCTAGATGCATAAGTTAGAGGGGGCTTACAATAATAAATCATGTAATGAGGGGGCTTAGAACACTAGTATATGCAAATTTCATTATTTAATAATAAAAATCTATTAAAATGTTTGCAGTTGCCTCATTTAACTTGAGGTTTGTCCTATATTATTTTTGTCATTATGGCCCTCCTCCACTCTCTAAATGTATTCCTTATCTATGGTCTTTGAATCCCACAGTGTCAATTTGGAATCGGAGGTGCAGATGTTGCACTCCATCATTTGGGTATACAACTCAATTACATTATCTCCAAAAAGATGTGACCATGATGCCTACAATTATGTTTCTTAGCTGTTGTGTCCCAAGACCCCTTATGACCCTTTATGACCATTTACGACCTCTAAGAATACATCTTAGAGGTCTTAAAATGTCGTAAAGGGTCATAAGAGGCTCCTAGGAGGGGCCAGATGAGCTTCCACCTTCACGTGGTTGGCCGTGTTAAGTAGAGAATGTTAATTAAACTATTCTCGAAACAAAGAGAAGCTCAATACTTTAAGGTTTCAGTCCACAGACAAATTGAATTAGACTTACTAAGCCTCTTATTGTAGTTTGTAATAAGATTGATTTGCAACCACTAGAGACTACTCTACAAGCTTGAAGAAGTGGTATATTTTGGAAAATGAAGAGTGGAAAGAAGATGATATTCTTGAGATCATGGATGGACACAATGTTGCAACCTTTATTGATCCAGATATCTTGCAGAGGCTTGAAGAACTGGAGAGGGAAGAAGGGCTTAGGATGGCAGCTAAGGGTGACGAGGATTTCACAATAGCTAACAAACATAATTATAGGCATCATGGTCACATTTTTTTGGAGACAACATAATTGAGTTATATACCCAGATGGAGTGCAACTTCTGCACCTCCGATTCCAAGTTGACACTGCGGGATGGAGAACAACTTGGAACCGGAGGTGTAGAAGTTGCTCTCCATCATTTGGGTACTCAATTCTAGAGCTTGTACTACATGACTGGTGCCAAAATAGGGCTCTCCCAATCACTGACTGTGACCCACTGGCAACAAGCAACAAAATGAGTGTGGACACCTGAAGATAAATATCAAATAGGGGAAAAGCACTTGCAACAATAGAGGCAATAGCTGTAGATACAGATGAGGATATCCCAAATCCCTAATATAATAAATACGGTGAAGAAAAAGAGTAATGCAAAAATTATTACTATTTTGGAAGATGCAAATCCAACTGAGGAGATGCTAAAGAGGACATATAAATTGATGGCACGAGCACGTTGTTTTGAAGTAAGCAGTATTTATTTTTTTAGGGATTTCTGGGATATCGTCATTTGTATCTATAGCTATTGCCTTTGTTGTTGTAGGTGCTTTTCCCCTATCCTCAACATCAAATTCTGACAAAAATATCAATAAAACTATCATACTAACTCCATGAATGTTGTTTTAAGTAATTATCTATGAATGTTATGTATTAATATTGAATTATATGTCATGTTAATGAATATTGTTATGTGTTAATGGGGAATTTAGATTGATGTTAGGGGGAGGGGGGGTGAGGTTAGATGAGCTTCCCCCTTCACGTGGTTGCCCTTGTTAAGTAGAGAATATTAAAGTATTCTCGAAACCAAGTGAAGCTCAAACTAACATACCTTCAAAGGTTTCTTCTCTCATATATTAGATGTAGCCATACATTAAGTTAATAATCAAATGACTATTGAATGAAGAATAGAGATGCATGGTAATATAATGTATAAAGATGGAGAAACAAATCTCAAAGAGACAAATACTTGGGAACCAATGACAATGCAACTTTAGTATATGTTGTTGTTATAGAGAAATCGGTTAGAAACCCATTAATAATATATATATATATATATATATATATATATATATATATATATATATATATATATATATATATATATATATATATATATATATATATATATATAAACCAAAAATTATTATTGGTCTCTTTTTTGACATTTTAATAATAGTTATTTCGAAGAGAATGCTATGTGTTCGACGTTGATTCCAACAACATTATGGACCCTGATTGGTCACAATTTTGATGAACGTTGGTCACATAGATAAAAGGTTTGATCTACAATTCTTCCAGGTAATTCAGTCGGTAATTCAACCACTAAGGAGGTCGGAATTTTGATGACAATTTTTCCTGTCATATAATCGATGAGAAAAAGTTTGACAATAGTTTTGGTCATCTGTTCGACCAATGGGTATCGAAAATTCGACTAATCCTCATCAAAAAATAGGGTAAAATTTACTAGTGGTTCAAACATGCAATTTATTTCACTAAGATAGACTTACGTAGTAGATATCATAGATAAGAATTGCAAAAAGTGATATTTGGAAAACTGTTTGTAAGACTAAACAGGGACTATACAAGTGGTTGGTATGCCCTTTGGAATTTTTAATGCACCAACTACATTCATTAGAGTCATGAATGATGTCTTTTGTCCTTATATTGATGATTTTTTCATAGTCTATTTAGATTATATCCTTGTATTCATAAAATAGTGGGATGATCATGTAAGTCATGTAAAGAAATTTTTTGATGTATGGAGAAAAGAAAAACTTTTTGTAAAGATGTCTAAATGTGAATTTGCTAAGAGATCCTTAGTGTACTTAGGCTATGTCATAGGAGGTGGTTAATTAAAAGTATACCCTGTGAAGGTTGAATGTATTGTAAAATGGCCTAAGCCAAGTATAGTTACAAAAGTCAGGAGTTTCTTAGGTGCAGTCCAGTAATGGATAAATTTCATTGAAAACTTCTCTTATATTGCATCACCATTACATGCATTAACCAATACCAAGGTAAATTTTCAGTGGGGAGGTCCACAACAGAAGGATTTTGACACTTTGAAGGAAAAGTTGAGCACCACACTAGTTCTGGCTTTACCAGATTTACACCAACCATTTGAGATAGAGATAGATGCAAGTGGATTTTCCATGGGAGTTGTACTCATGCAAGGAGGTAAACCAATTTTCTACCACTCTGAAACATTTTTAGGAGCAGTAAGTAACTGTCCCACTTACGATAAGGAACTTTATGCTTTAGTTCATAGTGTTAAGAAATGGAAACACTACTTATTATGGAAAGAAATTGTAATCCACACTGATCACCAACCACTTCAGTATTTGCACTCACAATCTAAGTTGCAAAAAAGTAGGTATTTTAGGTGGATGGGTTTTCTACAATAGTTTCATTTGGTAATTAAGTATAAGAAAGGCTCCCATAAAAAAGTAGCAGATATTCTCTCTAGGCCTCATATTAATGCTTTGATAGTCTTTAAGAATATTTTTATGGTTCATGAAAGTTTTCTGGAACAATATACTAATGATGAGGACTTTAAGGATATATATGCACCTTTAATCTAGGGTAAACATGTAGAAGAGGAAGATTACTATGTGCTGGATAACTTGTTGTATCACTTGGGAAAACTATGCATTCCTAAAGATGAACAAGCACAGGTAATCCGTGAAGCACATATTTCTTTGATTGCAAGACATTCAGGGTAAGTAAAACATTGGCTCAATTGCAGAAATATTGTTATTGGCCTCATATGCAAGAAACCGTCACTAAGTATATAAAAGGATGTGTAATGTGTGCAACTAGCAAACCAAGTAACAAGAAATTGGGTTTGTACACACCATTACCTATACCATCTCATCCATGCGAAAATGTGTCAAACTTTGTAGGCAGTTTACCTATGTCTAGGAAAGGTCACGATTATTTGTATGTAGTAGTTTATTGGTTTAGAAAAATGTGTATTTTAATGTCTTGTAAGAAATAAGTCACTGTTGAAATGACAACTAATTTGTACTTTAAATTTGTATGGGTTCATTTTGGGTTACCTACTTCTATTGTATCAGATCGAGATTCTTGATTCTTAGGGGAATTTTGGTCAGAATTGTGGAGCCTCATGGACACAAACCTAAAGAAGAGTACAACCTTCCATCCATAGATAGAGGTAGTGAATAGGACAATTGTATATCTACTTAGAGGTTATTGCAATAAGCATCCTAAGTTGTGGGATGAAATTCTTCATTATGTGTAGCATGCTTACAACCATGCAACACACTCTTCTACAAAGAAGTCTCCTTTTTTAGACTTTCTTCGATTGCTTGCCTAAGACACCAATGGATTTTTCTTTTGGGAAGGATGATGTTGTAGATGGATGCCATGATGCAGAAAGGGCTTTAAAGTTCATCCAGAAGATCCAAGCAATCCTCCAGGCAATAGAAGCATAGTTAGAGAAGAGCCAAGAAAAATACAAGGCTCACCATGATAAGCATCACATCAATCACCATTTCTAAGTTGGCAATAGATTTTGGTTACATATCAATAAGGAAAGAATGCAAGGTGAAGGAAGGAAGCTCAAGCCTGTCAAGTATGGTCCTTTTGAGATCTTAGAGAAGATCGGTATCAATGCTTTCCTCCTTAATCTTTGTCAATGTTGAGAATCTGAAGTTGTATGAACCTCCAATGATCATGGATGAATACACTGACATTCAAGTTCCATCCATTGATGATCTTTCATCAGAGTTCATGATAGCATTGCTAGAAGATGTCACCCTTGACAGGAATGTCAGAACTTCACAAAGAGGACTAGTTGAATACCTCCAAGTGGCATTTAAGTGGATGCATCCAAGCAAGGCAAGATGTATGGAGATTTGTAAAGTTAGGGAACTTCACCCTCACTTACTTTCTAAGTAATCAAACTTTCAAAGGTCTGAAAGCTCTCTAGTGGGGAGGCTTGATCTAGGGACTAAGTTTTAGTAAAATTTTAAGTGTCCCCAATACTCTAAAAATTATCACCATTGCAAAGTACTCGAAATCTTGATTCCAACGCAACTTGAACGAACAAAAATAGAGTTCATATGCCAAAGTTATGACCAATAAAATTTTTGGTCAAACTTTGGTAAAACCAAGTACAGAGGCTATAAAAAAGGTGTAAATTTGACCTTTTCAAAATTGGTCAAATTTGGTGTCATTGGAAAGGTCTCTTCGAGATGATTCTGATGATATTTTTTCATCCAAATCGGAGCTCGTATGGAAAAGATATGGTTGGTCAAAGTTGGGTTGACCAAGTTGATTTTTGTTGACTAATGACATCCTCATGATGTCATCATGTTGATGTGGCAGAGCAAGTGACATGGAATCTTCAACCAGTTAGTGTTTGAGATGTGGTAAGTGAAGGTTTTTGTTCCAATCAAATTTAGCCACATGGCATTTAATGGATGAATAGAAAAGTGCCACATGGCATCTAGGAGATAGCATTCCATTTGGATGGATTTCACTTGGATTCGAACTCATAACCAGCTCCCTCCTAACTTCCTCCTTTTTCTCTACACCACATACACACTTTGCTAATTATAGTGGCAATAATTATTTTTAAATTAAATGCAATCCGCCATGCTAAAGGAAACGACCAGCGGGGGTTGAACCCATGATCTCCGTCGGCCTAATAGGGATATCTACCATTGCACCATAGACAATTCTTAGAGAATATTAGGTGCAACATTTATTTAAACTATAACTAATCCACATAATCTTATTTAAATAAGGTTATATTGTTAAAACCACTCCTAAAAATGAAATAAGGCCAAATCCATAAAATGGTAAAGGGGTTATTACAAAGATTAAATTAGTTGAAAGGGATTATTTTTGTAATTATTGGTTATAGCCCATTTTCGGCTAATTTCATGTATAAAAGGGGGTATTAGGCCTTTGAAAGGCATTCATGTGATGAGAAGTAGATTATGATTTTGGAGACTTGGTGATTATTCTTGCACAATGGAAGATTATGATGTTGTTGTGCTTGGAGGGAAAATCTTGTAAACACATGTAATTGATTTTTTGGAGTTAATCAGATCAGTCACCTTATTGGAGAGGGACCCAAAGATGTAGTCTTCTTGGATGAACTTAGTTATCAATTGTGTTTTGTCTTCTATCTCTCTATTCTCTTTCTTTCAGTTCATTACCTTCTCATGCTTTGTTCAATCAAGCATTTGATTTATGTTAATTCGCTAATTAATGTTTTGGATTAACTTATGTAATTACGTTAAGTATTCCTCTGTAATCATTATATATCCTAATAAGGTCAAAGAGTTTGTAGATCCCTTTCATGCTCTCTTTTGTCATGTGCTCATTTCCCTTGATTTGTCCTTTCTTGGGGGCATTTCATAGTGGAAACATTTCTTGTGGATTCATGTATGCTTTGTTAAAGCAATTGCTCATGTTGAGGTGTTTGCAATCTCTTTAATGTGGAGGCATGCACTCTAATCTATGTTTTACATTTTGCACACAAACACATTGATTCAATGCTCCTTTTCTTTTTAATCCTTAAGGGAGCTTACCTTTACTTAGAAAATATCACCTTTTGGATCCCTTAATGGATACACTTTCCTTAAGGATAGATCCTCCTTTGCCTTTCGATCCCTAAAGAATATTACCTTCCCTTAGGATAGATCACCTTTATGATCCCTTAATGGATACACTTTCCTTAAGGATAGATCATCCTTTGATTTTCAATCTCTAGAGAAGCTTACCTTCCCTTAGGAAAGATCAGCCTTTCGGATCCCTTGATGAATACACTTACCTTATGGATAGATCCTCTTTTTCTTTTTGATTGTTATGGAAGCTTACCTTTCCCTTAGGAAAGATTGTTCTTTTCCAAATCCCTTATTGGATACACTTTCCTCAAGGAAATGTATTTGATGGATTGAACTAGCATAACCCAACTTACTAAAACTTTCAATGCCATCTTTTGCAGCACTTTCTTGGTGTGGTTCACAGTAAAACAAACAATCTTACTAGGATAAGATAATCACATATATATATATATATATCTCTCTCTCTCATCTTGGTTTCAAACTTGATTATTACTTAAGTCACTTAGGGGATTGATGTTTCTTTGTTTCCTTAACCTTGATGAGATTATCCTATGCATTTGATCTACTTTACCATGAGAATGAGCTTGTATCATACTCCTTCTAAAGTGGGGGCTAAATGTACCATCTTAAAAAGTTAGCACCCATTAATTGATGGCTTTAGGATGTATTAGAATCCATTTTAGTGATTTCTAGATCCAAGTGTACTCATACTTGATTTTACGCATCTATCATTTTCTTTTCCTGAGACTTTGCACACTTCCCAAGCCCCCAGATTCACTTTTAAATTAGCCCTGTCGAGACTAGGCTGACCTAAGTCGGTCTTGTCCTGGACAAGGATGACCCAAATTAACCTTATCCTTTGGCATTTTAATTAAGTGGGCTCCATGCCCAATGAAAGGTTGTTTAATTTTCCAATCTTATTTGTGGTCAACCTGACAATAATAAATCCTAAAATGAGTATAAAGGGACATCAAGACCTCTCATTTTGACATCCATGACTATTGTGCAATCCATTATTATCCAATCTTTGTGCAAGCTATCTATATGAAAGCAAACAAACTTTGAAGTGCAGGCAAAGTTTCAAGTTATGGAATTAAAGTGGTGGATTCAAGATTTGAAGGCAAGCACCCATTGAAGATATCCAATTTTCCATCTCTTAAAGATCCATTCAAGTGAAGGAAATCTTCTCTCATTTATGTAAGTTTATCTCTTCCATGATGTCCAAATGGAGGAATTCTTAAGTAAGCAAGGAGATCCACATTCCTTCTTCTTCTCTCTCCTTCTCCATTGAAGTGATCAAGCATACATTCATTCAAGATCTACGATTGGAAAGCATAGATCCATGCATTTGTGAAGACATCCTTGATCCTAAAAGACATGAACCAATAATACAAGCATCTTCATGGGTTTATCAAATCCTAACATCCATCCATGAGGATTTCTCGTGCAAGGTGAATACTTACATTTACTTTGTTTATAGTTTTTTCCTTATGGAATTTCCATTGTATTTCAAGGTTGATTCCTATACATGGGCTTGACCAAGGAAATCCCCTTTCCACAACCTTTTCCCCTTCTTATTGTGTGCAAGAATAGGTTTTCAGTTTTTCAAATCTAGATTTTTAGAGTTATAGAATTAGTGACTAATCCTTCACAAAATTTACCAGGTTTTGACTCTCCAACACAAGGCCGACTTTTTTGGACATGGTTGAATTGAGTTGGAATAGTCTTGGTAATTTTTAATTTTCACAGTCCAAAGATACAAGTACCAAATTTTCATATCCAAAACCACTTATGTTCCTGACAACTCTGCAACAATAAAATCCAATGAACCCTCCTAACTTCAAGGTGAGTTCTTTCTTTCTATTTTCCTCTAGCATTTACTTGTATACATCAAATATGATATTAAATCTTGTTAGTAGTTATTTCCTTAGTCATAGCATCAATTAATTTCATACATTTACACATCTTATCACATACATTCACATCACACATTAACAATAACACATAAAAGGGAAAGTGAACCCCAATTCCCCACTCTCATTTGGATCTTGCATTAGCACCCCTTCATCCTATCTGGATTGTGTTGATCTCATTTATTTGAGGGAAAGACTTTGTGAGGGTGTTTCTTTTAATGTACATCAATACAATTTGGAGAACCTTCTAGGCTTTAGCATCCTAAATCTTGGGCTCTCTATTTTATTATTTTACATTTTCATGAACCCAACATGATAAGATGTGTAAAAGTATGAAAGGAATTGACGATATGACTAAGGAAATAGCTACTACCAATATATAATATCAGATATGATACATCAACATATAAAAGTAAATGATCGAGGAAAATGGAAAGAAATAACTCACCTTGAAGCTAGGAGGGAACAAGTGAACTTCATATCTAGATTTCACATATTATCATATCAAACAAAAGCTCACCCTCAAACAAATTAGATCAGCACATTCCAAATAGGATGAAGGGGTGCTAATGCAAGATCCAAATGAGAGTGGGGAATTGGGGTTCACTTTCCCTTAATGTAAAACAATCCAATCTGGAGAACCTTTTAGACCTTAGCATCCTTAACCTTGGGTTCTCTATTTTCCTATTGTACACACACACACACATTTATTTATTTTTATTTTTTGTCCCTTACATTGATCATTATAGCTAGGTATGTTATGGTTTGAGGACTCTCATGTAATTAGTGTATGTTCTAGAAAGATCGTGAGGATTTCAAAAGACATTAATCACTCTTGAATGTTCCTCCTCTACCTTAGATAATAATTTGATTTGGGGAAATCCTACATTACAAATTATAATTAGATCTTTTCACATGAGATAGCATGTGAAATGTATTTAGTAGGTAATACGAATATAATGGGATAGCCATAGACTATGAATAGAAAAAAGGTATGATGAAGGCTCTAACAATTTCTTGCAAGTTTGAGTAAGTTAAAATGGAGGAATAGAGATGGAATCAACCATGATCTTAGTACCAGAGGAATAATGTAGGTTTACATCTTTCAAAGGCAGAATTAAGCCAGAATGGTGAGGGAGTGTCCTCAATGAGATGGAAAACCTTGCCAACATATATGTAAGAACAATAATGGGAGAAGAGATAATTAATTGTGAGTTTTATTTCAGGGTGAATTTTGACATCCATGCTACATTTGTGTCTTTACTACCAGTGATTGGAATGGAAAAGAAGGATGCAATAAATTTATGTAGGAAAGTGTTCTAAGTTGAGTTTTTGGGCATATTATAAATTGTAGTGAGAAGTGTAGACTCAAACCTTACAATCCCATATCATGAGGACTATGTTGATGAGGACCCAAATCCAAGTGCTGAGGTGATTATGCATCCTTTACTTATAATCAACGACATACCACTCTTTGAAGGAAGAAAGAAGGATATTAGTATTGGCGTGGACTTTTTGATGAAATAGATACACCTAAAACTAGCAGTAGGTGACCAATGGTAGAAGGAATACTTGGTCGTTGTTTGGTATGAGGTCCCAAAGGATATGCCAGACATTGTGGTTGAGAGAATCCAAGTACTCCCTCCCATAATTATGAAAGCCATCAATAAGGGCTCGAGGGCTACTACAAGAAACAATGCTTAAGCAGAGGAGAAAGTTTGCTCGTCCAATGTAAGGAGAACATATGTGGATGTTAGTCTCTTAGAGGAAAAGGGTTAGTATAGATAAATTATAGTCATTATAGAAATATAGTAATATGGTAGGCATTTGCCCTAATTTTGATATACTTTTAGGGTAGGACTCTATTATATCTTGCTTCATATAGATATTAAGATCTCTAGTGTGTGTTAGTAATGGAACATATACATACTATATATATATATATATATATATATATTACTTAATATAATTAAATAATATGTTATATTAAATAATGGATTCTGAAGGATGATGATATAGACTTTTAGCAATCTAAATATGGAGTAATTTGGGATGTTAGATATCCGCTTTCTATGGAAATGTGTGGTCTCATAATTGCATAAAGAAAGGATTTTAAAGATAAGTCTATGATGGAAATTTAGAAACTATGTTGTTGCATGAGATGAATTATGGATTTCTTGTCTTAATTTAGTATTACTTGTTGAAAGTAAGATTTGAAATGAAGTTGTAAAAGTGGATAAGAACATCATTTTAGATAGGTAGGAAGCCTATGGCTTCAGGTAGTTGTATATGGTAGAGGGATTAATAGGAAGAAGTTTTCATCACTGTGAAGCTTTTCTCCTTTTGGAAAGAATACGTGGAACTACTTATAACTATGAAATTTATGTGGAAGTTGGTATATAAATCTTTCTTTATTAAAATATAGATGCATAATAATGCCGGGGTATCTAAGATGAACCTCCAAAAAGGGGAAAGATGGGTAGAATCCATCAGGAAAACTCTCTTTTCTATGATTTGATCAGAGAAAGCAAGGCTTTAGGCTCCATTTATATTTTGATAAAGCTTTGGATTTCCAAACCTTTAATAAATTGATTAAGTATTGTCCTTATAGTACATGAATACATTAGAATGTTATTTTACTTGTGTGCAATCTTTATTCATTTTTTTTTATATTTATGAAGGCAAATGTCAGATTGGCAATAGGCATTTATGAAAATAATAATAAATGAGGAAAGATAGAGAATAATGGATAAATTTTAGCAGAGCAATTAATAAGCATTATTTAGGCAGGGTAAAGTAAAGATTGTTTTCACACTTATGAGATGAACTTATTTTGATGAATACATTTAAGAAACACGCACATATTGTTGGAAACTACAATTGAAGCAATTTTTGTATTGTCATTGATGTCAAACCTTAACTAGTAAGACTATTACTATTTAATAAAGTACTATATCTATTTGAGTTCTGCTAAGGGGATAGGCAAGGTTGGTAATAACAACACCTAAGGAAAGGTTGAGTTATCATGATACTTCAATGAGTACTTGATTATGTGGCACAATGATAAGACAATGTATTGTTTATCTAAGTAAGAATGATGACTATACTGGTAGGCTTAACTGAGCAAAAGTGAAGAAATCTAGTTTAAGCCAAGTGTTGTTTGTGTCGACCGAGCTAGTGAGTGCCGAGTAAAATCAGTGTTGATCGAACACCAGTTAATTGTCGAGGAAGACAATGTTAGCCGAGGAAACAGTTTATGTGATGACCGAGCTTTCCAAAGAAGACCAAGAAGTTGGACACAGTATTGATCGAGCGTTAGTATTTTTCATTTGATGAAGAATTCAAATTTCCAGCTGACATCGTTGAATTCTTGGATTATGTAAAATGTGTTGACTTTATTTATTGATTGTATGAAAGCATTTAATGCACTGTAAAACATTTTATTGTAAATCTTTAAGAAGATTCGAGACATTTCAAAAGGATAGCTGAAGAACATAATGTAGGATGGATTCAATGAATATGACCTAACCCTAAGATCTACGAAGGAGATTAAGCGGCAAAAGATGTATTGACCTAACAGAGGTAGTATTAAGGAAACCTAAGCGAGAGGTTGAATGTAGAGGGAGAAGTGGATGCTGGAAGTATTGTTGATGTTATTGACTGTCTAAGCAGAAAAGGCTGAAGGAGAAGTGTTGTGATTGCTTGAAGAGTTCCGAGCAGATCAGTGATGGAGATGGAAAAGATTCATAGTCAGTAAGCTAGCATGTGTATAGAATTGGATCTGATATTTTCAAAGTGAGTTGTATGTTTCTCAGATCAATATTACTACTACTTTCTAACCATTGTAATAGTCAAAATCTTTTTAACATAGGTTGACCTAACAGTCATAAGTATAAATCTTTTGAACAAGGTTGCATTCTAATGGAGTGTATGTAAGTCCTATAACAAGGTGCACTTTTAAAAGAGTGGTTTAAATCCTTTAACTAGGTCACACCTGACAGTGTGTTTGTAACCTTTGACAGGGTTGGCTTTTCACCGAGCTCACTTTAGAAGAGTGAACATAATAGTAACATGTTACAAAGTGGTTTTTCCCAAATTGGGTTTCCATTATAAATCCTAGTGTTTATACTTGTGTGAATGTTTTGGTTTGACCATTTCGGTGTTTTACAAGTTAGATGCTATTGGATAAGTGGACTCCATGTTGGAAACTACAATTGAAGCAATTGTTGTGTTGTCATTGATGTCAAAACCTTAACTGGTAAGACTGTTGCTACTTAAAAAAGTACTATATCTATTTGAGTGTTGCTAAGGGGAAAGACAAGGTTGGTAACAATAGCACCTAAGGAAAGGTTTAGTTATCTTTATACTATAAAGTGTAGTTGACTATGTTGTACAATGATGAGACAATGTATTATTTATCTTAGTAAGATTAAAGACTAAACTGGTAGGCTTGACCGAGCAAAAATGGAGAAATCATGTTTAAGCCAAGTAATGTTAGTGTCGACTGAGTTAGTGTATGCCGAGAAAAATTCTAGTGTCGACCAAACATCAGTTAATTGTCGAGTAAGACAGTATAAGCCGAGGAAACATTTTTAGTAATGACCGAGCTTTCTACATGAAGATCGAGTAGTTGATCACAGTATTGACCGAGCATTAGTATTTTTATATTTGAAGAGAATTTAGATTTGGAGCTGACATTGTTGAGTTCTTGGATTATGTAAAACATGTTGACTTTATTTATTGATTGTTTGAAAGCATTGAATGCACTAAAAAATGTTTTATTGTAAATCTTTAAGAGATTTGAGATGTTTCTAGAAAAGGAGTTGAAGAACATAAAGTGGGTAGATTCAATGAATCTGACCTAACCCTAAGATCTACGAAGGAGATTAAGTAGCAAAAGATGAGTTAACCTAATTGAAGAAGTATTAAAGGAACCTAAGCATTAGGTATGTGTGTGCATGGCTAAACAGAGGATGTTGGAAGATCAGTAGATGTTATTGACTGTATAAGCAGAAAAGGCTGAAGGAGAAGTGTGGTGATTGCTTGAAGAAAAGTTCCGAGTAGATCAGAGATGGAGATGGAAAAGTTTCAAAGTCAGTAAACCAACATTTGTGTATAGAATTGGATCTGATATTTGTAAAGTGAGTTGTATGTTTTTTAGATCAATACTGCTACTACTTTCTAACCATTGTAACAGTCAAAATCCTTTTAACATAGGTTGACCTAACAGTCATATGTTTAAATCCTTTGAACAAGGTTGCATTCTAATGGAATGTATGTAAGTCTTATAACAAGGCTCACTTCTAACAGAGTGATTGAAATCCTTTAACTGGGTCACACCTAACAGTGTGTATTGTAACTTTTGATAGGGTTGGCTTTTGACCAAGCTCACTTCATAAGAGTGAAAATAATAGTAGCATATTACAAAGTGGTTTTTTCCAGATTGGGTTTCCACTATAAATCCTAGTGTCAATGCTTGTGTGAATGTTTTGGTTTAGACATTTCTGTGTTTTACAAGTTAGATATAGCTGGGTAGTGGACTGTAATGTTATATGTTTCTATTATTGAATCAGTGATGACCGAGTTGGTTTTGGTTGTTAGATCTGATTTAAAGAAAAGTTTTTAAAGTATGTTTTATACATCTGGACCTGAGAACAACTAATTCACCCCCCCTCTCTATTGTTCTAAATCATATTAACAATTGGTATTAGAGCTGTGTTGCTTATTATTGGTGTTTATAGAAATCAAGTTTAAAGGGACTTGAAGCAAATGATCAGGATGTATAAGAAGGAGGTACTGAAGCTAAATAAGGAAAACTTACATGCATGGCAAAGCTTGATGAAGCTACATCTGGCTAGTATTGGTGATTTTGCAAAATACTACATTGAGAATGACTATGTCTCACCTGTCGCACCTTTGACTACCAAAGAAATGAGAGCTAAGCAAGAACATAATTAGGCAATGCCAGAAATTGCATCTTCCCTAAGCTATCCAGAATTTGAGGACATTAAGGATTGCACAAGTGCTAAGGAGATGTGGGACGCTCTTGCTAAGATCTATGGTGGTGACATAAATGTACTGAAAGCTAAGGTTGAGAGTCTCAGAGGTAAGTTTGATGAAATGAGTATGCAAGAAGGTGAGAACATTGCACAATATTGTGGTAGAATAAAAGAAATTGTGAATGCTATTAGAGGAGCAAGTGGGACTATTAAGGATGAAACTATAATTGGAAAAGTACTAAGAACTCTGTGTCTTATATATGCTATTAAGATCTCAACTATTCAGGAATCTAGATGTAACTCTACAAATGTGCTTACTTTGGAAAGTTTTGTTGGCAAGCTGATTGCTTTTGAACTCTCTAACTATGATAACTTCATTGATGGTAATATTGGTAATGTTGAATCTGCTTTTAAGTCACAATTAGTTCTGAACAAGCCAAAGAAAGAAAAAGAAAGATGCATAAATGAAATTGAAAGTGAAAGTGAAAGTGACAATGACACTTCTGATGAAGAACTTGAAGATCTAAAAGCTCTTATGGCTAGAAGACTGAGAAGGGGAAAAGGAAAATATAAAGGTAAACTCTCTATTATATGTTTTGCATGTAATAAAGTTGGTCATATAGCTGCTAGATGTCCTGACATGAATGATAAAGATGAAGAAAGAAAAAGAAAACACAAAGACATAAGATGACAGAAGCTACCGAAGGTACAAAGACTAGAAAGGAAAAGGTAAGAAATCTTGTTACATTGCTGAAGAAGGAACTGACACTGATAGTGATGATTTTGAAATTGAGGTAGTCTATGTTGCAATGAAAGATGAATCTGATGAGGATGAGAAAACTGCATTGATCTCCTATGTGAACAAGAATGAAAAATGGATTATTGACAATGGTTGTTCACATCACATGATTGGTGACAAGAGTAAGTTTGAGACCTTACATCATTATAGAGGTAAAAGTGTAAAATTTGGTAATGATGCACCATGTCCTGTTAGAGGAAAAGGTTTGATTAAACTGACTGATAAGATCTCTTGTGAAAATGCATATTGGGTTGAAGGTCTAAATTATAATCTGCTAAGTGTTGCTCAGCTCAACAGCACTGGTTACTGAGTGGAATTTCATCACAAGAAAGCTAAAATATTTGATGCTACTGGTGAACTGATCGGAAGTGTAGAACAGACTAGAGATATTTTTTTCTATCTTGACCTATCTGAAGAAGCATGTATGGTTGCACAACTTGATGACATTTGGTTATGGCATAAGAGGCTATGTCATGTTAACTTTGACAATCTGGTAGAAATAAGTGAGAAGAAGAAAATAAGAGGTCTACCTAGATTGAAGAAACCTGAGAATGTGATGTGCAAGGAATGTCAGTTAGGAAAAATGACAAAGTCAAGTTTTAAGAGCAAATTTTTTACTTCTAATAACATTTTAGATTTGGTTCATACTGACCTTTGTGGACCTATGGGTGTACAAAGTTACTGTGGTGCTAGATATTTTATATTGTTTGTTGATGATCATACCAGGATGATGCATGTAATGTTTCTAAAAGAAAAATTTGACGCTTTTCAATTCTTTAAGTGGTATTTGGCTAAGGTTAAGAAGGAGACAGGTAGGAACCTGAAATGTCTTAGATCTTACCAAGGTGGAGAATTTACATCAAATGAATTCAATCTATTTTGCAATGAAAGAGGAATCAAAAGATAGATGTCTGCACCTAGAACACCTCCACATAATGGTATAACAGAGAGAAGAAATAGATCCATGATTGGAAAATTGTGGTATGTTGTACATAGTGGACCAGATATTGCACTAGTTGTTGGGATTGTGGCAAGATTCGCTACCAATCCTAAGGAAACACACATGATGGCTATGAAAAGAATTATGAGATACTTGAAAGGGATTGCTGACTATGGGCTATATTACAAGAAGGATGAAAGATTTGAACTAAGAGTATATACAGATGTTGATTGGACAGGAAATGTAGATGACAGAAGAGTACTAGTGGTGGAGCTTTCATTCTTGGATAGAGATTAGTCTCTTGGATGAGCAAGAAACAAAATTGCATTTCCCAATCTACTGTTGAAGCCGAGTATGTTGCTACTACAGTAAACTATTCAAATTTGGTAGGCATGAAAGAAGAAATCATTGAACCTGTTGTTATTTTCTGTGACAACACAAGTGCTATCAACATTTCTAAGAATCCAGTGATGCATACTAAGACCAAGCACATAGTAATCAAGTATCACTACTTGAGAGAATTGGTACAAGATAAAGAAGTTTGAATGGAATATGTGAATACAAAGGAACAATTAGTAGACATATTCACTAAAGCTTTAACTAAAGAAGAACATGAGTATTTGAGAAGTCAATTAGGGGTCCTTCCCCTAACTGAGGCTGCCTAGTTAAGCTAGGAGCACTACATCAAATATGCTACAGCAAAATATCTAACAGATTGATGCAGAAGATTGTCACACTTTAGGACTGGCCTAGAGTTGTGAAGAAGAGAAAAGACAAGGAACCAGTCATAAGCAAGATGACAAAGGGAGAAACACTGAGCTGCACAGATAATATCTACATCTGATGGATGTATGTTTTAGTTGCTACTTTGGCATTTTTGTCAAAGAGGGAGATGAACTGAGATGATATAATAACACATGACATTGAAAGGAAAAGTAAGAAGATGATGAACTGAAATGAAGGATCGGGATAGAGGGAGATATGGATATTTCTGACAGTCATAGAAGTGAGGCTTATAGATTCTGAATCATAATGAAGCTAAGGATATTACAATTTTTTTTCTAATGGACAGATAAGTTTTGGATTGGTTGGTAATCCATGTGTTATTCAGGTGATATCATATGGTGTTGCCATCAATGCCAAAGAGAGAGATTGTTGGAAACTACAATTGAAGAAATTTTTGTGTTGTCATTGATGTCAAAACCTTAACTGGTAAGACTGTTGCTACTTAGGAAAGTACTATATCTATTTGAGTGTTGCTAAGGGGAAAGGCAAGGTTGGTAACAATAGCACCTAAGTAAAGGTTGATTTATCTTGATACTACAAAGTGTACTTGACTATGTTGTACAATGATGAGATAATGTATTGTTTATCTTAGTAAGATTGAAGACTAAATTGGTAGGCTTGACCAAGCAAAAATGGAGAAATCATGTTTAAGCCGAGTAATGTTAGTGTCAACCAAGTCAGTGTATGTCAAGAAAAATTCTAGTGTCGACCAAACATCAGTTAATTTTTGAGTAAGATAGTATAAGCCGAGAAAACATTTTTAGTAATGACTGAGATTTCTACATGAAGACTGAGTAGTTGATCACAGTATTGACCGAGCATCAGTATTTTTATATTTGAAGAGAATTCAGATTTGGAGATGACATTGTTGAATTCTTGGATTATGTAAAATGTGTTGACTTTATTTATTGATTGTTTGAAAGCATTGAATGCACTAAAAAATGTTTTATTGTAAATCTTTAAGAGATTTGAGATGTTTCTAGAAAAGGAGTTGAAGAACATAAAGCAGGTAGATTCAATGAATCTGACCTAACCCTAAGATCTACGAAGGAGATTGAGCGACAAAAGATGAGTTAACCTAATTGAGGAAGTATTAAAGGAACCTAAGCATTAGGTATGTGTGTGCATGGGTGAACAGAAGATGTTGGAAGATCAGTAGATGTTATTGACTATATAAGCAGAAAAGGCTGAAGGAGAAATGTGGTGATTTCTTGAAGAAAAGTTTCAAGTAGATTAGAGATGGAGATGGAAAAGTTTCAAAGTCAGTAAACCATCATTTGCGTACAGAATTGGATCTGATATTTGCAAAGTGAGTTATATGTTTTTCAGATCAATACTACTGCTACTTTCTAACCATTGTAACAGTCAAAATCCTTTTAACAGAGGTTGACCTAACAGTCATATGTTTAAATCTTTTGAACAAGGTTGCATTCTAATGGAATGTATGCAAGTCCTATAACAAGGCTTACTTCTAACAGAGTGATTGAAATCCTTTAACTGGGTCACACCTAACAGTGTGTATTGTAACCTTTGATGGGGTTGGATTTTAACTAAGCTCACTTCAGAAGAGTGAAAATAAAAATAGCATGTTACAAAGTGGTTTTTCCCAGATTGGGTTTCCACTATAAATCCTAGTGTCAATGCTTGTGTGAATGTTTTGGTTTAGACATTTCTATGTTTGACAAGTTAGATACAGCTGAGTAGTGGACTACAATGTTATATGTTTCTATTATTGAATCAGTGATGACCGAGCTGGTTTTGGTTGTTTAGATCTGATTTAAAGAAAAGTTTTTGAAGTTTGTTTTATACATCTAGACCTGAGAACAACTAATTCACCCCCCTCTCTATTGTTCTAAATCATATTAACACTCCACTTTTATATGTTTATGTTATGCAATCAGTAATGACTGAGTAGGTGTTGGTTATTAGATCTGATTTGTTGAAGAGTTTAAAGATTGTTTTTATACATCTGAACCTGAGAACAACTAATTCACCCTCCCTCTTTGTTGTTCTAAATCATATTAACACACACACACACACACACACACACACATATATATATATAGAGATGTATTTTCATGTATATTTCATATGTATGTATATTATGTTGTGACTCTAGTAGCAATCACAATATATGAATGCATTTTGATATAGACATATAACAAAATACATAGATTACACACACACACACACACACACACACACACACACATATATATATATATATATATCCATTTTCTTCAAATATCATATCAAAAAGAGAAATGTTTAAAACGGGCATATATATTAAATTATTTTAATATAAGATAAAAGAATAATATTTCAGGCACAATCTCTAAAACTAAGAACAACAATAAAAAAATGTATGTAAATATCTTCCTGTATAAGAAATACTCAATATAGAGCATAATACTTTTTAAAAGGAAATGCAATATAGAGCATAATACTTTTTTAGGTTGAAGAGGTGATACAGTATTGGGTTTCATTGTGCTAATTTTATATCTAGTTTGCTAACTACAATTCAAATCTATGTGGTGACCTTAATATTTAAAGAAATAATGATTCATATATTGTTAGACTGATATCATAGTTATGGTATCAATGATGTTCTAAGGTAAGTTTTTATTATTGCATGATGAAAATACTTCAAATTTTATCAATATAAAGCCTGACAAGTGTTCTTGAGATAGTTTGTGGTTGTAAGATGTTGTGCAGGCTAAAGAGAATCCCATGGGATGACAATGACATTGGCTACACCTTTAAAGAAGTATCAGAAGCAACAATTCTTCTTAAAGGTAGAATCCTCCTCAAAGATCTAAGTGGATGATGAGGATGGGTGAATAACATGTTGCAAGTCTACTAGAATAAATGTATTAATATGGTAGCAATGTAATGAATGGTCCTATAAGGTCTATTGGAAAGTTGTATATTCAGTTTCCAATATTTTTAAACTGGTAATGTAATTTGGGATGGGTGGGAAGTGTCAATTAGTATGTATCAAGGTAATGTTTTTTTCCATTTAATATAAACTTGGGTAGTTTCTAAGGTATTAGGAGCTACAACTGAAGGTTTTCTTCTTGGATCTTTCCCGTCAATATGCCCCCCTGAACCAGGGAAAATGTACACTTTAAATTTATTAATAAAATGACGCCTATGACCCTTTGCCTATAAAAAAAAATAAAATTATTAATTTATTGACTAATTATATTTTGAATTAAAGTTAATCTTTTATTATTACCATATTTTTATAAGAATATTATTGGTATCTTCTTTTATTAGGATTTTGATTTTATTTTTTTATTTTTCCAATTCTTCTTTTTCTTTTCAGAATTGATTTTGTTTAATTTATAATTTTATTTGAACTATTTGTATCTTCTTATGAAATTACAAATAATTAAAAGATATTAGAATTATTTAATTTATATTTTTTGTCTTATTCAAATTTTAATTCATTGTAATTATATTTAGTTTTCTATTTTGATTTATCTAATAAAATATTCTCAATTTAAAACCTATGTTAGAGAGAGAGAGAGAGATACTAACTTTTGATTATTCATTTCATGCCAATAACTTGAATATAATATGCGTCCATACTCAATGTATCATATCATTTGATTATTATCTCCATCTTTATCTCTCTCCCATATCTATATGTCATTATCTCTCTTCCATATCTATATGTCATTATCTCTCTCCCATATCTCTCTCTCTCTCTCTCTCTCTCTCTCTCTCTCTCTCTCTCTCTCTCTCTCTCTCTCTCTCTCTCTCTCTCTCGGTATTTCACACATATCTTTATTTCTCACTCCTTATCTCAATCCCTATATCTCACTCACTCACACAGAGATATACTCTCTATTTATATCTATATCTCTCTCTTTGTCATACACTCCTCTCCTTTCATTTCTCCTACTAGCTCCATCCATGTCTACCTCTTTCTAAATATCACTTCCTATATGTTTATCTTTTTAACTATCTATCTTTCCCTCTCTCATTGTCAACCTCTTTCTATCTTTATTTATATATATTTCTCTTTATCTCTATTACCATCTCTCCCTCTCTATCACCCCTCTATATTTCATAATTTATATCTACTCCACATTTATTTTCTACCTATGTCTCTACTCTTTCTATCCATAGATCTCCCTCATTCCCCATCACTCTCTCTTTTTATCCGTGTACTTCTCATCTCTAACACACACACACACTCTATTTTTTGTCCTCCTTAACTTTATCTTTCTCCCTCTCTCTAAATATTTCTCTCTATTATGTGTCTCTATCGCTGATCCAGATGGATCTAGGAAGCCCAAAACTTTTATAGTCTCAAAATCTCTCAAATTCAGCATCACTACGAAGAGCTTGAAAAATTGAACCTGGTGCAACTTGAACGGGTGAAAAAAGAGCTCGTACGTAGAAGTTACGCTTGGGCAAAGGTCTAGTCAACCAGTGAATTAGAGGACCAGAAAAGGTCAAAAATTAATTATCTCAAATTCAAGATAAAATGACACCAAGTCGAAGTTCTCATCAAGTTGATTCTGGAACTATTTTCTAGTGACACGTGACACTAGCTGGGCAAATTCCTTGTGCCATGTGGCACTTACTCTCTTTAATAACAACTTTGATATCAATTTTGGCTTGTGTCAAGAGGTTTGAACTTGGAACCTCATGTTCCTTATTTTCCCTCCTCACCATTGAACCATGCGAGATTCTTGGTAGTAGATTTTGGCAATATTCTATTTATTGTTTCATAAAATGCATGGTATTGCTTAAAAGTGGGGGTTGGGAGGTTTGAACTCCCGACCACCAACACCCTCTCTCAACCAATACACTCCACAACATTTTCGGGATAGGTGATATTATACTTATCCTAATTAAAATGAACCTTAACAAATTAAAATCCCAAAAATAGAACACATAATATTTAGAAATATGGCAAAGGCATATGAGCCATTAAATAAAATGAATTGGGATTTAATTTGGATGGGTTAGGATATTGTTTCAAGATTATAATGTAAGCCCAAATTTATAAGGGCCATTGTTTTTAGGGATAGTGGTAAATTTGGGATATTTGGGGATATTTTTGTTATTTTAAAATGGGAAAATGGTTATTTGGTTTTAAGTCAAATTAGGCATATTTTATGTATAAAAGGGGGATTATTTTTCCTTAGGAGGACAATTAGCTTGGAGGAATTAGACTTTGGGAAATGATTCTTGGAGAATTATTGTAAGTTTGGGAGGAGAAAATATTGTGAGAGATTGTTAGGAAAGGATTTTTTTGAATTCTTGAGAGGAGATTACAAGGTGTTTTTTTTACACCAAAAATTGTAAAAGAAAGGAGACTATGAATGAGGTTGAAAGCTTGGATGTTGTAATAAGGCAATTTGAGCCTGGTGACATTAATAAAGCGGTCCCCGAATTGAGAAGCAGACCCAGAGACGTAGTCCTACTTGGACGAACTCTGTTATCAAGTGTTTGCATCTTCTCTTCTCTCTCTCTCATTTAACTTTATGTTCTCTCATTTTCTTACTGTTAATATTCTCTTTTATGTAAGTAAACACACAATTGATTTTAAAGTGTTTAAAGTATAACTCTTTCTTGTAATTTCAATGGTTAAATAAATAACTACGCAATTATTGCCTGGATCAGGGAAATAAATCTGTATGTTGGATTAAGTTATAAAACTTGTAAATCCTAATTTATAGATCAATCACCTTCTTTCTCTCACTCTCTTTCCCCCTCTATCCATAACTCAATATATCTATGTCCTCCTCACTTTTTATTTATCATTATATCCACCCCCTCTCTCTCTATCCATATCTCTCTCTCCCCGCCCTAAACCCTAACAATAAAGGTTTCTTTATCGTTATATTTTGTCATTAACTATATGTAGCAAGTTACTAGTCACCTAAGTCATAAACTAAGCCTATCATATCATTTTGGTGACTAGTCCCATATCCTAGTCTTGCAAGTCTAACTGGTTAAATGTCTAAAACCCTTCACATCATGCAATTTTGTGTTTATTGTGTCAACCTATTAATCATGCCTAACTTAAGCCTTTTAGTCTTTTGTTTAACCAACCCCTCCTAGTCTTTCTCCTTGTTCGACTAGTTTTATATTCGAACCATGTCCTATCTTTAAACCCCAACTATATTTATACACATAGATGGTAAAAAATGTAGCACTATTGTGCACTTTATTTTTATTACCAAACATGTTTGATCCATGCAAGGGTTCCACTTTTATGCTAACATATTAATCATACATGTCATAGAAGATCAATGACCCATATCAATGCCAAGTTACATGATTAAGATAACATGAGCACTCAAGCTAGCAGTCCAAGCCTGCGGTCAACAAGTCAAAGACTAGCCATGCTAATTCCACCTCATATTCCTCAACAAATTATAATGCGACAGGTGTACTATTTCAATGGTTGTGCTCTTGGGTCCCTAGCAGCTTCCAAATATGAACGATTCATATCTCGGTCATCTTGATCAAGATTGATGGTCAAGGATACAGTGTAGTTGCATGATTAAAATTGAGATGTGCAAAATGGTAATTGTGCAAGGGCACCATTAAAGGGTCAATGCATTGTTATCCAACGATCACCTTCCAAACAATCTAAATATCACAATCACACACAGTTGTGTAATTATATGAATACACATAATATAATTAATAATGTAAGTCTTCTACCAAATAACTAACCATCATTTTAAAGATGACAAGTTTCTTAGTCTCGTGGTGCCCTCTAATTGGCTAAATGTTAAAACAACTTATTAGATGTTGCAACTCCAATGTTTGAATTCAAACTACAATGATCATTTGGTGCTAGCAAGAGGGATATGTGCATGTATTTACAATCCCTATCATATCATTATAAGCATGTATTTGATTGAATTATGGTTATTTCATGTCTAAAAGTCAATTTCATGTAAATGTGAACTATTTTTTGCCATTGTCATGCTCAAAATTGTTAAAACTAGAGTTTTATGCTTGCGATTAGGGTTTATATTTGTTACCATTTTTTGAATACTTTATCCAACTAAATTTGTGCAAAATCTTGTAATTAGCTCTATTTTTAGTATTCAATTCCATTTGTGAGCTTAGGAGGTGTAATTAAGTTTGAAATTCAAAACCCTAGCCTCTATTGAAAACCTAGCTTGTGAATTATAAGTATGGCGAAGTCTTCAACCTATGGAGATAAAAATAAATATCCTACAAAAATCACATCATAGTTGCCAAGGTCTTCTAAGGTTTAGAAAAGGCATTGAACTGGCAATTTGCCAAATGATTTCTTGCTTGACCTTCATGTAGGCTATAGAGACACTATAATATATGCAACTAGTTTTGATCTATGGAGGATAAATTACAACAAAAGGAGACAAGGAGTACCAATTAGGAACATTTGTGACTCAAATATGGAAAGGTTCATTGTACCTAATGTCTTTATAACTGTTGATTTAATGATAATAATAACTAGCAGGTATAATCATGACATAAAGAGATATATAGAGGAAAGATTCCTCTCCATAGGACAAGGTACTTATCAAAAGTAGATAAGTCTTTAGGCCCAACTGATAAGCCATGTTACCATATTAAAGTATTTTCAGTATTTTCTCAGTACCTAAAAGATACTTATTATGCTTTATGTTAGTAGTATGGTGAAGAGACTGCAAGTAACATCCCAAATTGGATGTTGATAATTTTTTTAGATATGTAATGGATAGACACTCATATAAATTTTTATTATCTAACAGTGTTGGCTGATAGGATGCACATTGTTTTGATAATTATGAGTGCAAAGAGTACTTTAAACTTTAGGTGTTATTCTATACTAATGCATATTTTGTTATGGAATGGGCTCAAAGTTTGGGATTAGGAGCTCTAAGTTGAGCCTCAAATTTATGGTGAGAGTGTGTTAGTTAAAGAAAAGACTTATATTTGTGATAAATATAGTCATCAAGGCTCATCTTATATCATATTTGAAAATTATTTTTAAGATGACTAATGGTGTATTTGAACAGATTTGTCTCGTGGGTAGTATTAGAAACGGCCAAGAAATTATTAAGGCCAAAGGATTTGGACAAAGATAAGAAATTTTATCACAAAAGGGGTGTGTGGATCTATTATAAAGATCATACAATCATTAGAGGTTTTGGAGGTTTTATACCACCAAGAAATTAACCAATAATAGTATGAGATAGGATTGCATTCCTTGAGATTATAAATCAGTTGATCTTTGTAGAAGCAACTACTATAAATGGAACTCACAAGAAGGGTCCATTCTTTCCATGTCAAGTGATCATCCAAGGTTTATATCATTTATTGAGTAGAAAAGGATTTGAAGTCATTCCTAGCATATTGAATGCATACCATATAACGATGGATACTTACAGATATTATGACCCAAAATTGTTCATAAAATCCACTTCATCTAGTTCCCTTATGCACTAGTATGATGAGCATAAAGATTGGATCAAAATAGTGAGGACTACCAAGGTGCCCAAAAGATGAGAGAAAGATAGTACAAAATCCATTATGCTAAAAATATGAATTAGAGACAAGGTAATTATGCTCTTGCATATAAAATGATGAATGTTATAGAATTTTGGATGAGGATTCTCTTAATTTTGTATGTAGATATTGACAAAATGCCTCTTCCTCATGAGAGATTTGTAATATTTGTAGAGCCTAGACCCACTCCTATTGAGGTTGAGTCCCTATCCTCACTGTCATTCATTGGATCACCCATTAGAGAAGACTCTCCAAATAGGATTCTAATTCAATCCCCTCCACCTCATTTTGTGCAATTGTCCACCTCTTCTCCCCACAATCCTACAATTTCACAATTGCCTCCCCAAGTTTCTCTACCACTTCTAAAATCATCTATTGCCTCAACTTCTTAAAAACCCATGGGAGCTCCTTCATCGTCAAGGTCTTAACTTTCTAACATTCCAAAGAGATGTCAATCCACGGTGCCCTTAAAAATGCTATCCCCAAACATGGATAGTCTATACACATTTTATGAATGGTTTGATGCTCAAGTAGAGAAACCCATTCCCCCTCATGAATTTGATGTACATAAGGAGATTCAAATTGAGAAACCATCTACTAAAAGGACTCTTGTAGTTTTTAGATTAGGTGGGGGGTTAACAGAAGATGTGATAGTGGAATTTTGTCAAGAATTTTTTATTGATGATGAATCTGTTAAGAAGAAAGAGTTTAAATAATTTGTGCTTGAACAAAAGGCCAAGGAGCTAGTAAAAGAGATGGATGTTGATTTTGAGAATTTGAGTGAGAGTGAATAGATGAAGATGAAGGATGAAGTCCTTGAAAAGGTTTGAGAATAATTATTTTATATGAATCCAAAACAAGGAAGGAATATAGTTAAAGATAGTGGGGTCCTACTTCTCAAAGGGAAAGACATTTAATCTACTATAGCTTTTGATAGTTTGATGAGAAGGAAAGATATAAATCTTGCAAACCTAAGTCTTGATCAAGAGAAAACTATGCTCTTTGGTTCAACATTTGATGATAAGTTAGATGTGCTATAAATTTGGTCTTTGTATCTAGCAACAAAGAAGCCTTCTATGGTTCCCCAACAAGATTATCTATATGGACAATTTTTCTGAATAAAAGAGGGGTAAAATTTTTATCCAGAACAATCCAAGGAGTACAAAGCAAGGGCGCAAGGCCAAACCAGGATCAATTATCCACTAAAAGGAACCCACAAAGGGTAAATCTAACTAATTTTGTCCTCTACAATAAGCCTATCCAATACTTCCCTATGCTCTGACCTCAAGAGGCCCCACTAATCTATTTCCCATCCATTTTGGTTCTCTGAAGCCCATTTTGCCAAACAATCAACCACCCTATTCCATTCCTATAGAATGTGATAGAAGGAAATATAATCAAGCATGGAATATAGAGTAAGGATCTTTTTAACTACCACTATTAATTTCTAATTAATCTCCTCCAAATGTTGAGCATTTAGCATATCAATCACAATATGTGATCAAGATTAAAGTGGGAAAATACTGAAATCTAATTTTTCCAAAATTTCATATGTTTTAGTAAATTGCAATTTTGAGGGTCTTCGGTGCATTTCTGGGCAAATATGCTGCATGATGGACCATCGATGTTTCCAAAATTTGGTTCACGATTATTTGAATACCTTTCCAACGCATCAAAAGGTTCATAATTCGGAGCTAGGATGAGAAAGTTATGCCTTCTCCAAGTGGACCTAAATTTTATATTTAGTTTTTTTGATAGTTTTAAAAGTTTAATTGTAATAAACATTATGATGACTCTTCATTTCAATTCCAAGGGATTTGTGTGACCCTTGGGATCCATCCGACTTGTATAAACTCCAATTTTGAATAGAATGGAGATAGTTTTTGGTTTGCAATCTTGTTGTTCTCAATTTTCGTGTTGAATTCTACAATACTGCAGGTATCACACCAGGTATTGTAATCTGGTTTTCATAAATTAGATCAGTGGTATCAGAGTAGGAACGCTCCTTTATGCCAATTTACACAAGGTCTTCCTACAAAAGATTAGGATTGGATACACAAGATTTGTCAAAATACCCACCTTTGAGATGCACACGATCGAAGATGTCTAACGATGATGTTAAGAAGTTGGTCGAGGAAGCTTTAAATAAGCAATGAGAGGAGATGATGAGTCAATTTTCACGCCTCCTACAGAAGCAAAAACCCTCTAAATCTGAAACATCATTTCGTGGAAATACCCCTTTCAAAGTGCAGGTCAATTTTGACATCCCAAATTTTGAAGGAAAGGTCAATTCTAAAGCTGTTGATAACTGGTTATCAAAGTTGGATAGGTACTTTTCTATAAATAATTTCTCAGATGCTGAAAAGATAACATTTTCTCTCCTCAAAGCTGAAACCCATGTGAAATTAGCATGGGAAACCAAAGTAGCAAATAAAGAACAAGAATCAGTTGCTGAAGATGGTTTTATGCTATCTCTTGATAAGAAGCCCACATGGGGAGAATTTGTGGAATACATAAAAGAAGCTTACCTCTCGGAGGATGTATATGAACAAAAATACATAGAATGGCAACTTCTTCGACAAAAGAGGGATCAGTCTATGCAAGATTACACCAATACATTCCATTCACTTTCAGCAAAACTCGGTATTAATGATTCAGAGAAGCAACAAATTTTGAAATATCGGAGTGGACTTCACAGGTATATTCAAACAAAGATGGAATTTTTAAATATTGAGACATTGGCAACTGCCTATAAATATGCTACAAAAATTGAAGAAAAATCCAAGCAAAAAGGGAAGAGGGACTACTTTGCAAACAACAAGCTAAGGGTTGAAGGTGGCAATAAATTTGCAGGAAAATAGGTGACCAAGGAACTTCATTCAAATTCACCCAAGAACACATGGTGGTCTACCAAAAAGACAGACACAGGCATGTGGTGTGAGATGCATAAGTCCCCAACCCATAATACAAAGGATTGTCGAAGTATTAAAAATTTGATGACAGAAATACAAGGAGAGGAAGCTGAACCTGAATCGTCACCAATAGATAATTCTGAGAAAGAGGAGAATGATTCCATCATAGAAGCAAACCCATATGCCGTAGTTGGAACTACTAAAGTATTACCCCGTGAAGATGAAGAGAGACTTTTTCATTCACAGATGTGGGTTGATGGAAAGCCTTTGCATTTTATTGTTGATAGTGGGAGTCAAAAGAATTTGATCTCTAGGGAGACAGTCAAAAGATTAAATCTGAAAGTGACAAGACACCCACAACCATACTCTATGGGATGGGTAAATGAGGGACAAGATATTCAAATAAATCAACAATGTCATTTGCCATATTCAATCAAGCCTTTCAAGGATGAAGTGATATGTGATGTAGCACCATTGGATGTATGCGATGTCTTGCTGGGGAAGCCATACATGTATCAGAGGCATGGGGTGTATGAGTCCAGGCCACGTAGTGTTACAATCAAGCTTGGTGGGAAGAGGTATCGAATACCAGAGGTATGTCCAACACAAACTGCTTCTTTAATTAGTGCTAAACAATGTAAATGCTTGATTGCTCAAACTAGAGCTTTTGTTGTACTCATGATTCACCCTGAACAAACAAAGTCAGTTGTTCTTAATACACATGCTAAGGTAATAGAGAATCAACAAAATTAGATGGATAAAATTTTGAAAGAATATCACAGTGTGTTTACACCACCAGTGGGAGTACCAACACATTGTCAAGTCAAGCACTCTATTGATTTAATCCCAGGCACACCACTACCACATGAGCTAATATATAGGAGGTCAGTTTTGGAAAATGATGAGATTAAGAGACAAATTCAGGAGTTGATTCAGAAAGGACACATTTGTCCAAGTGCTTCACCTTGTGGAAGTCCAATTGTCCTTGCTAAAAAGAAAGATGGGACATGGAGGCTTTGTATTGATTATAGAGCATTAAACAAAATCTCTGTTAAAAATAGATATTCAATCCCTCGAATTGATGATTTGTTGGACCAACTTAGGGGGGATAAATTCTTTACAAAATTTGATTTGAAGTCTGGATACCACCAAGTACCAATTGATCTAGCAGATGTGTGGAAGACTGCATTTAAATCTAAGGAAGGTTTGTTTGAATGGTTGGTCATGCCTTTTGGCCTAACAAATGCCCTAGTCACATTTATGAGATTGATGAATGATGTGCTTAGACCATTCATTGATTCTTTTGTAGTTGTTTATTTGGATGACATACTCATCTTTAGCAGGACTTGGTCTGAGCATTTGCAGCATGTTGAACAAGTTCTTTCAACTTTGCAAAAACACAAACTTTATGCCAACATTGAGAAGTGTTCTTTTGGTATGTAGAGTATTCAATACTTAGGGTATATCATTGACACTGAGGGTGTTCATGTTGATTCAGCCAAGATTCAAATAATCCAAGATTGGCCATCCCCTAAAAATTTCACAGAGCTTCACAGCTTCTTGGGCTTAGCCAACTTCTATCGCAGATTTGTGTTTGGTTTCTCACACATATCATGGCCTCTTAATCAATCACTAAGGGGTGGAGCACAAGCAAAATTTCAGTGGACAGAGGCAAAGCAACAAGCATTTGAGGAGTTAAAGAAAAGACTATGTTCAGCACTAGTATTGGTCCTTCCAGATCTACACCAAGCATTTGAGATAGAAATAGATGCATCAGATTATGCTCTTGGTGTGGTACTCACACAACATGGGCATCTTGTTGCCTATCATAGTGAAACTTTTTCTGATAGAGTACTTAGGTATCCTACCTATGATAAGGAGTTGTATGCCATTGTTCAGGCTTGCAAACAATGGAAACACTATATACTAGGAAAGGAAACTGTTATACATACAGACCATAAACCACTCCAATTCTTGCAAACACAAGGGAAGGTACAGAATGATAGACATCAACAGTGGTCAGCCTATTTACAAAAATTTCACCTCAACATTCATCATAAAAAAGGAAGCAGTAACAAGGTGGTAGATTTTTTGAGTAGGCCTCCAATTGCAGGTTTGAAAATAGTGTTGGATTCATGTGGTCATCAATCATCCACTTGGGAACAACTATATAGTACTGACCCTGATTTTGCTAACATCTATAGTAATTTGGTAGAAGGAAAATATGTCTCTGATTTTCACTTGCAGGATGGGTTTCTTTGCCATAATGGTCACATATGTGTACCCACCAAAGAACAGAAGAAAATGATATGGGAAGCTCACTATAGTCGTGTTGCAGGACATTTTGGTATTGGTAAGACTACTGGTATCCTTCAAAAGTATTTCTATTGGCCAAAAATGAAGCAGGATAGCATTTCACATATACAAGCTTGTGCAGCCTATGCAATTGCAAAGCCAGCAAATCATAAGTTGGGTCTATACTTACCATTACCTATTCTTGATAAGCCATGGTAGTTTGTTTCAATGGATTTTATGTCTGGGCTTCCAACTACCAGGCAGGGGCATGATTGTGTATATGTTGTGGTAGATAGGTTTTCTAAAATGGCTATCATGGTGGCATGTAAAAAGATGATTTCTGCAAAAGATACTGCCAAGCTATTTTTTGAACATGTGTGGGTTCATTGTGGTTTGCCAAAAACCATTATTTTTGATAGGGATAGCAGGTTCATCAGCAAATTTTGGTCTGCACTATGGGCTAAAATGGACACGAAATTGACAAAGTCCACAGCATTCCATCCCCAAACAAATGGGCAGATAGAAGTGGTGAATTGAATTATTATTCATATTTTACGGATGTATCATTCAAAACATCCTCACACATGGGATGAAAGCTTACCCTATGTGCAACACAGCTACAACTGTGCACTCCATAGTACTACAGGGCATAGTCCATTTGAGGTTTCTCTTGGGTACCAGCCATTGGCACTTATGGATGTAGCAATACCATCTCTACACTCTAGTAGTCCATTGAATGGTGACAAGGAGGTAGATAACGCAGAAAAATTCATTGATAACATTAGACACCTACAACAACAAGTTCATGAGATATTGGAGCAGAGTAATTAGAAGTATAAGGAAAGACATGATAAACATAGAACTCCTCATCAGTTTCAGGTTGGTGACAAGGTATGGTTACATCTTCAGAAAGAGCGCCTGCATGGACCAAATAGGAAGCTTCGTCCTCTTCATTATGGACCATACACTATTGTGAAACAAGTTGGTGAGAATGCTTTTGAACTTAATTTGCCATCCTTTTTGGGACTGCATCCAGTTTTCAATATGGAATTGTTGAGACCCTATTTTCCTCCTTTATTGGATATCTCCCAAGCTACTGAACACATTCAAGCTGCAGAGTTAAATCCCTCTACTACTGCTCCAGTCCAGTGTGACCATGTTACTGAAGCCATTTTAAAGACTTTGAGAAATCAGAACATTCCTTTGTATCGGGTGGTTCGAGTTGGTCAGCATTCTCATCAAGGCAAGTGGTTTACTAAGGAACAAATTGAAGAACAATTTCCTCATCTGTTGCAAAAAATTAGTGCAATGGGGCCCATTGCCTCTTAAGGGGGGAGGAATGATCAGGATTAAAGTGGGAAAATACTGAAATCTAATTTTTCCAAAATTTCATATGTTTTAGTAAATTGCAATTTTGAGGGTCTTCGGTGCATTTCTGGGCAGATATGCTTCTTGGAAGCATGATGGAACATCAATGTTTCCAAAATTTGGTTCAAGATTATTTGAATACCTTTCCAACGCATTAAACAGTTCATAATTCGGAGCTAGGATGAGAAAGTTATGCCTTCTCCAAGTGGACCTAAATTTTATATTTAGTTTTTTGATAAATTTTGATAGTTTTAAAAGTTTAATTGTAATAAACATTATGATGACTCTTCATTTCAATTCCAAGAGATTTGTGTGACCCTTGGGATCCATCTGACTTGTATAAACTCCAATTTTGAATAGAATGGAGATAGTTTTTGGTTTGCAATCTTGTTGTTCTCAATTTTCATGTTGAATTCTACAATACTATAGGTATCACACCAGGTATTGTAATCTGGTTTTCATAAATCAGATCAATATGAGAATCTGACTCATAAACAATCCTCCTCCACCCAAGAGAATGTCCTCTTTAAATATCATAAAGAATAGATATAGATTCTATAATATTATTCCAGTGATATCCCTTATAATAGGAGAAGAAGAAAACCACATTCCCCCTACCATCCCTACCAACACCACCAATTCCTGCATGCCTAGGATTTTCTCTAGAGGACCCATCAATATTGACTTTTAAAGTTCCTTTAGGAGGAGCAAGCCACTTTCCATCTCTATGAATTTTCTATTTGACCTGCCCCACATGCCTTCGAGCATGGGAGCCAACACTACTACCAAGTAGATTCAAAATTATTCTCACAATTAGATCACTAAGATCCACAAGTTGAGTAACGTCACATTTTACAATGATAGTTTCCTTAAGCCTGCAAGCAATTTTTCCTCAGATAAGACTACTTATCATTTCTAAATCTAGTAAAACTCTCCTATTCCTTTCCAACCATAAGTTCTAGATGATGTAAGTTGGTCTAGGAAGCTAGGCAACCTACATAAAAGAGGATTTTGTTGGAGGTTGACCCAGGTTGTCCCAAAACTCCACTAATGAAGTAGCACAAATACAAGCATGATTTCATGCTCCCCAACATAAGTTCTAGACCTTTCTAGCATAAGAACACTAAAAGAAAGGGTGGGGAACACTTTCTTCACTTTTCTTGCAAAGGACACATCTAGATGTGCCTTGTAAGCCTTTCTTTCTTAAATTTTCCCAAGTGAGACATTTATTTTGGACAACCAACCAAAGAAAAAAAATGTACTTAGGCTAAGAAAAGAAATTCCAAACCTATTTCCACCAAGGTACACCATCTCTTCCATGTAACTTCCTGTCCAACTCTTGGTATCCAAAAGTAATAATAAATTTACCCTTTGGATTAGGAACCCAAGATAGAATATCTTTTTCCTCAAGAGAGTTATATAATCTTCTAGCTAAAGTCTCCATTAGTCCCTTTCAATTTTCTTTAGTTCCATCTTGTGGCCAATCCTAGGGATTCTTCCAACAAGTCACTTGAACATGCCCAATAAGAATAATATTTTTAAAATAAATAATATTACACCAACTAGAAGCCATAAAAATATCACATAGGGGTTGCAAGTGAGGGAATTGAGATATAATTGGGGGATGACCATCCCAAGAATCATACCAGAATTGAGCATCCAATCTTTTATTAGAGATCCAAAAAAGACCATCCTTAATGAGTTTTGCCCCCCTTTTTGAGAGTGTCCCAAATCATTGAACTCCTCCCCATCAAGTTGCACCGAGACACATCCCTACTATCAACTCCATTAAAATATTTGTGAGTGATGATTTTAGCCCAATCTTTATCCTATAGGTACATCATCTCCAATATAAATTGGTAGCTAGAAGATAACTCAGTAAACTAGTAGGCCTAAGACCAAGATCCCCCCTCTTTCTTTGGTTGGAAAACAAAGTCCCACTTAACCATGCTCCATTTGGAGGAGAGGAAATTGCCAAACCAAATAAATTGTCAAGAGATAGCATCTAAATATTTCACAAAGCTAGCTAGAGCCACTTACTTAAAACATCAGTATATAGGCAAAGCATAAATAACTGACTTCAACAAAGCAACTCTTCCAGCTGATGATATCCATCTACATGTCCAATGGCTAACCCTCTTGTGGAGCTTGTCAAAATTTCCTACCAAAACTCTTTGTGTTGAGAACCAACACCAATTGTAATCCCAAGAAGGTATATGGACAATTGTTCTTGAAGAATTCAACTAATTTCACAATTCCACAAACAATAGGGCTTGTGGTTGATGTTGCAAAAATGGCACAAAAGGTCTTTATAAAAATGAAGACAAAATTGAAGCCTTAGAAGCAAATAAGAAGTTGACAGAAGAAAATACAGGGTTAAATGAACAATTAAGTACTAGAGGAGGATATTTTGTTGCCATTAAGGGGCCTCCTTCTGATGAAGTAATGAAGTTGAGGACTGAGGTGGTTACTACCATAATTGAAAATGATGAATTGAAAGCAAAGATAACACAATTGAAGAAGGACATCATAGCATTACAAATAAAGAATCTGACAAAGGTCATTCAAATTCTTGTTAATCTTAGAGTAAGTAATGTTTTATGGGATGTTGATGAGGTATAAAGTAAGCATTTAGAATCTCTAAATTTTCAATAAATCCATCTTCCAAGGAAAAATTTTCTTGCCTTCTCTATTTTTTACTTGGATGAGTTGATTACAAGTTTAGAGTTTTATTATGATAAATTTCATTCAAAGCCTCTACAATTTGCTTCCTTTTTAGGTTGGAAATCCTGGAGTCTCAAATCAATGGAGGACTAGGAATTACCTTCCTTATCCAGAAAAGGGGAAGATAATTTTTAGGATTGAAAGGGAAGGTGGGAACATCACTATTAGAGAAATCAAAGGCAACTTCTTTTCATTTCCCATGTTCCTTCTTCGTAGAATTTTTACCCACACCCAAGGGAGAGCCCTTCCCCTTACTAGTACCCATTGTCAGAGGATTCCCCAAATTCTTGACCTTCAATATAGGATTTCTTGGAGGATGGGAAGGGGAAGAATCCTCATCATCATCTTCTATGTGCCAACCTTCATCACTATTGCCCCTCCACCAGCAATAGGAACTGAGAGAGCCCTTGGAGGAGAAACATAAACTTTAGACTTAAAATGTTCATAAATGAGTAGAATAAGATCTTGATGGAGAGCCAGATTGCTATGGGGGTTATCCCTATGACACTAAATACTTAAATTCATAGAGGAAAGCAAGTAGCAAGGAAAGGAAATTCTGACCTTATATCTAAAGTGGTTAAGCAAAACTAAATGATAACCATACAATCTTGTAAAATGGCCATCAAGCATAAAAAACTCCATAATGGATTTTAACAATTCTTTCCAAAGGGGATTAATCACTTATGGCTCAAAGTAAGATTTAATTACCAAGTCACAAAGCTTTTCCTTGTCTTCAAGAGTTCTTGGAAACTTCTTAACTATTGACTCAGACATCCTCCTATCTCTATAGAACTTGATACCTAGTAACCTCCCAAATTAGGCTTTCATCCACCACCACTTGCCTACCAAATAGATTCAACTTTTCATTTCTCCAATCTTGCACAAAAATCCTAGTGATCTTTGAATTGTACCCATGAATTTTCTCTAGAAAAGAGGTAATCATACCCTTCAGCAATGTTAGATTTGACAAACGCAAATCATCCCAAGAACACCTGCATGCAAGACTGTCACAAAGAAGAAGCAAAAAAACAGGAAGCTATGGCGGCCAAAAGGCCAGAGACTGCAAAACCATGTTGCAAGAAAATAATCTTCTATTAACAATGATGAAAATAATACAATCTCCTTATGAAATACAAAGCGGTGAATCCTTATAAAGGATACCGAAACCCTAAAAGGGAAACTTCTAAGAAAAGAAAACTTTCCTAAGTCTAACTTAAGCTAAGAGTAGAGAACTAATAATTAACAGATTTAATTATTAGCAATACTCGACTACTCTAACAAGCAATTGGTGCCAGATGGTTGTATTAGATCCCTAGGCATCACAATTTACCAATGTGACCCTCCTTTTATCTCCCCCCATGGCTTGAAATATAGAATGTTATTGGCTCAAAGAGAGGAAACAAAACAAGTAGAGCCCAAAGTTGACAATCACAAGAAAGCCCAAAACTACCCAAAAAATGTGCAAGAAGTTAATAAACATTACCAATTTGAGAGCCTTCTGACAGATGCCACACTCCACAATGAAATCAACTTGAGTACTTGGCATCATTGCTAATAGAGGGGAAGTTTCCATATTTTGCATGTGTTCGATCATAGAATAACAAGGCCTTCATGTCATTTTCCAACTTGTCCTCACCATACCAAGTTATCATTGTTTTAGATCTAACCCCTATATTAGTAGGGCAATCAATAACCAAACTCGCTTCTCGGTATTCATGGGATATAGTATAATTTTTAAAATTTTGGAAAATATTAATGGAAGATGTAACTAGGTTCTCAATAGTTCATGAATCACCTTCTATCCAAACCTTCTTTTAACCAATATACCTAGTAATATTCAATATTTGAAAGGCACCCATGGATTTCACAAGGTGGTTAGTCTGGCTACCCATGGGGAGTGCCATCATCGCTAATCATCTACCATTTTCATCTCTTATCACTCCCCCACACCCAAAAGACCCTAGATTTCCCTTTGCCACTCCATCAAAGTTGATCTTCACCCATCCTTTCAAAGGAAAATTCCACACCAAACCTTCCTAGAATTCTTAATAGGACCAAGAAACTTATAAATATCAATATTAAGTTGTCATTCCTTAGAAAATCTTTGGTCATAATCAAAACAAGAAATATAATAAATATTATAATTAGCATCCCCCAAGATATTGATATTCTCCCAAATTTCTCTAAAGATTTTATGAGAAACCACCTTAGGCTGAAGAGAAGAATCCCTAAGGATTTTTTTATTTCTTTCTTTCCACACACCCCAAGTTAGATGTGGGATTATATAAGACCAAAGAATCTTAATCACCCAATTATTAGAGGGGCTCTTCCACATATGTCATACATATGTTATATCTTACATGTTCTATTATTGTGAATGTGTATTTGTGTTATCTTCTTTAGGATGATGCAAAGGAGTGGCAACCATTTATCTTTTTGGTTTCCACAATGTTGACCCAAAAATATTTTTGTGTTTATTTATTTTATGTTCTCTTCTTCCATTGTGCTCATAGTTAGACTACCTTTGGGAGATGAGGTTAATTCATTACAATTATTCTTGATATACATGAGTTATCACATATGCATACTAATGCTAGAGTTAGTACATCCCTTATGTTCTCTTCATGTCATATGTTTATTTCTCTTAATATTGTCCTTGTCTAGGGGCATATCATAGTGAAAACATGCTTGTCTTTTAAATGAAAACATGTTACCTTAAATCTATTTCTTCTTTCGAGGCATATATAGTTTCTTTAATGTGGTGGTATACACTTTTCTCTATGTTACACATTTGGCACACACCGTAAATCTAATTTTGTAGTTTTTTTTAGGTTACTTAGAAAACATTATCTTTTGCTTTCTAATTTCCCTCTTGCAGATTCATTTGGAGACATTGCTTTCCTTTGGGCAACCCTTTTGCACAATTTTTTTAATAGGATTCCTTTGGAAAAAATATTTTTCCTTGAGGTAATCCTATTTTGTGGTTGATTTCCTTGGATACAATACTTTTTTTGGTTATCCTTGGGATGAGTTGACTAGAATAACACAACATGCTAGACTATCAACTCCATCTTTTGTACTTTGTCTCTTCACATGGTCCACAATAAGCTTAACCTTACTAGGTTAGTTTGGTCATGTCTTTTTTTATAAAAAAAAATTATGTCTTTTTGTGGATGTTTCATTTTGTCTTTGTTTAGAGCAATAAGGACCTAAGTCACTTGGGGGATTGGTGTGTTACTTATCTCTTTGACCTTGATAAGATGCTCTTTTCCATTCTGTAGTCTACTTTCCCACAAGTATAAAGTAGGTCATACTCCCACTATATTGGGGGCTAAATATAGCATCCTAAATTATAAGTAGTGCAATTTTGGTCCTTTTATAGGCCTCATTTTAGGGTTCAAGGCTTACATGTATCATTTGGCCTTTTTTCTATGCATTTAATTTTAAAAATATTAAATATTTATTTGTATTAACTTAATTTACATGTGGGCCCTTAATTTTAGGTGTGCCCCTTGTCATTATTTTATTTTATTTATATCCTCTTATATACATAGGCCCTATTCCATTATGGGTGGCCTTTTGTATTTATTTTGAATTCAAACATTGACTATGTGTGTATTTTGGGTATTCTCATACCCTCTTTGACCCTTGATTTAATTTTGAGCCTTGATTGGCTGAAACTAGGTATCTCTTAAGGCATGGGGTGAGACAGGTCACCCCATATCTTAGGAGGCACCTCGTTCCACATAAAGGTGGCCCAAACTTAAATTGGAGAAAGGTCTTGGGTTTTTAGTGGGATCTTCAAATCCCCATTGATCCTCTTCAAGTTTTGAGCCTTGAAATGGATTTGAGAGATATAAAAGCAATGTTATCTCCCTTATTAATTTGGATCGATCATCCATCAATCCATTATCATTCCAAGTAATCAAGAAATATAAATTCCATAAACTCAAGCAAGATCAATTCAAGATGTCAATGCAGTATTCAAATTGATATTCATTAAAACATAAAGCATGGGAGACAAGGAGTAAAGTTTAGATCCAAGTATTAGTCAATGTATTTATGGTATTCCTATTATAGATCCAAGGTCAAGGCAATAATCACAACAATCTTCATGATAAATTCAAAACTTATGAAGGAATAAAATCTTATCAAGCCCCTGTTCCTAACAACACACTTTTCCTTTTATGCAATTTCAATTTGATTTAAAGGTTAATTCCTAAACAGGGGTTTGACCAAGGCAAACCCCTTTTCCCTAACATTTTTCCTATTTTATGTGTGCAAACGATGAGTGGCACAATGTTGATCCCTAAATATTTGTTTTCTATTAGTGTCTTACACTTAGTCATTTTCTAGGCAATGTTGGTCGGTCATCACTACAACCGAGTCATTATATATAGGCCGAGTCATGTATAATGTACATTTACCAAGCAGTAGTCACTGCCAAGTAAAATAGTGGTCACTGAGTACTTTTGTATTAGTCGAGTCAGCTTTTGCAGAGTTATGTAAAGAAGATAATGCCAAGCGTTAGAGTATAAAGAACAGTGAATGTCGAGTGCCAGAGACATCTAATGTCGAGCAAGCTAGAATTGACATATGTGTTTGTTATGGCACAATCACTTAGGTAAACCATTTTGGCCAACATTTATATTTTGTTTACTGTTTATTGAGGAAATCACAGAGGTGATTACGCTCCTATATTGTAATCATTGATCCCTATGTAATACATGGAACCAATTAGAATTAGAGAAAGGTTAAGCAGCAAAATGAGATAATCTAGATCGCAGATCTTAAATATTGGAGGAAGTCAATTGTCTATATAAGATGTGATATGAACCCTAAAATGATGTATGAGTGGAAGGAATGAGTGTAATAGAGAGAATATCTTCGGAACAGTGAAGTACTCTGATAGAGTTCAGTGACCGAGTAGAACAGAGCTAAGTAGTGAAGAGTAGAACAAAGATATACTTGATAGATGAGATCAAATCTATACTGGAAGGAGAAGATTTGTAATCAACATCACAGTGTAGACCAAAGGATCAGGTACTGAAACATTTTAACAGGTGTATCAAGTTAAATCTTTTAACAGAGTGGTTTTGATAGACCTTAGTAAATCTCTTAACTGAGTACTTAGTTGTAAGTCTTAAATCCTTTTGCAAGGTAGATTGTATAAATCTAAAAGCTCTTAACTGGGCAAACCCCTCACAGGGTAGATCGTATTTTTTGATCAAATTTGTAGCCCTAACATGAAAAATTTATACTACAGTAGTGAAAATTTGTGGGTGTCATCCCCACCCTAGTTTTACCTTTCAAGGGTTTCTAGGTAACCAAAATCGTGGTGTTATGTGTATTTTCATGAGTGATGTTTAGCTTATTAGATCCATTACATTGTTAAAGTTTATCTTAATTCTATGCAAGTTTTCATTTATGATAAAATGGATAAATCAGTGATATCTGATTCACCGCCCCCCCCCCCCCCCCCCCCCCTCAGTATCACATTTTCCCAATATATTTCCAATAATTGGTATCAGATTTATGGTCTCTTATAGAAGTCTAACCACTTGTGAGATAAAGATATTGAGATGGAGGTTTATAAGTTGGGAAAAATCATAGAGAATCAGAAGATTGACATTCATCTTGCATTACAACAACTTGAAGCAGCCAGAGGAGAACTGAAGAAATCCTTAAGAAGAAGATAAATTTCTATTCAATAGAATGAAACACAATATCAAGAAGAAGATACTACTAGACTATTTGATAGTGGGAACTCTACAGAAAGTGACAAAGCCATAAAAGAACTACTAGAGAAAAATAACATACTGAATGAGGACATCATAAATTTGAAGAGAGAACAAGAAATTCAATCTGTGAGACTCTGTGAAGTAGTTGAATAGAAAAAGAAAGTTGAAGAAGATGAGACAATGACCGAAGAAGAAAAAAGACAAATATCAATGAGACTTGATGAAAAGAAAAATGACATGCAAAGGTTGACAAACAATCAACTAGACATGGTAAATCAACTGCTAATGATTAATCAAGATTTGGGCAGGAAAGATGTGGAAATCACCAATCTAAGATTAGAAAATAATCAACTGAGGAATGAATTGAGAGTTGAAAAGGAAGTTAATGAAAGGATGAACAAGCCTAATGAAGCTATAAGATACTTTGAAGAGATGCTAAGGTCACCTAGAAGATCTATTGACACATCTGGACTTGGACTTAATGAGAAATCGTCATCCACTGAGGAAGGAGAATCATCAAAGAGTGGAGAGAAAAGGAATGCTAAACCAAAGAAGACCAAGCCTACATGCCATCACTGTGGAAAGCCAGGACATACAACCAACATCTACAGAAGCAAACATGGTAAGTTTGATCTTAACCTAAATTTAATGTACATTGTTTTAACTATAAGAAACATGGACATCAGGCACAAGAATGTAGGACAAAGGTCATTAATCCACCTACCTCACTAAAATTTCAAGGAAACTATTTTAACTATCAAAATTATGGACATATAGCTTTTGAATGTAGATCCAAACCCAAATGGTCATCAAATCAATAGACTAAGTCACCTAAGAAGGGTAAAACATACAATTGGGATTAAAATACTTGGTACAATTGTCATTACTATGGAAAATATGGGCACATTGCAGAAAATTGTTTGAAGACACAGTTTAGAGGTAAATCCAAGATTTGGATGAATGGAAGTATGGTATTCTATAAATGCAATAAGATAGGTCATCTAAAGAAAGATTATAGATCACCCATATCGAGCAATGATCAAAAAAAGAATGAAGAAATCATTGAACAAATGAGAAATTAGATGAACAAAACATGGAAGAAGAAAGAAGAGGGAAGTAGTAGTGAAGCTAGTGCACCTGAGGTCACCCAATCCAATGGATCAGGTGATCACACTACTTGAATTTACGCAAAGAAGGTATATATAGAACTGAGTACCACAATATTTTAATCTTATATCATTTCCTAACATATGTTGAGAAAAAGTCCAAATCTGCATAGATTAAGATGCATTAGGACATATTTGAGCAAAGTGCAACAATTCATATTTGATGTCAAGCATCAATGTTTTAGTCTATAGTGACTAGGTCACCAACATATGTTGAGTACCTGTGATAGCCGAGATGTGATGTACACTGAGCTGTAACTGAATGGTTGTATCGACCGAGCTTATGTTAGTTGAGCTTAACATGAGATTATCGAGACAACTGCATCTCACCTATAAAGTGTACGGATCATTAAAGAAGCCCTAATCCGACCGTTTGAAGTCTATAAAGTGGGAAGTTACCATTTATTTCATTTCACCAATGAATTAAAAATTTCTAAGAGCAATTCAGAGAGTGAGTAACCAGAGTGATTAAGAGCTAAGTACAATTTTAGAAATGTTCACAACGTGTCATTGGCAAAACATATGAAGAACACTTTTGCAAGGTACTTTACCAAGTAAAATCTTATCATATTTGAATTCTTAAAATTGTGAAACATGGCATCATCATCATCAGCTACGATGAAGAAACAAGGAAAGGAGGTTTTCAATGTTCAATTAGTAAGGAATGAGGCGCATAAGCCACAAAAGTTTTAGGTTGTTTTAGAGAGCACGATCATGGGAGATCTTAATGGAGCCATGTCATCAATTTTGAAGAATGTTTTACTGATAAATGATATCTGATCATGTTACATGTGCAAGATTGGAGAGATTGGTGATTATGAACTCAGGGAAGCATACAATAAATTATGCAGCAATGGGGTGTTGAAGCCAGAACACTAGAAGGTTGTCGAGCAAGGGTTAGTTCATGCCCTTGACTTTTCACAAAATTTCAAGGTCCAATGGATTAAGATTGTACTAATCAGAGTACATGACATGAAAATATGGCTGGAGGATGGACCAGTCCAAATCACCAAAGAAATGATTCACTGGGTAACTGGATACCCTAAACTCCCTGGAAAGAAAACTATGAGATGTCAAAGCAAGGAGGAGATTTAGGAAAACACACAGGTGGTATGGAACAAGTGCAACATGACCATTTCTACTATCACCAATTCGGAGATTGAGTTTGTAGTAAGGGTGATAAATTCTATCAGTCAAGTCAGTTCGACAGTGTCTCATGCATGGTAGTGGACCAAGCTTGGAAAATCATTAAGAAGGATCACATCTATGACCTTGCTGAGCTCCAACTGACTCAACTTGCCAAGAAGCTTACATCAATTCTCAAAGAAAAGAATTCAATGTGTAAGTTTGGTTCCTTACATGTTTGTCTATTCTTCTATATTCAAAAAAATTTTCCTGTTGTTGGGGGAGTAGTATGGGACAAGAGTAGGCTAGTTACAGTTCAGATAAATGAGTTTATCAGTCAAATGGGAGATAATTTTGAGAGCATAATGGAAAATTACTTTGTAGAATTCAAGAAGAAAATGAGGAATAGAAGTAGGATTCATGTATCCCTAGTAGAGAAATACAAATAGGACATATGCTTCCTAGTTGACACAGACCTCACATATGCCCAAGCTGTAATACCGAGGGTATCATGGCTAATATCATTACCTTATGAGGTAAATATTGATAATCATAGCCTTGTTAGCTAAGGAAGTTGACAAGAAGGCTACTTATTTTGGACCCTATGAGGAAGAAAAGGCTAAGATAACCATGGGAATAAAGTCTACAACCATGGAGAGGAAGAAGAAAAAGATAGTGAAAAACCTAGAAAAGATGATAGGAGAAAGAGAGATAGATGCACCTCTAGAATTGACTCAAGGTCTAGGAGAAGATAAATCTAGTGAGTCTAGTGAAAGTGAAGAGGAGAAGAAGGTAGTAGAGAAGAAAGGAAATAAGGAATTAGTTGTCGAGCCTGTGAGAAAGATAATGCAGAAACCAAAGCCTATCTCATCATCGGTACTTAGGCCAAGAAAATGGTAGTCTCTACAACTGTAGCTATCGAGCCTCAAAAGAAAACCCCTGTATTAGTGAAGAGAAAAATTGTTCAGCCTAAGGCAATGCCGAGCCAATTAAGAAAGAAGCTGAGAAGAAAACTCATTTTTTTGAAGGATGATGAGGAAATAGAGAGCGATGAGGAAATAAAGAAAAAGTCACCTGTATAGAGAAAAACACTGACTATGGATGAAATATTCCACAACATCAAGAACTCTGTTGGTCTAGCAGGCTTTAAACAAATAAAATTTGAGAAGATGAGTATAGAGGACAAGGAGAAAGTCAAAGAAGCAATGGTTGAGATGCTCTGCACATTCAAGATGGTACCAATCCAAATGGTGAATTTGATTCCTAATGTACTATATCAAAGGATAGCACAAAATGGGAATATGCTCTTATGATTGAGAAGCAGATCAGGGAAAGCACACTAGCCCAAGTCACACCAGATCTACCCCCTGCTAACATTCAACAAATCATGGAGTAGTATAGGAATAGATTTGTTCCTAAGCTTAGGGCATACTCTATTCTTCAACACAAGGTTGAAGATGTTGTTCAACAAAGTCTTAGGGTATGGAAGATCATTTTTGGTCTATTAATTGATAAGAGCACACAATAGGAAGCTAGTACATCTAGGGGAGTTGCGCTAGATAATAAAGAAGATGTTAGTGAACCACATATTCATGAGGAAGTAGCTCCAAAGGTAGAGAAATGTTAGAAGTTAGCTGAAGTAAAAATTGTTGACATCACTGAGGATACCCCTGTGAAAACTTAGGTATTAACCGAGGAAGAAATACAAGTCGAGGTAGCAAAAGATACATATTTGTCAAGTGGTAATCCTATATTATTATAAGTCATAGATTATCCACAAATTGAGGATATGTCAACTATTAATATTACCTCTGCTAGTCCACAAATTGTAACAATTGACATGCTAGTCGGTCTTAGTACTACTGAGGCATAGGACAAGTCGGTAACTACACCTCAGTCTACATCTGTCGAGGAGCCACATAAAGGGAAAGAAGAACAGTCTGCATTAGTTATTGTAAATCCTCACATGGAGGAAAAGAAATTAGAAGAAATGAAGATAGAGAAATCTATAGATACTCAAGAGCCTAAGGAAAAAGAGGCAATAAAAGCTCTTGTACAGATGCCGAGTGGAAACACACCTAAGAAGAAGTCACATAAAAAGAAGGTAAAATCTCCTACTCCATAGGTGACACTTGAAGAAGTTATTATGATTCCTAAATGGGACATAGATAACTTATCCTATGAACAGATGCAAATTTTGCAAGATCTACTGAAGAAAAAGAGCAAACAGGAAGAAATGAGAAGGGAACACCAGCAAAAGTAAGTACTTCATGAAATCAAAGGTATATTCATTGATGCTTTTGAAATGACTGATGTCAATGACTATGATCCTATACTGGAATAACTTGTCCATATAATCAAGAAAGTGACTGATGATGACAGCGAGGCAAATGATAAGTTGTTGCAGTGGTCAGAAAGAAAATTCAAGACCAAGGTTCTCAATAAGGTCTCTGCCGAGATAGAAGTGAAGTAGGTAGAACTTTCTACCTTAATATCTAGTTCAGAAGGAGTTGTACTAAATGCACAATATTTGTACAAGAAATTGTGTGATGTAGAAGCATTCACCAAGGATAATGAGGGTAGATAAGCTATAATTAGACATAAAATCTATAGGTCACTCATTGAGTATGGATGCAATTTCCAGCTCTATACATTACACTAGGCTTCTACATGCTCAAGGGAGGATAGCCGAGTTGATGGCTTATTATGGTAAGATAAGGGCTCACTTACTCTCTATTCAAAAAATGTTGACACCTCACCTAAAGGCCATACAAAGAGAGTTAGCTAAGGAAAAGGAATTAGTACAGAAAGATCCCCATCTTTCTACTGCCGAGAGCCTAGTTGACCTAGCTGCACAACTAGAAGTAAAATTAGAGGTTTTGAAGATAGAAACATCCGGTTGGGACAATGCATTGTACATGGTCATGATGCTTCATAAAACATTTCTGGAAAAACATTTCAAGCTCCCTACACCCCAAGAACTGCAAGTGACAAAAACAAGGGGGAAATAGTATAGTGACATGACATGTTAAGTCACAAAGGGAGGGAATAGAAACAAAATCAGAGAGCAAAATTAGATTGAAAGAAGTAGAACCAAATGGTATGACAAACTAAGTTTTGTAAATATATATGTATTCAAAGTGTATGTCAAGTAAGGAAGTCTTATATGTACAAATGTAAAAAAAAAAAATTGTGTTTTATAAGACCGAGTTAAGTTTTAGGGGGAGTATTTTGTATATACTTTTGTTAGTACTAAGTACTCTTGTAAATGTAATGTAAATGTCATGAAAAAGTGTTTTTGCCAATAATGTCAAAGGGGGAGATTGTTGATCCCTAAAGTTTTGTTTTCTATTAGTGTCTTATACTTAGTCATTTTCTAGGCAATGTTGGTCGGTCATCACTGCGATCGAGTCATCATATATAGGTCAAGTTATGTATAATGTACATTTACCAAGCAGTAGTCACTGTCAAGTAAAACAGTGGTCACCGAGTACTTTTGTATTAGCCAAGTCATCTTTTTCTGAGTTATGTAAAGAAGACAATGTCGAGCATCAGCATATAAAGAGCAGTGAATGTCAAGTGCCAGAGACATCCAATGTCGAGCAAACCAGAATTAACATATGTGTTTGTTATGGCACAAACACTTAGGTAAACCATTTTGGCAAATATTTATATTTTTTTTACTATTTATTGAGGAAATCACAGAGGTGATTATGCTCTTATATTATAATCATTAATCCCTATGTATTACATGGAACCAATCAGAATTAGGGAATGGTTCAGCGGAAAAATGAGATAATCTAGATCGTAGATCTTAAATCTTGGAGGAAGTCAATTATCTATATAAGATGTGATCTGAACCCTAATGTAGGAGTGGAAGGAAGAAGTGTAATAGAGATAATATCTTCATAACAGTGAAGTATTCTGATAGAGTTTAGTGACCGAGTAGAACAAAGCTAAGAAGTGAAGAGAAAAATAGAGATATACTTGATAGGTGAGATCAAATCTATACTGGAAGGAGAAGATCTATAATCAGCATCACAATGCAAACTAAAGGATCAGGTACTGAGACATTTTAACAGGTGTATCAGGTTAAATCTTTTAATAGAGTGGTTTTGACAGACCTTAGTAAATCTCTTAACCAAGTGCTTACTTAGTTGTAAGTCTTAAATCCTTTTGCAAGGTAGATTGTATAAATCTTAAAGCTCTTAATAGGACAGACCCCTCATAGGGTAGACCATATTTTGTGATCAAATTTGTAGCCCTAATAGGAAAACTTTATACTGCAGTAGTGAAGATTTGTGGGTGTCATCCTCACCCCAATTTTACCTTTCAAGGGTTTCTATGTAACCAAAATCATAGTGTTATGTGTATTTTCATGAGTGATGTTTAGCTTATTACATCCATTACATTGTTAAAGTTTATGTTAATGCTATGCAAGTTTTCATTTATGATAAATGGATAAATCCGTGATATATGATTCACCCCCCCCCCCCCCCACTCTCAGTATCACATTTTCCCAATAGATTTCCAACACACAATTGCATAAAAAGCTATAGGTAGATTTGACAGAGAGTTAGAGGTGGAAAAAGTTTCATTAGAACTTGTTGGGTCTCAAGCACCTCCCAAGGGCTCAAGTGAGCCAGGTTGCCTCGTTCTTTCCATTCCATAGTGAAATTTGGATCACAGGTTAGTCATTGTTCTAGATTTCCATAGCTGGTATCAAAATCAGGTTTACATTCAACAATCTATATGTATACATATTTATCTTATTCTTTCTCTATATCTTGTATTCTTCACTTTCCATTTTACATAGCCATTCAAAAATTCCATAGCAAAGGAAACCCATTGCATCCACTCAGTGCTTTAGCCTCCTTGATCCTAGTGGATCATATTCCTTCCAATGTGTAAAAGAACTTATAGTGTGAGATTCCTATCTTGGCCTTTCATCCTTGTGAAATATCTCATGCCACATTCTTCCATCACAATAATATTACCTCTTCCCAAGGTTTTGAAAATGATAAACAAATGATTATGCCTAATGTAGAGAATAATATATCTAGCAAAAGTGATCAATGACACACATTATGGAGAATTATGAATCTTGAAAAGGTGAAGGACATAAGATAGAGTTTCATGATGGAAGGTGATGTGGAAACTATATGTTAGTGAGGTTCATTTAAAGTTCTTAATTCTGCATGGCAATTGTGATTTTTTTAGGTTTAAAATGTGTGTTTTTGTTTTATGTTCTTATGAAAGGATTTTGATATTGAGGATCAATTTTAGTTAGAGCATGATATTTATTATTATAGAATAAATCCAAAATATGAAATGAGCCACAAGTAATGTATTGGAAACTTATTCTTTAAGTAGGATATAATTACTTTACCCTAGTGTAGAACAATGGAGAGACTGATGTGGATAGAGAGCTAGACATATACTATAGAGAAGGATGATAATTTGAAAGATTGTAGAGTTTATCTATTACACATGGTGTGTGTGAGTAAGTTATTATGATTTTACTTGTCCAAGGTTCCACAAGACATAAAATTCTCTAAAGAATAAATTTTATCTTTATTATTTCAAGTTTTATATTTATTTTTTAATTTTTGTATTGAGATATTCCTTGGATTAGGTATGACATTTATTGACGTGCATAATATTCATAAGTTTATTGATATATTTACCCTTAGGGGTTTCTAAAACATAAGAACATGATCCATATTTAGTGATGATAACATAGTTACAATCCAGTCAGGTTCAAATTTACCTTTTTGCCTTGGTCTTGAAGATTCTTCTAATTTTCCTCAAGTACACAATCACCACTTTTAAACACAGGAGCTCTAGTATTATTTTTGTAGTTATTAAAAAGTTAATTCTAACATGATTTGAAGTGATTTAAAGTGTTGATATGTTTCTCATATAAAATTTCTAAGTAATGCAAGTTTTTGACCTAGTACTCATCATCAATGAGATTGCACAAAGCGATGCATATCGATAAGAGCTCAATGTCTATGGGAAAGGTGATCTCAAAGCTAAAGACTACACAATAGGTATTCACACTAGTAGCTGTGTGGATGCTATTGCAATAGGCCTATAGGGAAATTTTATATCAAAATGTTAGTCATGCCTAACTTCATTAATTTTTATCTTTAGGATTATTAGTAGTGTTTTATTTTATGCCTTTTCTTGACCATTATTTGTAGGTATAAGGAGAATAATAGTGGTGTTAAATATGGTTTTTTTGATAAAACATATCAATTTTATAACTTTTGAAGGGTTTTCCATTATGTGTGACAATGATAGAGGGGATGCTATAACAATGGATGTTGTAATGGGGGGATGAATTTGGATACTTTTTGGCTAGTGGTGTATATGAGAGGGATAGTTTCAATCTATTTGTAAGGAACTTGACAAAAGTGATGATTAATTTGAGATATCTAGATGAAGATGAGAAGATATTTCTAATGATAATGAGGCCCCAATATGATAAGGGATACAAAGAAGTAAAAAATTAAAAAAAAAAAAAACATGATAGTGCATGAGTTAGATCTCCATGTTGTTCAAAAGATAAGTATTTATTTACATGTTGATAATCATACTATTCCATGGTGGGTCAATAATATGCTATTCTCAAAAGAGATTTTTAGCTAGGATTATGTTGCTAGTATATGAACCACACATGCTTTCATGAAATTATTTGAATGTAAGAGATGTCTCTTTTGAATCAAGTAATATGAATAAAGTACCATAAATCTCCTTTGATATATTATGTCATGGAGGATGGTGAAATAGGACAAGTAATGCTCACATGTTTTACGTTGGGTACATGATGAATTTGGTGGTAGGATATGATTGTAAAGATCTAGGTGTATATATTGTGGTACTAGGAGAGTTGGGAACATTAATATTATAACTAAGCTTAGATTTAGGGATACTAAATGTGGATATCAAAATGTTATTAATGCAAAAATCACACCAATGAATACCTTGTGGAATATCCAAGGGAAATTGATAGTAGCCATGATGTTTAGTACTTTGTTATTTAACTAGGCCATTTATAAGAAACTACATTTTCATTCTTCATTTAGTACTCAATATTCACTTATTTTATGATGAGTTATAAATATTTGTATAGTAGGTGATGCTAGATGATCATTTGGATTACTATTTGTGACCCTGATTAAGCCTCATTTTTTTAATTTTGTGTTCGAAATATTCAAGACTAGCCAAGTTATTGAGAGGGGAGGGGTGAATCAGTAACTTCAAAACTTTTTACTAATTGCAAATCTTAACAATATTCCAAATAACATTTAGATCAATAAGCTAACTGCATGCATGAGTAACAGAAAGAATAAAACATTCATAACACTTTGAACACAGAGATTTGGTGACCCAGAAACCTTCCAAATAGAAAGTAAAACTGGGGTGGGGATGATACCCACAAAACTTCAATACTATAGTATAAAATTGGCCAGTTAAGGCTTACAATGATCACTTCTGATGATCTGCCCTATTAGGAGCAAACAGGACTGCTAGGTCCACCTTGTTAGAGGATTTACAAACATACAATGAAGTATGCACTCAGTTAAGAGATTTTACAAAAGACTGTTAAGTCTACCTTGTTAAAGGATTTCAAGCTGATTCACCTGTTAGGATGAAACCGTAGATCTCTTGCTTGCAACTGTACTTGCTGATTGAGATTCTTTGATATATTGATCACCTTTTGTGATAAATATGTCTCTGCTACTCCTTATATTGTTGTAGCCCTTTGTAATTCGCCTATCTCTACCTTTCTTCTCTTTTTCATACATTACTACACTTTTGATATGATACAAAACATTTCTTATATATCAATCCAAAATAATTACAAATTCAGCTGCTAAAATACAAGTCAACACAAGTATTATTGAGTCGGCCCTGATGTAGTTACAAAGTTCCAGCAAACTAACTCGGTGACTTTCTGATACTCGGCATCCACTGCAATACTTAGCATCATCATGCTCTCGGTAGGGGTGGAGGCTCGGTCCATACTAACCACTCAGTCATAGTTTCAAACTCAGTATACACTAGAGACTCAGTAGATACAGTGTCACTCAGTAGAAACTAAATTCCTTGTTTACTATGCTAGCACTCGGTAAACATTGCTCATCTCATCACTCGATAATGATAACTCGGTAAGCACTGCAAAGCTCAGTCTGCTCAGTAAGCACTATTCTGCTCAGATTGCTCAGTAAAGATTGTGAAGCTCGATAAGCACACAGAATCTGAATAAGTGTTGTCACTAATGACAAACATACTTAATGCCAACAATCTCCCACTTTGGCATTAGTGACAAAAACACTTATTGCCCAAAACTTATATACAAAAATCATGCTGAATCTGTTTTTGATTTTTCAAAATTTGTCTTTGTTAATCTGTTGTATATACATATCATGTGTTGTAGATATACATTTCATGTCTCCCCCATATAGTATACATATATACAAGTATCTTATATCTCCTATATCTCCTGTTCTCATATCTCTTCTCATATCTCCCCCATTCATCACATACTCTCCCCCTTTTTGACAATAATGCCAAAGGTGTATATACAAATATTTTACATGGAGATGCCAAAATGTGAGAGAAAATCAGAATGTACCTTGCCAATCAATGCCAAAGTTCTATCCCAATTCTCTTGCAGAATCTTGCAGGTATGGAGTGCAACTTGGACTTCTGCAGAGAGTTCAATCATGTGATCTGCAATTGAAAACTAATTGTCATGGATCAATGTTTTTGAGTGTGCAATATGCTTCTGCATTGTATCCATGTGGGAAGGATCATGTTCTGAATATCTATTAATGTGGACCTGATCCTTGCATCCTCTCTCAATAAGTCTGACTACTTATCAGATAGGAATCTGACTTTCATATGATGTGCAGAGCTTGAACTAGGTTCAAGTTGCAACTTCTATGCACTGATCTTCAGATCCTCATCAATTTTATTCAAATTGTCCTTAGTTTCCTTAGAGAACTCGGCAACATTACATACCTTGACAAAAAATGATGTTACCTTGGAATAGGAGGATTCAATGTTAGTCAAAACTGAAGATAACTCGGCTTGATTTATAGCTATTCGCTGAGCAATACACTCAAGCACTTTATTATCAAACTTCTTCTCAGCCTTCTGAAGCAACTTGTCTGATCCAAAAGAATCCTCATTGAACTTATTTACTGCCTCTACCAACTGCAACAAAATGTGTTGAGAGGAATCAACCTCAACACCTATTGCTTCTGTCAAAATATTCTTGGCATCCTCAATGATCTTAAATTCCCTATCTCTTTCTTCTTTTAGTTTCTTCTGCTTTGCTTTCTTCTGGAGGAGTTCACCAACCATTTGCATTTGGTCTACTGAAAGATTTCCAAAATCTAATTGTGGAATTTCTATCTGCTCATCCAAATCTATATTTTCTTCTATATCTTTACTCCTACTCAAAAATCTTATGCTCGGTTGAACCTTAGGTCCAACTGTCATTGTGCTTAATGCCTTTGAAGTAGAAGTTATTGTAGACATAGTAGGACTTGTAGTGAAAAATGATAAACTTCCAACTAATGGAATTCTCATTGGAAGACTTGATAAACCCAAAACTGAAGTATTTACAACTGTAGAATCTGAAGTACTTACTGAGGTATCCAAAACTAAAGTACTTGCTACTGAAAAACTCAAAACTAAAGAAGGTACTGAAGATGATGCTGGAGACTACAACTCGGTGGAAGAAGGAGGTTGAAGCTTAGTGGATGAAGTGGTAGCCACTTCTATCATCGATACATTGAGTTGTGCTAGTGATGTTTGGACATTTGATGCATCTGTAGGTGTTGTCACAATCACACTTGAAGCTATCTCTGAGCTAGATGTAGCAATTTTCACTGGAGAGTGAGGAAGTGAGGCAATTACCTCTGCAGCTATCCAAACTGGATCATCTTCCTCAACATTCTGCTTAGCTTCCTCGGTAGCTTCCTCCTCTGCTTCTTCTTCCATTTCAACACTATCTAGCTGAACTGTTTCTATGGTAGCTTCTTCTTCTTTATCTTCATCATTGTCATCTTCAATATCTTTTATCACAATAGTTTCAACACTCGGTTTGTGAAGATGATAGATGTTTTCCATGTAGTAGTGGCACTCCTTACAACCGATTCTACATTTTTTATCAGAATCATACAAGTGTTGAATTTGAGTGTCATCTTATTCTCATTTTCTTTCAATGCCTTATTAACTTCATCATTTTTCAAGTTTGGCATTAACTGTCTTAAGGTTTGAGCATATATATCCTTAACAGTTTTCCTTGCATTCTCCCATCTCATCCTGACTTTATCCAATAGAACATCTAGAATTTGTGAAGCCATATCATCAGGTGAGTACTTCCATTGCCCCATTTTCTCAATAACAGCATCTTCAATCTCCTTCTGCTCTATCTTTGTTCTAATTTTATACTTGAGAGTTTTGAAGTTTTCCATTCAAGATCCTTCTCTCAAACTCTTAATGTCTTCTTCAAATGTGGGAGTAGGCCTTTTAAATACTACATCACCACTATTTTTACCTACCTTGCCCCTTGTTTTTCTTGTGAAGACTGCAGTAGATTGTTTTGGTGCCTTAGTGATGGTCGCCTTCCCTTTCTTCTTCACAGGTACTTGTTCTTCTTCACTCTCATTCTTTTCTTCTTCTTCTTCAATGTCCTCTCCTTTTCCCTTGGTTAACATTAGAGGTGTGCTAGATTGCATCTTGGCCATCCTCTTTCTACCTTTGTTAATCGCCTGTGGAAGCTTTATGCTTAGTTCTATTCTTATCTTTTCTTCATCATATGTTCCAAAATATGGAACCTTTGGATCAACAGGTTGATTTATTAGGGCTTCAATTATGTCCTTGGTTTCATCAATATTTACCTCATAGGGAAGAGGTTTCACCCATATAGTTCTAGGCCTTACTGCCTGAATGTATACTCTATCAGAATCAATCATGAAACAAATATCATCTTTATAATCTTCCACCAACTTTTGTGGAATCTAAAATCTGTTATTCATCTTTTCCTTAAAAGATTCAAAATAGTTATCCATTATGCTCACAAAATTCTCTCCCATTTCAACAATGTACTCATCTATTTGATACAGAACAGGTACATCTTTCCTCCATTTTACCGTGCCTTTAGATGGGAAAAACTTTTGAGCATAGAAGAATAAACAAACCAACAGCGAGCCAAACTTACATGGATTGTTCTTTGAAGTTTGAATGCTTTCCATATTCTTGTTGAACTGCTTCAACAACAAATCTGCTAGGTCAAATGACAAGTTGTTCTTCACAATTTTGTAAGCTAGGTCAACTGCTTCACATGGAACACTATTCTGCTGACTAGAATTGTATATCTTGTGAGCTATGACATATGTGCCAAATTTCAATTCTACATCAGTTATACTGCTTATCTTCATACCTCTACCATCCCACTTGGCTAGGGTTTTCTTTTCCATCTCTGCCCGACCTAGGGTTTTTATAGATTTTGCCTTGGCAAGCATGGGAAGACTAGTGATCTGATGAATCATCTTCTTTGTTATTTCCACTAGTTGCTCAAGCCAAATTTTACCTTCATGCACTCAGCTTAGGATATATCTAATCCATTTTACTTGGAAACTCTAAGGTAAGTGGGTGATATGTGTCAAACCCTTATCTTCCAAATGTTTATTCTCCAGTTTGAGAACACCATCAACACACAGTTCATTTTGGGCAACATATATCTCTAGGGTTCCAAGCTCTTGAATTGTACCTTTAAAATGACTGCGAATATCATTAACAAGAAGTACCTTGGGAGGGATTTGAGATTGAGCTCCACTCAGGTCTAGGGTTTCTGCAACTGCGGGCATGAGTTTGAAATCTGGTGCCTTCCGTTCTCCTTGGACCAACATTTCTGAACCTTTCTTTACTTTGGTGCTGGATGATGCCATGGTAGCTTGGGAGACAAAGAAAATTCTTTGAAAAATTTCTGCTACAATTTTGCTTAAAATCGCTTGATCACACTTAGAAAATCTCTCTGCTCTAAGGATGCTAAAATTCACAGTGAAGAATGAACTTGATTTCATGCTTTTTGTTAAAACTTTTCCATTAATGCTTAGTAGAAAAGTAGGTAAGTTTGGCATTGTATAGGACAGGATGTCATCCACTTTGCATTGATTTCTTGGTGAAGACTCCACAACTCAGTGAATATAAGAATTCATACTGCTCTGACTATACTCGGTAACCACATGAAATTTGGTTACTCCCGACCTTGCTCAGTGGTAACTGATACCGACCTTCTTAGTGATCCTATTGTATCTTGCATACTGATTTGGATCTTTCTTCCTTTCAATTTTGGAACTATTTTGGAATATGTCTATGAAGATACAGTTCCAGTGCTTTCTTGGAGACTTAGTTGGAATTGATAGAGCCACCCACTTCATGAGTGACTTCATTACTTGGAATGGTTTGCTCGGTGGTTTTAGGAATCCACTGTTTTCTCATCTGCTTCTTGATGTTATCTACTTTAGCTTTCTTTTCATCTTCAACTCTGCCTATATTCATGCAATTTTTAGCTATATGACCAAGTTCAGTGCATGTATAACATCTTATGGTAGTATCCCTTTTTCTCAAGTGATGTCTTACACAATTTATGCCAATGTGTCCATATTCTCCACAATAATGACACCTACACCAAGTGTTGTAATCCCAACCAAATATTGCTTTCATAATTTGTTCTGCTGGATTGGATGTTTTAGATCTACATTCTGATGCCTTGTGACCTTGTTTGTTACATTTGTGACATTTGCCTTTAAATCTTGGTTTCTCCTTGCATTCATTTGCTTTATGACCATGTTGATTGCAATTGTAGCATTTTCCATTGAATTTTGCTTTTCCATTGCTCCAACATTTGTTTGAAGTATGACCTATTTTGCCATAGTGATTACAAGTAGGTTTATGATTCTTTTGAGTACCTTGATTGGAGGATTCACCTTCCTCTTTGTATCCAAGTCCTGCTTTTCCTTTTTGCTTATGCAGTTGATTCATATCTTCTTGAGATTTCATCATTCTCTCATTGATTTTCCTTTCAGTGTTTAGGTCATTCACCAATCTTAAATTGATTTTCTTTTCAGATCTCAGCTCCTTTGTTATCCTTTCATTTTCTGATCTCGGAGTCAAGATTTCTTCATTTGCATGGGAGACTTGATCAATAAGGTTTTCTAGCTAGAGAGTTTGATTCTGGATTTCATTTTTCTTTACATCTATTTCATCTTTCATCTTATTTCTTTGTTCCAAGATTTCACAAAATATTTTTGACTAAATTTCATGTTCTCTTTTCAATTTTCTTACTTCTTCTTGCAGAGATCCATTCTTTTCTAGGAGTTCTTTGAGTGCATTGTTTGCTTCATCTGAGCTGCTTGAAGGGAAAAAATCTTCAATCTTTTCTTCAACATACTGGTGGTCATTCATCTGATTTGCAAGTTCCTTCCTTCTTTTTAGGGATTGGGAAAGATGCTCTTTTTCTTCCTTGAGTTGAGCTATGGCCATTTCTAGATCTAGCTTTTCATTTTCAATTACTTTGTTAAGTCTAAATATCTCCATTGTCCTGGATCTTTGCTCAAGCTGTCAAACTTTATCCTGAGAACCACAAAGCTCTGATACCAATTGTTGGAAATATTCAAGACTAGCCAAGTTACTGAGAGGGGAGGGGTGAATTAGTAACTTCAAAACTTTTTACTAATTGCATATCTTAACAATATTCCAAATAACATTTAGATCAATAAGCTAACTGCATGCATGAGTAACAGAAAGAATAAAACATTCATAACACTTTGAACACAGAGATTTGGTGACCCAGAAACCTTCCAAATAGAAAGTAAAACTGGGGTGGGGATGATACCCACAAAACTTCAATACTGCAATATAAAGTTGGCCGGTTAAAGCTTACAATGATCACTTCTGATGATCTGCCCTGTTAGGAGCAAATAGGACTGCTAGGTCCACCTTGTTAGAGGATTTACAAACATACAATGAAGTATGCACTCAGTTAAGAGATTTTACAAAAGACTGTTAAGTCTACCCTGTTAAAGGATTTCAAGTTGATTCACCTGTTAGGATGAAACAGTAGATCTCTTGCTTGCAACTATACTTGCTGATTGAGATTCTTTGATATACTGATCACCTTCTGTGATAGATATGTCTTTGCTACTCCTTATACTATTGTAGCCCTTTTTAATTCACCTATCTCTACCTTTCTTCTCTTTTTCATACATTACTACACTTTTGATATGATACAAAACATTGCTTATATATCAATCCAAAATAATTACAAAGTCGGCTGCTAAAATACAAGTCAACACAAGTATTACTGAGTCGGCCCTGATGTAGTTACAAAGTTCCTGCAAACTAACTCGGTGACTTTCTGATACTCAACATCATCATGCTCTCAGTAGGGGTGGAGGCTCGGTCCATACTAACCACTCGGTGGTAGTTTCAAACTCAGTATACACTGGAGACTCAGTAGATACAGTGTCACTCGGTAGAAACTGAATTCCCTGTTTACTATGCTAGCACTCGATAAACACTGCTCATCTCATCACTCGGTAATGATAACTCGGTAAGCACTGTGAAGCTCGGTCTGCTCGGTAAGCACTATTCTACTCGGATTGCTCGGTAAAGACTGTGAAGCTCGGTAAGCACACAAAATCTGAATAAGTGTTGTCACTAATGACAAACATACTTAATGCCAACATGTTGTCCATACAAGGAAAATCTAGTTCAAATGTGGGACGAGGTCTCCCTATGGAGTGACAAATATGATTAGATTTCCTGATCCAAGTTGTTTGTGTAGGAACCATTTAAGTGTAAATTTTATTGTATTATGTCATGCAAGGTGAATACAAACTCATTCAATAAGTCTATAAATAAAGGTATTTATTTACGAGGGGTTCTTCTACTAACTAATCTATCATGACTTTTTCTTAAATATTTTTTTTGTCCACATTCAATGTCAAACTTTCTTGGCAACACGACCCATTTCACCATGTAACTTGTCAAGGGATCCCTTAAGAGAAGATACTTTAGTGAGCCGATCTTTGACATGAACTTTATTTTGTTATTCAACTAGGAATTTGTTGCCCAATCATTTGTTTATGTAGAAACCATCAACCTAAAAATTATAAAGAGATCAAAGACTCTTTAATCAACCATGCAAATGCCTAGTGTATTCTTACCAATTATTGAAGTTGATGGTGTGATGCTCTGTAACACAATATGTGCTTTTTCCCTTTTGTTGGGTGTATACTACTTTGTCCTCCTAATTAATCATTAGATGATTAAAATGTAATAGGGTTTGACCTTTTAAACAACATCTTAGTGAATTTTAATTTTCAATAATTGAGTTGGAAAACAAAAATTAGTTGAAATTTTAGCAAGCTTAGACTCACATTTAAAATTTATTTATGATTTGAGGATCAAATTTATAACTTCAAGACAAATCTATTTAACTTATTTATCCAAATACAATAACAAATTGAAGAGTTGGGGAATAGGATTACAAGTCTAAATATGCAAACGAGAAATCAAACACATTCATAATAACACTTATTAAATAATTAATTCAATTGGACCAACTTCAAACCAATTGGTATTGTGAAGAGATAGGTACAATTAGTGTCGTACTGAATTATTTTTTGTTTTGTATTTGATATGATTAGATAATATAGATAAATAAATAGGTCTAGAGATGTAATCTTTACAATAAGTAGCATGAATAATAAGCTACATAATAGATTATGTAGGTTTGTAGGGTTATGTGACATCATATTCAATGTGTTTAATACTAATATAAAAAATAGACTCTAACTCAAGATGTTGTTCTAATTATCTCCTTAGAATTTCATGGAAAAAATGTTGAACTATGTGGCCAAGCCACAATATCAAAAGTTTTATGCTACTTCAAAGTCTAAATATCTTCATCTCAGTCTACTCTTTTTGAATCTAAAATACTTCTCTCTGAAATCCAAATTCCTACACACAAGAAGAGAGAAAATAGTGTTGGGTTGTATAGGATCTTGCCTAGGTTAGAAATTGAGAGGATTCAAGAGGATTGAAACTTACCTATGATAAATGATGTATAAAGAGATATTTTCACTAGAGGGTAGAGGCTAAACATGAAGTAAATTTTGAATTAACAATGCTATACATTTTATCTAAATTCTCCTTTCCTTGAAGCCTTCATGAAATTTTGATAATGTTTGGAGATAGCCCATACATATCTTCACCCATCAAAGAAAAATGTGAACTTGATCATGGATCCATCTTCAATGCTTGAATCCTTAAAAGCTAGACCTCCTTCTTTGTTGCATTGAAAATTGTTAAATGCTTGCTCAATTTCTTAATGAAAAGTGAATTCCTTGATGTGTGATGATATAGATGAGGGGTTGAGGCTTGTTTATATTATAATCAACCTCTTGAAACATGTCAATATATTTGAAGAAGGCCAAAGGTGCATTTTCACAGTCATCATTTTTCAACCATTAGAGATTTCAAAATTGAGCTTCATTTGGCCAAACTGTGGTGCCTAGTGCCATAGTCTAGGAGGACTAAGGTGCTAGGAACCCTAGTCTAGTCCTCCTAGGATAGAAGTAGCCTAGGGAGACAAAAAATGTTGAACTTCCAATATCAGACATGAGTTTGATTAGAATTGGTCAATTTTGGGGATGTGGAAGGATAATCACCAAAGTGAGCCCTACACAAGCATACAAATAATATATTTCTTTATATAAATTAGAAAATAAATGAATATGAGAATTACAATACATACTTTTTGCTCTTACATTTCTATAATCATTTAAAAATAACTTATTAATTATCTATATTTTCTATTGGTAAATTGAAGACAAGGGAAATAATCCAATTTATATTAATTCAAAATATTTTACATATTTTTCTCCATTACAATCCCCATACAATCATGCAAAATGGAGCCTTCTACAAGCACACCAAAACTAGTTACTACATGCTCCTTATCATACAAAATGAAACATAATTTCACTTTGTGGCTAAGTTATTTACATGGTTATATCATTACTACACTTCCGTTATATAAATTGGTAGCAATGTTATCATTCCATATTTTTCTTTCTACATAAATATTGAAGCCAAATGGGCCCCTTCGCTAGAGTGAGGCCCAAAAATTGGTTGATAAATAAAACACACTTCCTATCATGTATACGATTTCATGATAGAGTAGAGTGTGTGTTGGTGAAAATGAGAGTGTATCACTATACTAAATGACCATGAATACAAACCATGTTTAAATCATGTGGCAATTGAATGCACCCTACTTCAACTATCATCTCTAGATAATCCTCAATCTTGTCCAAAAATAGTTTTTGAATAAGCCTCTTGCATAATGTCTTCATCAAATCTAATAGATCATGCACATCAACCAACAAGGCTAGGAACATGGATGAAATGTATGTGTTAGCCATTTATCTGTAGTTAGTCACTAATAAAGGGTCTCCCAACACCCCTTTAATTTCCTAAAGTATTAACCTGTAATGGGTTAAGTTATTAAACATGTCAAAAATTATTAATTCAAATAGGACTAGGAAGTTGTTAAAAATAATGCCAATGAGAAAATTTAAAACATATGGATGAACAAGTATATAATAGAAATTGGTTCTAGTAAGTTTTTTTTTTTTTTTCTACATACTTTGATTTGTCACATCATCCTTCCTTATGTTATACCACATTAACTGCAAGAGTGTTTTAAAATGGGCTTTACCAACTTCGACCCAATCATTGCTACTAGTGTTGATGGTTTGGTGTCTAGTAACAATTGCTCCTCCAAACAAGCACCCTGGTAAACTCATGCTAAAAGATCTTAATGAGGTATGCCTTATGATACTCTTGCAAATATGGTTTCACCCATTCTAGAATTTATTTATGCATGTCAATGGTTAGAGAAGCACATCCTTATAGGGTATTTTTTGGGAGACTTTATCCTAAAATCATGTTGAGTTTAGATTTCCAAGTCATGGGCCCCTTACGGGGTTCAACTTGACAATCCAAAACTTCATAAAAGGGTTTTCTTTTATGTTTCACTGAATTTAGTCACGTCAAGCTATTTATCAACATATCCCATGCTATTTTAGGTCATTCCCATTAATTTTCCATCCTTAGTCTTGAGACTTTCCCATATTTGATGAAAATAAGCTTTGTATGCCTGTCAAGCTAGCATTTCTAGGTCGTATGTCACCATGTTGGGATTTCCTTCTAGTTATTTCTTCCTCTCTAATAAAGATTATTTGTGTCGAATCCATTCATTTTTACCATGCTTAACCCTCGAAATGGATATGTTGAAGTGAATTTGTCTCATGACCGAAATAATAGAATTGATATTCAGATAGGAGGTCTTCATTGTATATAGCATGTGCTCTATTTGAATATACCAAAAATGTTCTTTTGGTTTTAATCTTTGGAGTATAAAATTAAGGAATGCCCATTGGTTTCTCTAAAGGTTAAGCCCCCTCCAAGGGTTCCTAACCCTCAACCTTCTCCTAAGGATTTTTAAAGAAAAGGAGAAATAGACAACAATGACTCACAAGGAGAAGTCTATCCCATATAACAGTATGTCGAGCAAACCCTAAGATATTACAGTTACACAACCACAACATGTTGATTAAAACTCTTCTTCAAAGAGGGAAGATAATGTCATTTCTATTAATACTATGGTTATTGTTCATAGAATTTTTGTTTGAATGCCTCAACTAACTTTGGTTCTCTCTTCTTATATACATAGTTTATTCCACTCTTGTAGCCTTTTTGGGTGTGCAGAGGAAGGCAAGATTGTTAGAAAAATGAAGGAATAGTTTTCCCAATTTTTAAAAAACTTAAAAATTCTTGCAAAATCAATATTCCTTGCAGGATGAGGATGATATGCAATATTTTAATTCATGAATCTTCTCTCATGGAATTCTTAAGGTCTCACTAACCTTGCTAGGAAGTATTTCATGCAATATACTTGATAAAATTATCCTAGAATTAATTTGTTATGTCTTTAGGAAATGAAGGTTGCTACTTTCATGCTTTCTATGGCATGCCAAGTTATTTGGCTAGTTGGCCTAGTTTTTGCCTACAATTATAAGGTTAGTCATGGAGGGTTTTTTATCCTTCTTATGCTATGGTAGCATTCTTGTGTGATTGACCATATAGGTTAGATCATGTTTAGTGACTTGTTTGGATTCTCATGTCAATCAATAATCATTCTTTCGGGATAATTAATGTTTATGATTCTAATGATGTTGTTGATAGATCTTCTCTTTGGTGGTGGATTGTAGATTTAATGCCTCCAACAACTTGGGTTTTGTACAAATATTTTAATATAGTTGAGGTGGATTCTAATAAAGAGAGATCATTGTCTTTTCACTGGATAGTAGGTGAGTGAGAAGCATTGTTATACATGCATAATAATTTGGGTCTTTTTAACCCCAATACATTTTTCTACCACCTTCAAGTTGTTTAGCATATGTGGAGTAATTTTTGTATTGGAAATGACATAGTCCTTAAATGATTTATCATGCCATGATAATGGCATGAGCTCTTTTCTCTTTTGCCTCCTGTTAAGAACTTCTACTGAAGCCTCTTTTCAAGGTTGTCTTCTAAGACCACTTTCCTATTAAATTTAACATTATTATGATGTAGGTCCATAATGACCATACAAAAACTAGTATTTCTTGAATGTGTCACTATTGAGTCATTAGCATGTGGTGGCCCACATCCATCAATCTTGGAACTTGGAGTGTCATCCTTCTTGGAGGTCCACGTTGATAGATTGGTGTAACCATGCTATTCAATGTATATATCACTTCCTTCATATTTATGATTGGTAGATAGCCATTTTTCATTGATGGCCCTATAAGGCTACCACCTCAAATCTTGATCATGCCACAAAGGTTCTCTTTGCAAACCAATTCTCTCTGTCTTTACAAGTTTTCATGGCCTAGCTCCCCCAATAGAAGAATATTGTTGACAATCATGCAACCATAGGGGCTTAGATCAATCCTAGAATGCACTAGCTAAATGTGGGGGTCGAGCCTTTAAGGATTTTTTCTTGGCTCTTCATGCTTGACATTCCTCATCAAGCATAAAAGAGATAAAGAAAGGCTAATACAAAATCTTTAAGATTTTTTTTTCTATTATGAAAAGGATTTCACTACACAGGTTGTTTCTCTAGAGTGAGATAAATATCTTCAAGAGTTCCTTTGAGTTGTCTTATGAGGGCTTTTAGAGGCTCAAAATTCCATCTACAAGTAATTTCTCCTCATTAAGAATTTGAAAGAGGTTTCCAACTTTATGAATGATGCCAATGCTCCAAGATGTGATGGTTTTCCCTACAAATTCTATAAATCTCTCTAGCATTACATGGGCTTTGATCTTCATAAGATCTATATTGAAGCATTTCATAACCAATTCGTAGGCAAATTGATCAATAGAGGAAACATAAAATTCATACCCAAACCTAGAGACATTGAGAACATTTATAACTAGTAGCTAATTAAACTAGTAATGTTTCATACAAGATTATTGTCAAGGCTCTAGCTTTTAAGATCTACTATATGCTTCCCCAAATTATTTTCCTTAAGAAAAATGGTTCTATTAAATACAGATTCATCTTGAACAATATAATTTCCATTTGGGAAGGTATGGAATGGGCTCAACACTCTAAGTAATAATCCCTCTTTCTAAAAATTGACTTCACCAAGTCTTACAACCACATTAAATGACCCTTCATTCTACCTATGCTTGGTTATGTATAGGGTGTAGCCCTAAGTTTATTTAATTTGTTAGAATTCTTTTCAACAATGTCTCTACTTGCATTACTATTAATTGTTGCTAGTCTCAAGCCTTGGGGATTCACCATTCCATTTGGTAGGGGTGCCCCCTTTATCCATATTTGTATGTTCTTCCACTAAAGGTTTTGTTTATTGGTTGGAAAACTCTACCTCCTTTGGAAGGGTTAGAAGAATTACCCTTCTTGAGTCATCTAGCCAATTAGTTAATGGTTTGTGAACAACTTATTTCTCACACTTATTGAAAAGGAGCAAGATATAAAAGAGACCCTTCAATGAATCAAAACATTTTGTCTAGTTTTTGGGTCAAACATCTAATAGCATAAAACTTAGTTTTATCATCAATCCATTCTTTTTGTGCCTACTTGCCTACTAAGCTATGATTTGAAATGGTTTAGTCATGAAAAAATATTTCAGTTTATGGGTATTCCCTTTGCCTTTTAGGATTTTTCCAATTGATCTTTGGAATGTGGTCCTTAGTAAAATTGAGAAGAAACACTCTTATTGGATCACCAAGCCACTTTTGCTAGGTCTTAGAGTTTAGGTATGTTCTAAAATTATTGTGGCTAATCGTGTGTATTACTCCTCTTTTTGGGCCCCTTCCAAATTTTTCTACCCAAAGATGGAAAAGATTATTTGTGATTTTTTGTGGGCCTCTTTGGAAGTCCCCAAGGGTTTTCATTGTGTTTCATGGGATTTTTGTTGTCTCTTGCAAGTTTTAGGTGACCTTAGGCTTCTTTGTGATTAATATCAAGGGTCGACTCTTTGTGTTCAATGCATTGTGCATGATATTTCTAAGAATGTAGCCTAAAACTCCTTCTTAGGCTTTTAATTTCCTTTTCTTGTCCAACCAATCAACCTACTTGGAAGGGGATTGATTTTTAAACCCTTTTGATCAGGAAAGATGTGGTTCATATTGAGGGAACTTTTGTTGCCAAAGCATTTGGCATCCTTCAGAAGTTGTCAAGCCCTGACTTTAGTGAGATGGTTATTTTGAGATGTGTTATCTTTTAACCAACACAACCTTTTGTGGCCTCCACTTATTCAAGTTCAAGGCCCCTCTCTGGCTTCTTTGCCTTGGGTTTGTGCCTTGAGGTTTCACAAAAATGGCATCCATGCTCCCTGTGATTTATTTTTTAGAGCCACCATAAATTTCATTCTTGGGAAGACTTGAAAATCCAATATTGACTCTCAACTTGGTCGGATTGAGATACACTCAATATGTTAATGTTACATCTTCCTCTGGATATGATTCATAAAATTGTCATTCACATAGTCAACCCCTAGTGGAAGGATTGACATTGGTCTCCCAACATTGCTTTTGTAATTACATGCTGCATTTGGGTTACCATTGGCTCTTACCTTCTCTGTACTTATGGTGACATTTGCATTCAACTTTGCCAATTTCATAACATCTAGTTGGTGTTCATTGAGCCTAATATTTCCTATTTTACTTGGTGTATTATTTTCCAAGGTTTTCTTATGGGCTCACACTTATGGCATATGGGTATTTGAAGCCCTCACTATCTATTTTTTTGCCAAATAAGTCATTCAAACATCTCTTTTGTTTTTATATTGTATTTAACAACTTTGGAGTTGGATTCATAACTTTTTTTGCCTTTTTAGGCTAGACCCTTTTTCCTAGCATATGGTTTTGTTGAGGGATTGGCTTTACATCCTTTTCAAGTGTACCCAAATCTGACATGTTTTTAGGGTGGAATTTTATTTTCTATATGGAAAGATAAGAATGTTACTAGTTATTCTCATAACTCCATGGATATTGCTATTTCACTTTTCACTTAAACCTCTATTTGTAATTATGTAGTTGAAAAAGGGATGTAAGGGCGATTGGTCCTATTTCATAATGTGCAATCAAAAGGAAGATGACCCAATAGGCTCAAGTAGGACTTAAGCACTAAGTGAGTGCAATGATTATATTCTATTAAGAATGAGTTGGAGTTGAGGGTATATGATTGGGAGATGCAAGATAGAAGGCTAAATAAGAAAACATGACAAGTTACAACAAACACGGACTGACAAAAAATAGATAATAACCTACAGTGACCTAAAATAGTAACCAAAAGATAGTACCAACTAGTGGATTGAATCTGAAGCTAATTTTCAAGGTATAGATCACCTTGGGCATTCTGTACCCGAGAATAGATCACTTGGCTCATTGTATACCCTTTACTTTTATCTGAAACTTTAAAATATAGTTTGTTGGATCCTATACTTTCTAGATTAAGTACTGGTAGATTCACCGATAAGAAGGTTGTATAGAGGTGTTTTCCTTAGTCTAACCCTGGTTGAGGAATTAACCTTAAAATGAGATAAAGTAAATGAGAGTGATTTGTCATATAGCAGAGGCTAGATCTGAAAAATGAAGTATATCATACCTTTATAATACAAATGCTTCTTTGAATGTTATCAAATATGTTGATGCAATAGCTTTGGCTTAACATAAAAGCCCGAAAGGAAATTATAAAATATAAAACCTTGTATAATGGATGTTATAATTTTGCACAATGCTTGGTTGAGAAGAGGAAAGACTTGAATGCTTAAATGATTGTGGATTCTTGAGTGTGTGTAGATTTTCTTCCTTGATGGTGGACTCCTTTACTAGGACTTAAATGAGAAAAAAGAAGCTTGATCCATGGAGAAAATTGCCTTGAAAACACTTTGAATGCTTGAAATATTGCTTGAGAATACTTGGATGCCAAATATTTCTTGAATTCTTGATCTTGGTTCTTGAATTATTTCTTGTGGATGATAATGGATGTAGATGGAGATTGGATACCAAAATGAGGAGAGTTAGGCCACTTGTATACCTCTCACAACATTTCACGATTCAAAAATTGGAGGAGGCTGACACAGGATCTAATTTTCCACTAAAACACTACAATGGGCTACCCATTTAAATTTCGACCCAAATCTCATGATACATATCATCTAGGGAATTTTATACATGGGTATGCATCACCCAAGGTGTTATATACCCACCAATCAGGGCTTGAATCATAATGAAGGGTCCTAGATAATAAGGGGATGTTGAATTATGAAGCACAACTAATTTCAAGGTTAGAAAGAAGCCCAAAGACCACAAAATTTTAACATTGAGCCCATGTAGGCTAATAAATGATTGGAAAGGAGAACACCTATAAATAAGGGCTCGCATTGAATTTAGATGAAATTTAACTAACATAGGACCCATATTTGAATTTAATTGCTCATTAAGTGTCATATGAGTTCCTATAATGTATCTTAAAATGAAAACACACTAAGGTGGGAGCAAAGAATTCATGAAATTGAACACATCAAAAGGTGTTTACAATTTATGATGGTATATTTAGCCCCCACTATAGCGGGAGTATGAGGCCACCTCATGCTCATGATAAAGGAAATGAGAGAGAAGAGAAAGAGAGAGAAATGATCATGGACAAACTAGAAAAAGATAAGACCACTAAGTTTAAGGACACAAGCCTCCAAACGAAGGATCTTAACTCAAACAACCATGTGAAAGAGCACACAAATAGAAACAAAAAGAAAAAAGACCCAAACAAAAGGGGTTAGTACTAAAAATAAAACTCCAAATCAACTAGTCAAAGAGACCTCGATCGAGAAAACATCCCAACCACTAGCATCATATTTGGAAAGCTATTACAAGAGCACAAATGATCACATGGAAAGGGAAAGAGAAAACACCAAGAAAAATATGGAACTCCATGATCTAATCCACTAGAAAATCTATGAGAGCATGGAAGGAAGAGTGAGATCATGGATCCAACAATCCAACACATTGTGTTATGCTAGGTGATCCATGAAAGATGAAGACGAGGAAAGAGTAGAAAGGATAAGAAGTTATATTATGCTAGTTCCACTCATCTAAAGAGAAAGAGAAGTAGAATTGATGGTCTAGAAAGTTGACTTATGCTAGTCACCTCTATCTTGAAAAATTATTTTCACACATGGTGGCTTACGAGATCAATCCTATGAAAAGCATAGTTTACGTATGCATCCATAAAAGTGACCAGTCTAAGATTAATAAGAGTGGTTAGTCTAAGGACCAAATAAAAGAAATCACTCTAAGGACCAAATAAAATCAGTTAGTCTAAGGATAAAAAAATAATTAGTCTAAGGATCGATAAAAGAAGTTAGTCTAAGGACTAGTGAAAATGATCAATCTAAGGATCGATAAAAGTGACCAGTCTAAGAACCAACAAAAGTGGTCAGTCTAAGGACTAATAAAAGTGATCAATCCTAAGGAAAACATAGTCTCCCTAGGGATCAACAAGGTTGTGCATAATTTACAATGAGGTTTCATATATGCCTCCCTCCTTATGATGGTGACATAAGACTATTGTGTCATCATAAGGAAAAGAGAACAAGGATACTTACTTCTGACAATAGGGAGATATCCTTAAACAATGTATTCCATAAACTTAGCAAAGAGTGAAGACTGTTGTTAGTAAAGGAATAGATAAATGTTAAAGGATACCCATAAGTGGAAAGAGACCCTTGAAAGGAAGAGATCTTGTTTATAAGGCATATACCTTAAAGAGGAGTTCTTGAAAAAAGATAAGATCTTGAAGACAAAGAGGGGAGAAGAACAAGATGCACCCTTTTAGCCCCCTATTTATAGGTGAAATAGGGATTCTTGATGAAGGATGACACACTTTAAGCCCCCAAGCAAGGATATTTGTTTAGGATGAACATAATTTTAAAAATAAGGAAGAGGTTGTTAGGAATGGGAACACTGAGAGGGGAGGGGGTGAATTAGTGTTCACTATATTTTAACTTTTCACTTGAATCTTTATACTGAACTTAAATACTTAAGTACTAAAATAAACATTCACATAAACATGAAACATGAAATCAACACATGACACCAATATGGTTATAGGGAAACTCAAATAGGTAAAAACCCTAGTGGGAATTGACACCCACTAATATTCTGCACTAGTGTTTTGTGATCCTTGTTAGAAGATCCTTAACCCTGTTAGGAGTTGCTTTACAATGCTTTAAGTACAATAGACCTTGTTAAGGGTTAGACCCTGTTAGGAGTCTTTTACAATAGTCCATGTTAGGGGAGAGGATGCACTCTCCAAGAGCTCACTGCTCAAGTGGTGAAGGCTACAACCTTTTGATCTCAGATACACACTATATCTGTAGGATGAACTATCACTGTGACACTGCTTGTTAGATCAGTTCCTTTGATGCGTTGATTCTTTGACCTCTAGAAAAGATCTAATGCATCTTCTAGTGTCTTCACACACTTCTTCTCTACTTATTAAAATCTTTGTTAACTTCCATACCGAATACAATGGGTGCACCTTATATTTATACGCTCATACAAAATAAACAACTAGGTCGGCCCTTAGACCCATTACATACAACACTTCCAAATGAATTAGCTTAAGCGTACTTACAAACAAAAAATTATATATGTCAGAAACCTAACTAAAATAGGCACATAGCCTTTACAATATTACATTATATCCGCAAACCAAAATACTAACTGTCGGCTTCATGCTCTATTCTTCTCTGGCATACACTGGCTGTGCAACTTCAACTGACTGTAACTTTCTCATCCTTGCACATCTGATCATGCGCTCATAGAATAAGCATGATTATAGTCTAACCAACTTAACTTCCAAGATGCACACCTTAATTCTTCCGTATGCACATGCATTGATGCTCTAAGCTGCAGGAACTCTGTACACTGTCCAGTCTTCAACACTTAACTGATTTCTAATCTTCTCTTCAAGTGCACTAACTCCAAACTACTATATGACTTTGTTGACATAATAACAACACTATATCAAGTCATATACATCAGTATAGACAACTTTCCAACAATCTCCCCCTTTGTCATTGATGGCAACAAAGGAATATGGCCAAGTTGCTAACTGTCCTTAATACAAAAACTTTTGTTCTTCTATACATATACTTATATCTCCCTATACATATTATGATCCAAATTCTATACAAAACTCCCCCTTTGACATTAATGACAAAGGTGTTACAAAAAAAAAACTGTATCTATACATACTCACTAAGGGAAAACATCCAGATATGTAATCTTTAGGTTTTGGATCTCCTTCTTCCAAAAAGTAATCAAGGAGTTTACTATCTAGAGAAAAGCGTATAAAGCATACTAAAGTTTCTCCATCTTCTTAAAATATTTGGAAGGACCTTGATCATATGTCACCATAGTGGCCTCAATCTCCTTGATGTTCTGGTTTAGGATGTCTAATGAAGGTGCAAGAGCATTCCTCAAATGAGTATGTCTAGCCCTTAACTTTGTCATCTCCTTTTTTGCCTTCTCAATTTTGTCTATCTGACTTTGGTAGACATTATTGCACATGTTCACATTTTCGGATGGGTCTTTCACTGAAATCTTCACTTGCTCAATCATGGCTTTAGCTTCTTTTATTTTCTTGAAATGAGCATCGGTGAGCTTATCTTGATCCATGCATTCTGCAATGATTTTTCTTCCTTGATCTACAAATTATTTCAAGGGTGCTCGACCAGTCTTGAGGGAACTAAGGTCAAGTGCAAAGTTGTTCACTAATTCAGTCAATCTCTTCTTCAGATACTTTTCTTCTGCAACTAGGGATGCATATTCTTCAAGGCTTGAGAAATTGCTTTTAAAATGTGAGATGATTGTACTCACATCATCAACCGAGTGTATCTTTGACACTTTCTTATCCTCTGGTAATAGATTGTTCAACATGTTTACTGATTCTACCAGGAGGGGATTCCTCATTACTTGTTTTTCTTTGGCTTTCCCCATAGCTAAGACGTCGAACTTAATCAGGTCTTCTTCTTTCCATGAGTCCAAACTGGATGTGTCAGGTGTCAAATTTGACAACAATGCTACTGTAAGAGTGATGGGAGTGTTGTCCAACACTCTTTGCTCTAATGACATTTCATCCTTTTTCTCACTTTCCTTTACCTTTTCTTCTTCTTTCTTTTCTTCCTCTTTTTCTATTTCATTTTCTTCCATCTTTTCTTCTTATTTCTCATCACCAGTCAATACTTCTTCTTGATGGGTGGGCGGTGTGTTGCTACATAACATTTCAGCCTCTTGTGTACTCACAAAAGCTTCCTCAAACTTATCCAAGTCTATGTCAGTGGTCACCATGGCTATCTCAACATTATCAATGATAATGGTGCTATCTTTGAGTGACTCTGTCATGGGCGCAGACTTATCAAACTCTGTTTTTACTTCTACTGCAGGCATTGAATCCTGAGGACCTTTAGATTGTATCTTAATGATCTCTATTGCTTTGTCTTTCTCACTAGGTTCTTGAGAGATGGGTGTAGACATAGGTTTCATGTGCTACTCTAAGAATACCTTCTCAAAGGCCTTCTTTGTTTCCTTAGAAATCAGCTCATAGTCTTTGTTCACAAGGAGTAGTATTCTCATCTTTGTCCTTAAGTGTGGCTTCACCAAATTCAATAGCATTGACTTTTCTTCAACATAACATACTAGAAGAGTGGAATCTAGTGTTTTTTCCCTTATTCTTAAGTCTTCTTCAGTGGCTTGTCTCTTCAAGGTATCCATAACCTCCCATACCTTATCTGGGATAGTTGTCTTCAATTCAAGAACTATCTTCTTGAACTTTATCATGTGTTTGATCAACATCTCATGAGTCTTTGACTTATCAATTTCATGATATTTTTCATAGAACTTGGCTATCTGATCTAGCCTTCCTTCATCTACAAATCTAGTCCTTAACACTTGAATACTAGGTATGAATCCTAGTTCCAGAGGTGACTGCACATTTTTCAATTTGCTTCTTGTGGCTACACTTATAACTGAAGGGTGGTTTGAGGCAATTTGTTTTCTCCTCTTAGGAATCTTAGGAGATGCATCTATGGATTCAGTATCAACTTTAGTAGTGGGTGCAGGACTGATATCATTAGTTTTACCCTATTTATCCTTTGGTTCATCTATCTTCTCAATCTTTACCTTTTTCATCTTAGGATCATCAAACTTAGCTTCCTCTGTGGATGCACTCTCAATTTCCAAAGCAATTTTTTCTTCCCTTGCTTTGTCTAGATCTGCTTGTGTTACTCCATGAATTCTAAGTATCTCAGATGTAATCTTAGAGGCTTTCCTCTTAGTTGCTACATTGTTTAGCTTTGCATCTATTTCTCTTGTCTTCTCTGCATAAGTTCCCCACCTAGGTTCATTAGGATCTATAGGGGCTGATAGTAGTACCTACGCATATGCTTCAAGGACCTATTCCTCTACCTCATAACCAAGTGGATGAATCCATTTAGTTCTTGGCTCAATGACTTCCATACAAGTTGTGTTTGTCTCTACCATAAAGCATATAGTATCCTTAAACTTTTCCACAATGCTTTCTGGAATTCTATACCCTCATTTGCATCTTGACACTGAAGGTCTTCAATTCCAATGTTATATAGTCTCTCAATGTGCTTTCAGTGGATGCTTTGTTGGATATCTGTGGCATGGTTGGAATGGATTTGTCCAAATACAAATCTGATATCTTCCCAACTATATGAAGGTGCATGTAAATGATTAATGATCCAAACCTGAATATCTTGGTCTTGTCATGATTGATTGCCTTGATGTTATCAATTAACTGTGCGTGCAAGATCTCACACAAGTTGAACTCTGCATCTTCCTTCACAAGTCTAATGGTTGCAAGAATTGTGCCCGCAGACACACTATTCACTTTTCTAGTGTGATGAAACCTATATCCAAGTATCATAGATATCAATTTGATGTCAGCTTGCTCAATAGGCTCAATTGTCATTCCACACCTATCACTCCTAGACTTACAAGTTTGCTCAACCATTTTCCTGACATCCTTGCCTACAGGAAGGATGGCACCTATCCTAGAAAGGCATGTCATCTCATGTATTAGGTCACTGGTAATTCTGACCGGCACATCACCTATCCAAAATAGGTCATCATGAATTTTTCTCAATAGTATCTTAATCCATTCAGTCTCATAAAATTCATATGTCATAGCATACTCAACTATTGGGTTTTCATTCCACTTAACATATTCATCCATGAATGTTTTGTCTAGTTTCAACATGGTATCCATGTGTGCCCTTAACCTATCCAACCCTACTGGTTCTTTCTTTCAGTATATGTAAGCCCTGATGTCTTCCACATGCATAATGCCCATAGGCGTGCGGGAGAATGCTCCCTCTAAATCATTTAGGGTTGATTTAAAAGGATGTTTCTTGAATACATATCTCTTCTTCTCAGCAACATCAAAAACTATGGGAGTGGCCATGACTTACTTTTTTAATCACTTTCCAACTGTACTCTGAGATGATCCGAAGACTTATGAATTGGCGTGTCAAACTAGGGTTTCTGCAACCAACCAAATGCACTGCTAATTATTGCAAATCACTGATAGATCAATCTCCAAGTCTTCACAACAACTTCTAAGGCTCTTTCTTCTCTCCTATCACTCTAAATTTGAATGTAATGAGTAATCAAATATCTTTCTGTGTACTTAAAGTCAAAATTCTGCCATTAATGCTTGCCGTGTAAACCAGGTTGTCACTTAAACATTCCTAACTTGAGTTCTGCTAACAATCAGTATGTGCACTCTTGCACGAAGGTTCCTTTATACTCCAAAAGCTTAAGTCTAAAGGTGCATACTCTGAGAGTGAGTATACCAACCACACAGGGGTCTAGAGCTAAATTAGCTCCCCCTATGACCCTAAGGGCCATTCATCCAGATGTAGAGGGTGTGTCCACTGTGGATGCATCCAATACATTCTCATCAGCCTTGTCTTTATTTTTCTCTGACCAAATCATGCTCGCATCATTTGAGGCTTTGAAAAAATTTAACTTCTCCTTTAGGATCCAAAACTGGTTCTTCGACCTCTTTAGGGCTTCCTGACCTTGTGTCCTTGATCTACAGAACCTTGAGATATGTCCAGCCTTGTTACAAGAGTGACAAATGACTAGAGGTCTTATATTCCTCGGTACATTGACATGAGTTACCATTCTGCATTATTTTGCTGAGTGACCATTATAGTTACATATCTGGCATGTAACATTCTAAGAACTTCTTACATTTTTATGATTCTAATTTCTCTGATCTTGTTGAATCATGTTCTTCTTACTAGTCTTGCAATTCATAGCTCTATGACCAAATTTATTGCATGAATAATAATAACCATTAAAAGGTCTTACCTCTGTACAGTTCCTTGCAATGTGTCCATGCTTGTTACAAGCAAAACAAGTGTGGTCTATAGGCTTGTGCTCAATCTTAGGTGGTTCACCATTATCTTTGGTTTGATCTTCAGTCTCCTTAGTATCAGTAGAGTCCTTTTGTGAATCCTTTCTTGCTCGCATATTGTCAATCTGATTTTGTGCTTCATTGTATCCAATACAACTGGTGTCTCCTTTGGCTCTTCTTGCATACAACTGAGATTCTATCAAATCAGAACTGGTGTAATTGGTCAACATGATTCTTTTCTTCTTTCAATTTAGACTCCAAGCTTTCTTTGCTATTCCTTAGCTCCAAGATTTCCATGTTTGCTTGCCTTAGTTCTTCATTGAGTTGAAGGTTCTCTTTGACTTGTTCATTGTAGACTTCCTGATTGTTGATTAGCTTATCATCAAATTCTTCAAGTAGTTCTTTCATAGATGCATTTTCTTCATTCAGCTTCTTGACCTTTGCTCCTAGATTACTGTTAGAGCATTCTTTCAAATCCTTTCTTAGCCTTTTAATAACTAATTGTGCATCACTGACTTTTTCTTTTAGTTCTTCAGTTTCTCTTTCTGATTTGTCCAGGTCTTCAAGAGCAGCTTCAAGATTTCTTTTCAGATGTTTCATTTCTGCTTTGTCCATGATCTCCTCAAGTGGTTAAACTTCTTTGCTGAGGATCAGTGCTTTGATACCAATTGTTAGGAATGGGAACACTGAGAGGGGGGGGGGCGTGAATCAGTGTTCACTATATTTTAAATTTTCACTTGAATCATTATACTGAACTTAAATGCTTAAGTATTGAAATAAACATTCACATAAATATGAAACATGAAATCAACACATGACACCAATATGGTTACAAGGAACCCCAAATAGGTAAAAACCCCAGTGGGAATTGACACCGACTAATATTCTGCACTAGTATTTTGTGATCCTTGTTAGAAGATCCTTAACCCTGTTACGAGTTGCTTTACAATGCTTTAAGTACAGTAGACCTTGTTAAGGGTCAGAACCTGTTAGGAGTCTTTTACAATAGTCCCTGTTAGGGGAGAGGATGCACTATCCAAGAGCTCACTGCTCAAGTGGTGAAGGCTACAACCTTCTGATCTTAGATACACACTATATCTGCAGGATGAACTGTCACTGTGACACTGCTTGATAGATCAGTTCCTTTGATACGTTGATGCTTTGACCTCTAGCAAAGCTCTAATACATCTTCTAGTGTCTTTGCATACTTCTGCTCTGCTTATTACAACTCTTTATTAACTTCCATACTGAATACAATGGGTGCACCTTATATTTATATGCTCATACAAAATAAATAACTAGGTCGGCCCTTAGACCTATTACATACAACGCTTCCAAATGAATTGGCTTAAGCGTGCTTATAAACAAACAAGTATATATGTCGGCAACCTAAATACAATAGGCACATAGCCTTTACAACATTACATTATATCCGCAAACCAAAATACTAACTGTCAGCTTCATGCTCTATTCTTCTCTGGCACACACAAGCTGTGCAACTTCAACTGACTATAAGTTTCTCATCCTTTCACATCTGACCATGCGCTCATAGACTAAGCATGATTATAGTCTAACCAACTTAACTTCTAGGGCACATACCTTAATTCTTCTGTGCGCACATGTGCTGATGCTCTGAGCTACAGGAACTCTGTACATTGTCCAATCTTCAACACTTAATTGATTTCTGATCTTCTCTTTAAATGCGCTGACTCCAAACTGCTATATGACTTTGTTGCCATAATGACAACACTATATCAAGTCATATACATTAGTATAGACAACTTGCCAATAGAGGTTGTGATCAAGGATACACACCTCTTGCATAGAGATAATACCAAATCAAAACAAATAATTTCATATAAGAAAAGAGTTTCATATGATAAACAAACACCACTTTACCAAGGAAAGTGGATCCTTAGAGAGAGAAAGGAAAGGACCACATCTTGCCCACTAATAATAAAGGAAATACAACATACATCACATTATGCATACCAAGATAATGATCAATTGTAATAGATAAATACTTCCAAGAAAGGAAGAGATTATAAATAGAGATATCAATCTCTAGAAAAGAGACAGATATTAGAACAAAAAAAGTCCATGCAAGGAAGGACATCACATTATAATTGATACAAAAAACAAAGAGATAATGTATTTGTTGAAAGAAAAGGAACACCACATATCCCCTAAGCGAAAGATCATTAAAAATAGACATGTCCTTTGAAGCATGAAAAATATTGTTAACAAAGATGAAAATTCCTTCCTAGAAACAAAGGATTTCATGATAGAAAGAATGTACCATTATAAATGATGCAAGTCCACAAAAGGAAAAAAGGTCCTAATAAAAGAGGATAAAGAATTGAAAAGAGAAATGATGTCACATTAAAAAAAAATAGTGGAAAAAAAATCAATTACAAAAGATATACACTTCCAAGTGAGGAAGAGGTTGTAAATAAGAATATCAATCTCACAAATAGAAAGATCCTTAACAAATAAGTCCATGAGTGGAAGGACATCATAGTGTAAGATATTTAACCAAAAGAGATAATGGATCCTTTAGAAGGTGGAATGAATAAGATAGAGAGACCTTTCCCCCTAAGTAGAAGGACAAGGGAAATAACCTATTACACTACTCACAATGAACATCATGTAAAACAAAGAGCTAAGATTACATGACAAGAAACAACATAATAGAAAAGAGGAATTCTAAGGTATGGTTTTGATATCAAGAAAAAGAATAAGATCCATTGTTAAGAAAATAAAAGATCTATTTACTAAATCTTGAATAAATTGTCTAAATTCAATACAACCAACAAGATAATGTTTATTTCTATGATGAAAAAGACATAGAAACTCAATATTATGAGGTCTTTGATTCTTTGTAAAATATATAAAAGTAAAACAAATTTTAATATCATATTTAAGTATCCAAAAGATTCTCTTAGCCAAAGCCAAATGGTCATCAAAATGAGGTGTAACAACAGATGGTGTTGGTAAAAGAATGTTTAAAGGAGGTTTGTTTTGTCATGAAGGATTGGAAGAGGATAAAGTGGTGACTTGAGGCATAAATCCTAGACCACATCTAGAAACTTGTGTAGGAGGATCTATAGGGACTTAAATGTCTTGTTCATTAACACCAAGACCTTGTCCACTATAACCTTGTTGAGAAGTAATGTCATAACCCACATTGTAATTAGCTTTTAATGTAGAGGGAGAAGGGAAGTTTTCTTGAGCTTTATAAAGATGTGTATAATAAATATGAAGGGGAATACTCTCCTTAGGAAAATTAGGATTCCTATCACTATTCACATTGTTTTTAGGTTGGGAAGAAGGCAAATATCAAGATCTTCATGTCTACTTAATGTTATTTTGGGAGATAAATCATCAAGGAAATGTTTAACATAAATATTATGAAAGATATTTTGATAAAATGAAGAATGTTTTAACTCATCTAAAGAAGTGCATAAACTAGCTTCCTTGATTCCATTCATTATCGTGGGTCTAGGAGGAGGAGATCTAGGTCTCACTAATATAAGATTATTAGGAGCGAGATCTTTATCCTCATGATGATTAGACACCTTAGGAGGAGGATTAAGGTAACTAATGCCAATGTCATCTTTAGGTTCATCAACAAAGACCCTTATGTAATCAATATATTCCATGCATTTTGCTAAGAATCTTTTGAGAAAATTACATGAAACATTGATAAAATCTTTGAAAAATGCCTTGTAAGGAAGATATATATTTTAAATTCTCATGATTTCATATGCAAGAATACCACGAAGGAAAATAAACAACATGAGATGCAAGAATGTATTATCTATTTCTTGTGATTGATAAGAAGAGGTAAGGAGAAACATAAAAACATAAGTTATCACACACCAATCTAACTTAGTAAACTCCATAATGATCAATAAAAGCTACCCAAATTAGATCAAGAATGAAATGTATGAGAAATGAGATTCAAGAACCAAATCAAAAGTGGAAATGCCACGTGTTGAGTTCACCAAAATGTACTATTGAAAAAGGGATACAAGGGGGATTGATCCTATTTCCTAATGCACAATCAAAAGGAAAATGACCCAATAGGCTCAAGTAGGACTTAAATGGTGAGTGACTACAACAATCCCTTTCTATTAAGGATGAGTTGGATTTGAGGGTATATGATAGGGTGATGCAAGATAGAAGGCTAAATAAGAAAATCTGACAAGTTACAACAAACACAGACTGACATAAAATAAAAAATAACATGTAGTGACCTGAAACAATAACTAGAATTTGAAGCTAATTTTCATGGTATAGATCACCCTAGGCATTCTATACTTGGGAATAGATCATCTTACTTGCTATATACCATGTGCTTTTATCTGAAACCTTCATAGATAATCCATCGAATCTTCTACTTTCTAGATTAAGTCCCAATAGATTCACCATCTATTCTCGCACATATGAAAACATGGAATAACGTTGTCTAGAGGGGTTTGCCTCAATCATATCCCTGTTGAGGAATTAACCTTGAAATGTGATATGTTAGATGAGAGCGTATTATCATATAGCAGAGGCTAGATCTGAAAAATGAAGTGTATCATATCTTAGCAGTGCAAATGGTTCTTTGAATGTGATCAAATATGTTGATGCAATAGCTTTGACTTAACACAAAAACTCAAAAGAAAATCATGAAAGATAAAACCTTGTGTAATGGATGTTATAGTTTGCTACAACACTTGATTGAGATGATCAAAGACTTGAATGTTTAAACGAATGTGGATGCTTGAGTGTTTGTAGATCATCTTCCTTGATCATGGACTCCTTTACTAGGCCTTTAATGAGGGAAATACACTTGATCCATGGAGAATATTGCCTTGAAAATACTTTGAATGCTTTAAATCTTGCTTGAGAATGCTTGGATGTTGAAGAGCTCTTGAAATCTTGATCTTGGTTCTTGAATTCTTGCTTGTAGATGATAATGGATGTAGATTGATCTTGGATACCAAAATGAGGAGAGATATTCCACTTATATACCTCTCACCATATTTCATGATTAAAATTAGAGGAGGCTAACATGGGATCTAATTTCTCACTAAAACACCACAACGAGCCACCCATTTGAATTTGATCCCAAATCTTGGGGTATAGATTACCTAGGGAATTCTATACCTAGGTATACATCTCCCAAGTTGTTCTATACCCACCAATCAGGGCTCCAACAAGAACCAAGGGTCCTAGATAATAAGGGGATGTCAGATTATGAAGCATAACTAATTTCAAGGTTGGGAAGAAGCACAAAGGTCACAAAATGGTAACATTGAGCCTATGTAGGCTTATAAATGACTAGATGAGAGAAATAATAAAGGAGGACACCTATAAATAAAGGGCTCACATTGAGTTTAGATGAATTTGAACTAACATAGGACTCATATTTATATTTAAGTGTTCATCAAGTGCCATACGAATGTAAGAACCCTTCACAGGCTCTAATTGTTGAAGCTGTTTTATCTCAATATTTGTTTTGAAAAGTTTATAATTTTTTGTGGCTTTCACAGGTTTTAGAGAAAAAGGGCAAACATACCATAATCTAAAATTCTAAAACAATTTGAAATACTGTTGCAACTTCTATTTATTTTCTAATTAAATACAAGTAAAAATCCAGACAATCCTTTATTGGAAAATGATCATCAAAGGCAACTATGACATACATAAAAAAAACCTAGAATAAAACCGTCATGATTGCTGCAATTATTCTTGCTGACATAGTAAATTTTGAAGATGTCATTTTGTCTCCTAAAACCTTACGGCATCCAAATAAAACTTTATTATTTTCTACAAGCAAAAATTGCACTTTCTAGCATGTGCGTCATGAACATAAATAGGCGGTGATTTGTGATTTTCAGCCATGCTTCAGCTAGCCTCTATATAATATAATTTGTCTTCTATAATCCCCAACTACTAGCCGATATTATCTTTCCACAACTGCAAGTAAAACCCTTTGCTGAAGCACAATAAGAATCTCTAGATGAGACCCTCTCCATAATACCAAATTCACCAGGTATTTCACTGGCTCAAATGGTGAACATAGAAGAAAACTACGTTTCTCCAATGGTGAATACTGGAAACCCTTGTCCAGAGCTCAGAGCAAGAAACAATAATCAATAACAATAAAAATGGATAGCTCATTCTTCATTTCCCAAGCAAATGTAGGCATCCAAAACCCTAATAAAAAAACCTCTTTAAAGCTATGATTTTATTTAATGAAATAACATTAAATAAAATTGTTAACATTTAATTGAATTCAACTTAGGGAAAGCTTTTAATAATTCTCCTCCAAAATAAAATACTCAATTGGTCCCATTCGATGTGTTATAAACCCATCACTTAAGTGATTTAAATATAAAGTCAATTTAACTTTATATTAAATCCTTTGCCATTTAATTAATATATAACCACTAAAAATTGAATAAATCCCTAAAAAATGAGATTCTGGCTTAACCATCTGGAACTGGAGTTGGCCTAACAATTTCCCATGTGATCAAATAATATTTCTAAAAATAGCAGTGGTCCATCTCTATGGCTCAAAGATAAACCCAAATATAGAAACCTTTGCCAAAAATAGAAAAATCCATATAACTGAGCCAAAAACAATCTCTTAAGACAACTGAAAATACTGAGCTCTGCCAATACTGAACCATCAGAAAACCATACCTTCACTGTGCCTAAAAAGACCCCCTATCCATGCCTACTAGCCTATGAGGGTCCACTGATAGGCTATTCACTTACTAGCATGATGTCATTAGTTGGAAGGGGACATCACAGTCTACCCTTCCTAAAATTTCTTGTCCTCAAGCAATCTCAACTCTGGATGATGTAAGATCTCCTCACTCTCCCTTGTAGCATCCTCAACTAGTATATCCTTCCATTTCACCAAGTACTCCCTGATAGTATGCCTCCTCAAATTTCTCTCCCTAAACTCAAAAATAGCCTCAGCACTAAAACCAACTTCCCCTCATCATCCAAGGATGGAAGTATTGTAGAAGGAACAATATGGTGTCCTAACACCTTTTTGAGACATGATGCATGCAAAACATTATGGACTTGTATTGTCAAAAAATGGAAGCACTTCCATTTAGGACTGGTTTAGCCCTCCGAGTAAGTGGTTTGGGGTCATGCCAAACACCTTGAATGGGTATTTGACTTGAATTTGGATTTTTCCCTTGTCCTTCCCTGCTTTCTGCTTCTTTCCTACCTATTTTTGGCATCTTGCTCTAAGAATTTGAGGTTCTTGACCTTTTGGGTCAAGGTCGACCTCGACCCTGACCCAGGGTCTAGATTTCAAATTTCAAAGGTTTTCGGATGTCAGGGTTCGGAAAGAATTATTTCCCACTTCCGGGTCGGCTGTTTCGGGCTTTGAAATGGTAAACTCTCAAAAGATATTTAATTTAGGTCCACTCCTAGGGGTATAGGCCTAATGGAAATTTATTTCTCATATGTCGGCCTCTCTAGAAGTTTGTGCCCTATACTAGTATATAAGGAAGCCTTTTCCTCTCATTTTGCAAGCATAAAAAGAAAGAAAAGAAGCAAGCAAGAAGAGAGAAAGAAAAGGGAATCAATCATCTATTTTCAAGCATTCAAGCATTCAAGTATTCAAGAATTCAAGATTCAATTAGTCAAGGAGATCCATTGGTAGCCATTGAAGGATTCAAGCTCTATGGAGCCCTCTTGTTGAAGATTTGTACATCCATATCCATTCAAGCTTCTTCCTATTCCAAGATCCATTAAAGATTGGTGTTGAAGATCTAAATGTAATTGATTTGAGACATCCTACATCCTACAATTCTACATCCATTTGGAGCATCCATAAGTGTGGATTCAAGGATTCGAATCCTCCACAAGGGTTTCAACATAAGCAAGGTGAATTGTTCCATTTACTTTATTTATTACTGCAATTTCAAGTTTATTTCAAGGTTAATTCCAAAACTGAGGTTTGACCAAGGCAAACCCCTCATCCAAACAACAAAACCATTTTTCTTGCAGGTGCAGGTGCGGAACAATGAATTACAGAGAAGATTCAGATACCCTTTTCGACAAACTTTTAGGATGCACAAACAGAATTTTTGTCAGAGCAATGTAAGTCAAGGTCGACATAAAGGGGTCAAGGTCGACCTTCATTTGGGTCAAGGTCGACCTAGTTCAGAAAAGAAAAAGATTTTTGGGTTTTCTCTGTCTCTATGTTTTTATTTCAGGCCCAATTGCAGAATTTCCAGAAACTCGGTATAGACACCAGAAAATAACAATTTCCAGATCTGCTATACTTTGAGGTTAGTATTTGTCTTCAATTCATTTCAATTTTAATACTTTCTTCTAAAATGGAATGTAAGGTTTTCCTCTTTCTTCTTATTACTAATCGATTGATTCATTTATGCATTGACCATTTTCTTGTGGTTAATCAATTTGGATATTTCCTTTGGGAATTAGGGGTTAAGAAGAGAATCTTACCTTCCCCAACTCCTCTATATATTAAAGATCATTTATTTTCTTTACATTTTGGTAAAGATTATATTTTATTCTTTACATTTTGGTGAACCGATGATAAACAACTCTTTCTTTTATGGTGTTAGATCTTGCATGTATATTAGATTAGCCTTCTTTTATGTGCTTGCATTTACATTTAAAAAATAAAACAAAAAAATCATATAAAGCAAAAATACAAAAACATTTATTTGTTCATACCTTATGTTTTCCTAATTTAGTTCATTTTCATTGCATTGGTAAATGATCTTTACTACCTCTAGTCCTACTTATAATATCTTGGTTAGAAGAAGTCACAGACTTATGGGTTCCTTTGATCCCGAGTCTTCCTCTCCTTTCCTTAGGATCTCGGATGACAATTTGATTACTCATGATTCCAATCCTACTAGGGAGGATAGCTCTTCTCACTCATCTCATGATGAGGATGATGCTTTAAGATTTCCTCCTGAACAAGTCCAAAAACTTTCAACTGAACTTGATAAAATGGGAAATTGGCTTATTCAAGAAAACCATAATCAAGATTCTATTCAAGCTATAGAGGCTCTTAAGAAATTTCTTCAGGATAGTGATCAAGGTGTTAATCTCTTGTGTGTTATCACTCATCTTGTGCATTTAAATGTCAAAACTTTATCTCAAGAAGCTCAAGATATAGGATTAACTCCTCCAGTCACTAGTGTGGAACCTTCTTCCATTCCTTTTGAATAGGGTTAAAATGGATTCAACTCTATTCAAATGTAAAGGGAAGGGGGGAAATATGAGATCTATTCCCAAGCCCAAATTTCCAAAGAAGAGATCCAATTTGATCAACCAAGAGGTTAATACACAATTGAATCAATTTATGGAGAATATGGAAGAGAGAGAGAGAGAGAGAGAGAGAGTAAATCCAATATTTCCCTATTGAAGGAAATTATGCTTGAAACATAGAATAATTGAAATACAAATACTAACCTCAAATTAGGGTAGATCTGGAAAATGTCAAATTCTGATGTATGTGTGTACTTTCAGGCAATTCTAAAACTTGATCCAAACTGGAAATGTTGAGACAGAGAAAACCCAAAAATCTTTCTCCAAGATGAGCTCGGGTCAGGTTTGACCCTCATAAAAGGTCAAATACTACATTCTTTATTTGAAGTCTGATTCAAATTCTGTTCACAGATCTTGAAAGTTTTTCAAAAAGGGTATCCAAATTCACTCTTAGATCCAAAATTTTGCACCTGTACCTGCAAGAAAATGGGGTTTTTTTTGTTGTATGGGGGGTTTGCCTTGGTCAAACCCCAATTTAGGAATTAACCTTGAAATTGAATTGAAATATAGTGTGCATAAACAAAGTAATTGAAACAAATCACCTCGCTTATGTTGAAGTCCTTGTAGAGGATTCAAATCCTCAAGTGCACAAGTAGGAATACTTCAATGGATGTAGGATGAATGAAGGATGTCTCCAATCAATGGAATTTGATCTTCAACACCAATCTTGACTTGATCTTTGCATATGAGAAGGCTTGAATGAATGTGGAAGGATGGATCATCAAAGGGGGCTCCAAAGAGATTGAATCCTTCAATAGCTAACAATGGCTCTCCTTGATGGATGGATGCTTGAACACTTGAATGCTTGAAGACTTGCTTGAATGCTTGAGAGCTTGCAATTGCTTGATTGTGGATGAGATGTGAATAATGGATGTGAAATTGAGAGAGGAAGGCCTCCTTTTATAGTGAACTAGGGCACAATCCTCTAGAGGGGCCACCTTGGAAAATTAAATCTCAATTAGGTCCTAACCTTTAGAAAATATACCTATATTAAATGAAATTAAAGGATTTACCATCCCGAAACCCAAAATGGCCAACCTGGAGGCGGGAAAATAAATATCTCGAAAGCCCGATACCTAGAAATCTAGGATTCTGGAAATTTGAATGAGGGGGGAAAAATTAAGGTTGGACCTGACCTAGTTAGGTTCGACCTCGATCCTGACCTAGTCAAGATCAACCTCGAATTTGACTCTGGGCCCAGATTCAGTCAGAGCCAGGTCAGGAGGTCCCAGGGATGCCCAGAAATCTAGAAATGAAATCAAAACAGGACAGAATGTCAGGGATAGACATAAAATCCTATGATGACTGTGATGAAAGCCAGGAGGACCTATTTCTAAATCCTACCTAGAAAATAAAGCCATGGAAGAGGTAAATTAAGGAGAATCCTCAGGATCGTAACCCTAATTTCACCTAGAATGAAGAAATCAAGTGCATGGAAGAAGTGGAAAGAGGGGAGAAAGCCAAATACATGCAAAGACCCAATCAAGGTGCTTAACATGACCCCAAACCACTTACTCAGAGGGCTAAATGCTCTTATCATAGAAGTGCTTCCATTTTAAGATGATACACCTTTATGTACCATTTTCTACTTATACTCCTCCTTTAGTGACTACATCTATTCCACCTATTCCTATGAGTGTTCCATCAACATCTCTACCTACCTCACAACCTTCTTATCATAGTGTTCCTTTTACCTATTCCAACCCTCTTCCAACTGTGGTTCCAAGTGTTCCACTAGTTATGTCTTCTATTCCTGTTGCTTCCTACACTTTCCCCAGTGCTTCTAATGTTTCTATGCCTCCTATTTCTTCTAATGATTCCACAATCATTAGTATGACTCAAACTGTATCCTCTTTACAAAAAAAACTTGCATCCTTAACTCAATCCAAGTGTAGTATTCCTACATGTGACATGGGCAGTCCTTTATCCCTAGACATTAGTTGTGCTCCTATTCCTCAGCAAGCCAATATGCCTCGTCTTGAGAATTACAATGGTAAGGGAGACCCTGTCACTCATGTTAAAACATTTCAAATCCTTTGTAGTGACTATGCTCATGACCATAGAATTTTAGCCAAGTTGTTTGCTATAACTTTTCGTGATAAGGCCTTGTAATGGTATTATTCCTTACCTACTTATTCTAATGATTCTTTTCCAAAACTTGCTAATGCCTTTATCCAATAGTTCTAAAATAACATTGGTCTGCAAGTGTCCTTAATTGATTTGATGCATTGTAAACAAGATACTAAAGAAAAATTGACTAAATTTATTGGTAGATTTAAGCATTTGTATGCTCAAATTTCTTATCATGTTCTTGATATTGATATTCAGTGTATGTTTATTTCAAATTTACAAAAGGATATTAGAGATAAGATTCTGCTTACTGAATTTACCTCTTTTCAACAAATTTGTGCAGTGCTTCATGATTATCAATTACAAGTGAGTCAATTTGAGAGCAACACTCCAATGGCTCATGTTCCAGTTGATAAGAGTGATGTTGCTCCTAATCCCAACAAGTTTCAAAAACCTAACAACTATGCCAAGATAAATAAGAAATCAAATGCAATTGTTGATCAAGTTGTTGTTGCATCCAACAATGCCACGTTTGCATCCATTATTTTTCATCTGAATCATACGTTTACTCCTCTTGTTGAGTCTTTACATTCTATTATGAGTAAATTTTTGAATGCTAATATGATTACTTTGCCTCCTATTTGACCTCTTTTACCTACTACAATGGCATCCAAATGGTTTGATTTGAAAGCCTTTTGCCAATACCATCGTCAGAATGGCCATGATACTGAGAAGTGTTATTCTCTAAAACATAAGGTTTGAGACTTAATTGATTCTAATGCTTTATCTATTGATAATTTTGATGGTAGTGGGAATAAATATGTCTCTCCTCCTAATCAAAACCTCCAAATCTATACGAATCCTTTGCCTACACATGATACTAATACCATTGTTTAGCCATCTTCTGTGGATATTGTTTATGATTCAAAGATGGATGATCTCAATCATATTGTTAACCATGTGGAGCATGTTGTTTTGTCTCAACTTGTATCTCCACCCCAACCTCAATCTCAACCTCAACTTCAAGTTACACCTCAACCTAAGCCTAAATCGAAACTTCAACCTAAACCTCAAAAATAACCTAAGAATAAAAGACCTAGGGAACTCTTGATCACCTTTGATGATTCTAAGACAATTAAAGCTCCTGATGGTCCCCTCTACATTTATGCTAGGATTTATAAGATACCTAAGTGTGGTTGTCTTGTTGATCCTACATCCTTAATCAATGTTATTACTAAAGAAAACCTTTTTTATGAAGAACTTACGACATGATTGTTATGATATATCTAATGTGTGGATCCAAAATTGTAATGGTTTTCTCTATCCATAATTTGGTTCTATTAACTTGCCTATTGAACTTTGTGGTAAATTTGTGGACACTACCTTCGTTGTTGTCCCTACTTCTGATTAGTTTCAAGTTAAGCTTGGTTTGCCTTGGTTGAATGCCATGTATGTCATTACTTCTCCTATCCATAAGTGTATTAAATTCATTCATGATGAAGAAGTGAAGATGATTAATCATAGTTTATATCAACCTTATAGGCCTAGGGATTGTGCTACCCTTGACTTCTTTTGGCCTTCATTACCTAATTCATGTCCTTCTTGACCTGATAACCTTTTTCACTCATATCAAGCCTATAAGCATCGCAAGATTGTTGAGTTAAGCGTGCCTCAGATGGATCTTGACCATGGTCTTTTTCCTATGCCTTCCATACCTCATTTATCCATGGCTTCTAGTTCTATTAATCAAGCTTATAGTGTTTCTTTTCAACCTACTAAGAATCCTACTAATCCTCCTATAGAACCTACGAAGGAACCGGTGGTTGTTCCTCCTAGTTCTCAATATATCTCAAACAAGACAAAATGTAACCGATCTACCAATGAACGTTGTAAGAAGCATCAGGCTCAAGCTAAGGCCCATGCCTCTGTTCTTCAAATTTCTTTACCCTCTTTTGACCAACCTATGCCTGATGTGTTGGAAGAAGTTAATATTAATAATGACGTTAAGATGAATGATTATGATGATTCTATTTGTATCTTAGATTCTATTTCGATTAATCTTGATGAAGAAGATACTCTTGATGATCCTAATGATGCTAATGATGAATATGAGACTATTGACATTGATACTAATTTACCTAATATGCTTTCAACACAATTGATAATTACACCTAGTATCGAACATCACGATTCTCAAGAGGATGCTTGTTTGGAATTGGCTATTATTCCTACTATGTTGGATATAGTCCCTCTTGCGAGTTTCCCACCTTCTCTAAATAATATAGACTAAAATGGGGAGAGTAGGCGATGCACTTGATTGGCTTGTCCTCCATGGTATCTTTTTGTGTGTTTGCCTATTGTATTGTGTTTCTCCTATAATGTGTTTGATAAATGTTTGTTAGATTCTTTTATACAACCCTTGATACTTTGTTGGTATAAGGTGATAAATGAATTGAACTTGTTGTACTATTCCTCTATATGTATCTCTATTCTTCTATATGTTATTTTCATGTTATGTAGTACTTGTGCTATTATTCGTAAATGTTCTCCTTGTGTAGTCCGCTTGGATTTGCAATTTGGTAGCACTGATTCTTTTTGGTCTCCATGTTGTGGTCTGAAAAGACTCTTATTCGTAACTCTTGCATTTTCTTTCCTCCATTATGATTGTAGTTCTACTTTCTTTGGGGAAATGATGTCAATTCATTTGCAATATATATATATATATATATATATATATATATATATATATATATATATATATATATGTATATATATATATATGTATATGTACA